>LNAC01000145.1:2969780-3015324 GCA_002007465.1 Ailurus styani
CCCCACCCCCGCTTCCGCTCAAACCTAACTGCCTCTGAGGACAGTGCAGTTGCCCTGCTCACCGCCCACTTCTCTTTGCACACTCACAGCAAGACAGGTTCCCCGAGGTCATTAGGATCCACAGTCTTCTGCCGACCTCCACCTTCTGACCGCGTTTCTCACACCTCCCAGGGACAGTCACTGGTATCTTTGGTGTGTTTCTTCTTCATTCTCTTAACACGTATTTGTTTTTCTCTCTCTCCCCTGTCCCGATGGAAAAGATGTTCGTCCTCCTACCTAAAGTCAATCCTAAGGGTGGGCTCTGGATCCCATCCTTTCTGGACTCCATTTGGCGCTCCGATTTCATCTGCTTACCAGCTCTTGGCTTCCCTGCCTCTCTTAATTTCTGTCACCCCAATCTCTCAATCTCTCAGCATCCCTAATTTGTTTCTCTGCACATAGCATTGCCTTTTCCAAACCATCCTACTTCATGAAGTCTGTGAGTTTTCCAAAACATCAACCAGACTATTTCACATACCCCCTTCCTTCCCTCCACCCTGGGTTCCCCTTGGTTATTAGAATAAGATCTGAACTCCCCTGCCCACATGCATGACATTCAGGGCTCTGGCCTTTACTGAGCTCTGGAAGGAGATAACAAATCACCTGTCCACAAACTAAACAGTGATTTGGAATCCTGAAGTCTTTTATGTGAAACTATATTTTTCAAAGAGACAATTTCTAGCATATACGTAGCCTAATGTTAAAGAGTCGAGAGAGAATTTTGGAGTTTAGAAAACTTAGGCTTTTCTTTACAGGCAAATACTGTTTCTGACATTTGCAGTTTCTAAAAACCATAATCTTTTTCTTTCAGATGTCTGTGATCCACGTTGGGAGAATTTCTTGTGTACAGAAGATGTGATTCCTGGGAGAGGTCAGTTGGTAGTTTAGAAGCCATGAGTTCTAACGATAGGAAGTTGCTTGTGTGAGGTACGTGTGCATGCTATCTCTACTTATTTCCTAAGCTGTAAGATGGCGACAAAACCATTATACCACCTCCACGAGTGTTTGTGAAGCAGAACTAATAAAAATAACAGGCTATGTTATAGGATATTAAGATGACTTGCAAATAATCTTTTTCCTTAATAATGCATGATAATTTATGGTTCCTTTGGAATTGCTTTTAATCCCTGAGGTTAGCCCTTATGTAATTGAAGCAAGAATAATTAGATATAAGGTGGTGATATTTCCTGCTTCTCGGTGTATGTAATGTGATATACAATGCCAAGGAAAACCATGAAATTGAAAAGAAAATCGGCTAATATTTAGCATTTATGACTGTCACGTTGCTTTCACAACTCTTTCCAGACCTCAACTAATTAATTTATACACATCTCAAAGGAAGGTGATGATTATCTGTTTTACAGGTAGGAAGAAACTGAGTTAGTTGTTAAAAGCCTTGCCCAAGGCCACAGAGGAGGGGGATGTTCTCGTCCTGGCCTAAAACCCCGGCACTCCTGATGTCCAATTCTGCTGCCTCACACACTCTTTCAAGGGTGCCTCTGCTCCCCTCTGCAGCAGCCTTGATTGTTAACTCAGTGAATCTTTGACATTGACCTTCCATGGCTAGAGAGTTGAAGCTGGTATGTTTTGTGATTCATGTGGACTTCATGGGTCCCCAGAAAAACTGAGTTCATGGAACCTTACTTTTTTGGGGGGAACATTTTTACGGAGAACAGTAGGGGCCTGCCTGAGGGAATAAGTAAAAATATGATATACCAGGAAATGCTTCTGCTGCAACATGTGAGTGAGCGGTAACTGATGGGCTTCGTAGCTTCCAGTAAGGACATTTGAGCCTTTAGTGTTAAATGTTAATTGTGAGTGCGCTTGCCCTACCTAGTGCAAGGGGATGAACCTGTAAACTTGTAGAGGGCAGAGATGATGGTGTAATTCCTTTGTACCTGCAAACTGAGGATGACAGGTTAGACAGGTTGTTCCAAATGCTCTTTGAAAAGGGACTGTCAGAGGTCTTAGATTGCTCGCATTCCTCAATTTACATAACACACATATCCCCTCCAGTTTCTCTAAGTGGGTCATATTTTTAAAGCACCAGGAAATTTTGCCTTTTAAAGGATCCTTGTTTTGAATCTATTTGCAAGTGAACTAAACCATTGTGATAGAGACGATTGCTTCTGAATTAATCTCTTGTGCGGATTTGGCTCTTCAGGTAAGCGAATTTTTAAAAGCAGAGCCTTTCTGTGACCTTGTGACAAAAATGCAGCCAGGATACCACTCTGGAGTGGAGGGTGGCAGGGCCCCTGGAAGAATAGGACTTTAGAAACAGAGGTCTCCAGGTTGCACTAGAAACTTTGTCAATTAAAACTGAGTGACTGAGGACAAGTTTTCTTTGATGAGTTTTCCAAAGAATCAATGGTTTTATGCAGAGAATTTTACCTTGGTCAAGGAACACTGACAACTTCAAGGCAGTCCCAAAGCACTTTGCACAGAGCTCTCGTATTTTCTTAATCTTTGCATCGTGTTCTATGGCATAGACTGACCACAGCTTGCTTGCTCGTTCGTTCATTCATTCATCCATCTGTTCATTCATTCATTCATTCATTCATCCATTCTTCTAGTAAGGGATGTATTACCCTTTTCCCATTTTTTAAGAAAACAAATGATCTTGCAAAAAACATCTTTATAATAAGTGTTGATGTGTTCCTATTATGTTTGTAGGTCTAAAAGTGGGGTGACTAGGTATGTGTGTTTTTAATTTCATAGACTCTAAAATTGTACTTCAAAAAGGCTGCAACACTTTATATTCCCATGAGTGCTTTGTCAGAGTGCAGGTATTCTGACACTATCCCTTATACTGGGTAGTGGCGAATGTTCTCATTTACCTAACCTGTTGCATGGAAAAAAAAGTCTCTCAGTGGTGTTTTTATTTGCCTTCATTTAATCATGGGTGAGCTTAATAAGCAGATGGTACATGGATACTAGACCAACAATTTTGTTTCTGGCTGATTGGAAAGGAATAAAAATCAGGCATGCAACTTAATCCGACCCTGAGGCTGAGAACTTCCTTGATATTGTTATAATGGTTACAGTAACTGGCAGGATGCTGACTTGACTTACCTGCTCCCAGCACGTCAGAAAAAAATGAAAAAGCAGGTGCAAGCAGTTCCTGTAATGTCTCTAACTTTATTAAGACTTCTGATTATTAGACAAGCATTCTTGGTTCTAGGAGCTGGAATTGGTGAAAATGCTTTTAAGCAAAGCCTAAGAAAGAACTGAATTTGAAGGGATATGAGACTAGGATTTTAAGAGGAATAATTTTATACGCCTGTATTCTGACTTTCAGCTGGAGAATCATTCGTTGCCATAACATTTTGACTGTTAGAGTTGGTAGTAGTTATGGGCTTAATCACTTTAATTCATGGTTTGAACAGCCCACAAAAATTTGGCCTGTAGCCTTTTGAAGAAAATGACCCTTTAAATGTGGTGCTGTTGAAAGAAGAATCATCTCTGTACAAAAATATTAAATCTGATAACAAGCCTTAAAGAAGGCTTTCCCTATAATTCTCTCTCTCCCCCACTTCTCTCCTTCACTCCTTTCCTTCTCTTCCTATCAGTCAGCTCTACTTCTTCCTTATCATTGTAAGAAGCATTTTTCAGCTCTAACCTTGTCTAATCAAAAGAAAGAGAGAAAAGACCAGAACATAAGAGCAACCTCTTTTTAAAAAAAAAACAAAAAACACCTGTAGTTTTATTACAAATTTTTTAAGTTTTTGTTCATTTAAGTAATCTCTACACCCAACACGTGGCTCAAACTTACATCCTTGAGATCAAGAGTCACATGCTTCTCTGACTGAGCCAGCCAAGCACCCCAAAAAAGCAACCTTTTTAACCTACAAAAAAATGATTGCAATTAAAAAATTTTAAGGTCTTTTTTTTTTTTCCCTGTTAGCTTCTTCTAAGTGTAGTGCAGTTTCTCAAACATGGACCACTATTTGGCAAACCCTGTGAAAGTAGGATTAAGCAGAAATACAAATAGGAAGAGAATTTGTGTCTCTTGAAAGAACCAAAACATTGTTGCCAAGGAATCACAGACAGTGTCTTTCTTTTAACTAACGGTTTATAGTACTCCAATTAGTATTTCAAATCCTGTTTTGAAGAAAGGTCTAGTCAAAGCTTATCTTCAAAATCAGAACAAGAATATTATTGCTTAAAGTTAAGACAATAAAGCTAGCCCTTTCCTATCACTTAGATCATTTTGATTAGGGTAGTTTGGTGGTGGAGATGATGGTGGAGGACAGATGTAGGACAATGGAAAAGGACAAAGGGCCAGCCAAGGTGGGAAAACTTGATGTGCTATGTGGGGTGGTCTAGCCATGAAAAATAGTGTGGCCAAGAAGATTTTTAGCAGCAGAGGAGGCTTATTTTTAATTATATATTGTTTGCAAATTTGTGACTTAAATCTCCTTCATTTCATTAAAACGTCAGTAAAATCTGTCCACACACAAAGACTTTGTATAAGTGTGCTTATTTTAAAAGTTATTATTATGGGTGCCTGGGTGACTCAGAGGGTTAAGCGTCCAAATCCTGATTTGGCTCGGGTCGTGATCTCAGGGTTGTGAGATTGAGCCCAGCAAGGAGCACTCAGTGGGGAGTCTGCTTGGGATTCTCTCTCTCTCTCTCTCTCTCCCCCTCTGCTCCTCCCTTCCCTCATGCATACTCTTCTGCTCTCCCTCGCTCTCTCAAACAAATAAATCTTCAAAAAAAAGTTATTACTCTTCTATTGGAAATTCAGGAAAGAGTCTGAGTTGGCTGAGTCAATGTTTCGTAGAGGATAGACAATGTGCATATATTACCTAAATGATCCATAGATTGAATTAATTATTGGAAGCAGGAGCTAGAAGTAGAGATTACCCTAAGAATGTAGCTCTTGAACCTCTCTTACCATCCCCCTCCCTCATCACTCCACTTCCTGCAACAGTCTGGGAGTTGCAGAAACCATTGGGTGAGGGAAGAAGGAAAAACAAGGGATTTTCAACAAAATGGGGATGGTCTGTTCAAGCTGATCCTAACTCAATGTCAAAAGGTATATCTGAAAAAAAAAAAAAAGGTATATCTGTAAGTAGGCAGATAGCCAATTCCACCTTGCAAGTGACCAGAGGTGCTCCTCATAGAGAAAAGAGCCCTCTTCCCATGCTCCAGCTCCAAGACCAGATACAACTTTGGAAGATACAAAGCAGTGGAGATACTGTATCAGGACTTAAAACGTATGTATCTGTTAAGGATATAATCAGTTAAGTGAGCAAAAAAAGTATGTAAGATGATGTTCATTGAAGGAATTTTGATAATAGACAAAATTGTAAAGAACTCCTTATTTGGCAGATGACATGATTATCTACACAGATAATTCAAAGGACTCTAGAAAACGAGATACTACTGAAATTCATGTGCGTGTAGCAAGGTGAAACAATATCAATCCACAAAAGTTAACCGTATTTCTATACAGTAGCAATAAACAATTAGAAATCAGAATTCAAAAATTAGTGTCATTTAAAATAGTACTAGAAACATAAAGTATCATACTTAGGTAGAAATCTAACACAATAGTGCAGGATCTGTATGTTGAAAGCTATAAAACATGCTGAAAGAAAGATGACCTAAATAAATGGAGAGATATCATATTCATGAACTGAAAATTTCCATACTGTGAAAATGTCAATTGTCCCCAAGCTGACCTATAGATTTAAAACAGTAATATTCAAAATCCCAGTGGAATTTTTTTTTTGAGAAATATACATGCCGAATTTAACTTTATACAGAAAGTCAAAAGAGCTAGAAATTGAGGGAAAAAAACCACTACAATTTGAAAAAAGAATAAAGCTAGAGAACTCCTACTATCTGAACTCAAGATATATTACAAAGCTGCAGTAATCATACAGTATTGGTGAAAGGACAGACATATTAATAAAGGGAGCAAAACAGAGATTTCAGAAATAGGTCCCCCGGAATAGATTCATTTATGGCCAGTTGATTTTTCAAAAAATTTTTTTGAGATAATTATAGATTCACATGCAGTTTTGAGAAATGACACAGAGAAATCCCACTTACTCATTATTCAGTTTCCCTCCATAATAACATATTGCAAAACTATGGTGTAACGTCATTGATTGAATTACACTGAGTTCATCCATCCATCTTGTTCAGATTTCCCTAGTTGTACTTACTTGTGAGCGCGTGTTTAGTTCTGTGCAATTTTATCACATCTGTAGGTTCATGTATCTACCTCCACAAAGGACCTACAAAAAATGCAGATCTATTGCTACAAGGGGATCCCTTATGTCTCCCTTTTGTAACCACACCAATTTCTTCCTCTCACTCTTATCCTTAACTCCTGGCAACCATTCTCTGTTCACCTTCTTTATAATTTTGTCATTTAAAAAATTGTCATATAAGCGCAGTCACATAATATCTAACCTTCTGCGACTGGCTTTTTTTCACTCAGCATAATTCTCTGGAGAGTCACCCAAGTTGCTTTGTGGATTAATACTTTGTTCCTCTTTGTTGCTGAGTACTATCCCATGGTCTGTAAGTGTCCCAGTTAAACCATTCACCCATGGAAGGACATCTGATTTGTTCCCAGGTTTGACTATTACAAATGAAGCTGAAATGAACATTCCAATATAGGTTTTTATGTGAATATAAATTTCCATTTCTCTGGGATAAATGCCAAGAGTGCAGTTAGGGAGTCATATGATAATTGCATATTTAGTTTTTAAAACAAACTGCTGAACTGTTTTCTGGTCCTACTTACATTCTCATCAGTGATCTTTGAGTAATTTAGGTCCTCACATCCTCAGCAGCATTTGGTGGTGTCACTATTTTTTTATCGTAGCCATTTTGATGGGTGTGTAGTGAAATCTCATTGTGGTTTTAATGTGCATTTCCTTGATGGATAATGATTTTGAACATGTCCTCATGTGCTTATTTACCATCTATATATCCTCTTTTGTTAAATGTCTCTTCATGTTTGTTGTCCATTCTCTAATGGGGTTTTTCTTCCTTACTCTTGGGTTTTGAGAGGTCTTTGTATGCTCTAAATACTAGTCCTTTGTCGGATACATGATTGGCAAATATGTACTCCCAATCTGTAGGATTGTCTTTCATCCTCTTAACAGAGTCTTTTGCATAACAAAAGAATGTTTTGATGAAGTCCAATTTTTTCATTTTTAAAATTAGGCTTTGGCAGTCTGATCTAAGAACTCTCTGTCTATCCCTAAATCCCAAAGATTTTCTTCTAGGTTTTTTCACAAATTTTTTTAGTTTTAAGTTCTATGTTTGAGTTTGTGACTCATTTTGAGTTAATATTTTATAAGATACGAGATTAACGTTCAATTATTAATATTATTATTATTATTTGCCTAGGGGTGCTCAATTGTTCCAGCATCGTTTGTTGAAAAGGTGCCCAATGATTTTTGATTTTTTGTTTTTTTTTTTTGTTTTTTTTTTTAAGATTTTATTTATTCATTTGACACAGAGAGATTACAAGTAGGCAGAGAGGCAGGCAGAGAGAGAGGAGAGAGGAGGAAGCAGGCTCCCCGCTGAGCAGAGAGCCTGACGCGGGCCTCGATCCCAGGACCCTGGGATCATGACCTGAGCCGNGGGTGCTCAATTGTTCCAGCATCGTTTGTTGAAAAGGTGCCCAATGATTTTTGATAAAGGTGCATATTCCTTTCAATGGAGAAAGGATTATATTTTCAATAAATGATGCAGAAACAATTAGACACCCATGGCAAAAATATGAATCTCAGCCCATACCTCACAGACTACATAAAAAGTTAGCTCAGTGGCCGGTTAGCTCAGTTGGTTAGAGCGTGGTGCTGATAAAAAGTTAGCTCAATTTTCAATTTAAATGTGAAATCTAAAGCTATATAACTTCTGGAATAAAACATGAGAAAATTTTTGTGAACTGTGTTAGACACAGATTTTTTTTTAGATATAATAGGGAAAGCCCTCTCATAAAACAAAGATGTTGATGAAGTAGACTTCATTTTCAACTTCTGATCTTTGAAACTGTTAATAAAGTAAAAAAGACAAGCCACACACTGTGGAAGGTATTTATAAAACACATATGTGACAAAATACTCGTGTCCAGCTTACATAAATAACTTCTAAGACTCAGTTATAAGTACACAAAAATCTAATAAGAAAATGGGCAAAGGATTTGAGCAGACACTTCACCAAAGAAAGTCAGATGGCAAATAAGGACAGGAAAATGTAGTCAACATCTTCTGTCATTAGAGAAATGCAAATTAAAACCACAATGAGATACCATTTCACATGTATTTGAATGACTAAAGTAAAATAAAACAACAACAACCAATAATACTAAATGCTCACAAGGTTGTGCAGCCACTGAAACTCATATATTGTTGATAGAAATGCAAATTGACACAGCCTCTCTGGAAAATGTTCAGCAGTCTCTTACAAAGTTAAACATATATTTACCATATGAGCCAACAATCCCTCTTCTGCATATTTATCCAGGAAAAATGAAAACTACAGGCAAATATTCACTGCTGCTTTATCCATACTCACCTGAACCTGAAAACAATCTAAATGTCCTTATGGACATTTTAACCTAAAGGTTAAAGCTGATAGATAAACTGTGGTATATCCATACAATGGCTATTACTCAGCAATGAAAAAGAACAAATTAATGGTACATGCAAAAACCCGGATAAATCTCAAATGCATTATGTTGAGTGAAAGATGGCTGACTCAGAAGCCCACCCATCATGTAATTCCATTTATGTGATTTTCTTAAAAGGCCAAATTATAGGAATAAAAGAGACCAGTGACTGACAAAGATTCAGGGTGGACGGAAAGATCGAGCAAAGGAGCAGCAAGGGAGAATTCTGGGAGGTAATGAATTTTTCTGTATCTTCACTGTGGTGATGGTGTTTATCAAAACTCAGAGGACTGACATCGATGAAGAGGGAACTTTATCATGTATAAATAAAGAGTGTGGGGCACCTGGGTAGCTCAGTTGGTTAAGTGTCGGACTCTTGATTTTGGCTCAGGTCACGATCTCAGGGTGGTAAGATCGAGCCCTGCATCAGGCTCCAGACCTTGGTCTGGTCTTGGGGACCAGAGCGAGCAAAGCAGTCTTCTCCAATTTGAGAGGTATGTGAGCTGCCACTTGGTCGATGCCTTCAATGCAGAGCCGGCAATTCCCTGGGTAGGCACCTGCCAGGGCATTCACATGAACGGACGTGCATAGGCAGATACTGTATCTCTGGGAGCTTGATTTCCAACACAGGAGATACCTTACTTACTTAACCCCCTAATAACCAGAGTGTTGATATTTGTCCTCAAATCTAGCTTCTTCCTGGCTCTCTCTGGTATTTAGAGTTCCCTCATGGTTCCACCTTTTACCTTGAGCCCAAATAGCACATTCTTTTGGCTCTCCCTGCTTCATTGCACTTGTGTGTATGCAAGACTTTCCCCCAAGTTTCTCAAGTTTCCTTCTGGGCATCTCCTTGATTGTTCTAGCTGCTGTTCTCTCCAGCCTCTGGCTGATCCATTTCTCACAAGCCTCTCTGTTTCCGGATCATTACTTTCCATTCCGGTCTCTCTCTCTGCATGTCTCTCCATGTCTCTCCTTCTTTTATGTCCTGTTTCCTCTCTCCCATTTGGGCCTTCGGTATTCTAGAGAGGTTCTGGGGTCGGTTCTCACTCACACCCCGCATAGCCAAAATATTTGTAATGATTCTACTGCTGGCACCAAATGTCTTATTTGTCTAATTATTGCTTATAAATATCAATGGTCAAGTGTGACTACTAGCAAAGAACGTTCTTTGGATTACCTTTGTAATGTCTTCTTTATGCACAGAAAGAGACATCATATCTAGTGCTTAGGAGTGAACAGTCTGGGGCCATTACTTGGTCTTGAATCTCTTTGGTGCCACTTTCCAGCTGTGGGACCTCAACTGAGTTACTTGACTTTCTTGTGCCTTGATTTTCATATCTATCCAGTAGGGACTCTAAGGGTATTTATCTCATGGTGTTTCTGTGAGGATTGAATTGGTTTTATTAAAATCATTTGAGGAGCACCTGGCACATTGTAAGAGCCACATAAATGCTACTTCTTCTCATTGTGGGATAATTTCACTTCTCTAGGCCATGAAGATGGTGGCAGAAAGCAGCATTAACTACAGATATCAAACATAAGTTGGGGAACGAAGCTGTGCCCAGACGAGGATTCTCTGTGACATGAGAGCTAGCAGGAAAGGTGGAGGGGCTGAAGACTGAGAAGGCAGTGGGGGTGTTCTCCAAGGATTCAAAAGTTCAAGCAACTGCCCCAGACAGAGGTTTCTTTGACAGCTTTTTTTTTTTTAAAGATTTTATTTATTTATTTGATACACAGAGAGAGAGATCACAAGTAGGCAGAGAAGCAGGCAGAGAGAGGAGGAAGCAGGCTCCCCGCCAAGCAGGGAGCCCGATGCAGGGCTTGATGAGGGGCTCGATCCAAAGACCCTGAGGTCATGACCCGAGCCGAAGGCAGAGGCTTTAACCCATTGAGCCACCCAGGTGCCCCTCTTTGACAGCTTTTACTTAGGTGAGGACTGGAAGGATCTGGAGCCCAGAAAGCTGCTTGCCCTGTTCAGTGTCGCCTGTGCATGTGTGTGTGTGTGTGTGTGTGTGTGTGTGTGTGTGTGTGTGTGTGTGTTTCTCCATCAGGATGGGGAAAGGAAGGAGGGTCTTTTCTGCACCAATGCTCAGTGAGCTAAGCAGAGGTTATATTAATAAATGCCATTTAAAATATACTACCACTACTAACTAAGGGGCACTGCCTTAGTTCTCGGTGGATCCGGACATAGACGCAGGAGAAACTTAGCTGCTAGGAAAAAGTTAACAAACTTTATTTTGGTTTTTGAACTGTAAACTCAAGACCCTGAGGAAATTATTTACCTTTCATGTTTTGCTCTGTTCTACCTGGCTAGTGATTCATACACAAATGCATTATCACAGCATCATTTCACCAGAAAATTGAGGCCACAGAAGGCTCATTAAGGGTGGGCAGGCCACAGGGAACGGGCTCTTTCCGCAGCATGCACACGGCGAAGGGAGGTCATTTTCGGATTTGATTATCCGTTCCCAGCATGCATCCGTTGAAGGCAGCGGACTGTGTTTACATGAGCACTCTGTCTGTTTTCTTACAGCAGTGCTTTCTGAATCTTTCCCTCTGACCCGAGGATTCCTGTGTATGCCCCCCCACCAAACAAAAACAAAACAAGACAAAAACTCAAGCAGCTGGCAGCAAACTGGAGGAAGGAGATTGGATCAGCAAAATGTGCCCGGGAGAGGTTACGATGCAGATGAAGCAGAGAAATAAGGTGTGAGGGTCTGGACAGAGAGTGGTCCTGGAGCTACCTGGGAGGGCAAGAAGGTCATTGTGGAGAATGTGCCTGGCTCCACGATTGCAAGAGGGTTCAGGGTATTGATTTATTTGTCTCAGCCAACTATCTAAAAAATGAAATTAAAAAAAATTCCATTTATTCTAATTTCCAAGAGCATAAAATACTTGGGAATAAATTTCACGAAAGGCACGGAGACGTCTACTCTGCAAACTCCACCCACTGCTGAGCTAAAATTAACAAAGCCTCAGGTACATGGAGACTCAGATACATGCCCAGGGGTTGAAAGTCCAATACTGTTTGGCTGTCAGTCCCCTGCAGTGTGGTCTCTAGAGTCAGGGTAAGCCTGATCACAATTCTAACTGGATTTGGGGGGGGGTGTAAAAATTGATCTATAAATTATAAAATTTAGGGCGTCTGGGTGGCTCAGTTAAGCGTCTGCCTTCGGCTCAGGTCATGATCCCGGGGTCCCGGGAACAAGTCCCACGTTGCACTCCCTGCTCAGCGGGAAGCCTGCTTCTCCCTCTCCTCCCGATCTCTCTTGCTCTCACATAAAATCTTTTTTAAAAAAGTTTTCAATCATAAAATCTAGATAGAGAAACAAAAGTTCAGGAATCGCCAAACAACCTCGAAGTATTTAGTATACCTTAAATATTGATGACTAAAGTGCAGTTATTTAGTTGAATGATTTAAGCTCATTTGGGGGAAAAGCTAAAATACTAACTGATATGCCCAGGGGTTTTATTATTTTTTCCCCTCTGTGTGTGTGTGTGTTTTACTGGTGGTTAATACTGAAAAGTAATGCAGTTATAACTGAATTTGGTTCTTGGTTGGCCGCTTTTCTTTCTTAATTCAAAAGTTGGAAAGGATGGGTGTGGAGATGAAAGCCAACAAAACAGATGATTTCCCCGCATGCTTCTGTTAGTTTCTCAGCGTATAGGCAAAAATTGAGCTCTAGCATACACAACTCTCTAAATTTACTAACAAAAGCCCTGTGTAAATCTTCAAAGGTGGTTTATATTTATAACTGCTTCCTAACGTCTCCCACTTTGGTCCTCTCTTTAGACATGCTAACCATAGGGTTTAGTAAACTGGGGCTGTTTAGAGAATGTTAGAGAATATTGGATTAAGGCCAAGATGTGTTAAACTTCTAAATGTAAATATCTACTAACATCCCATGGCGAGTGGGAATGCAGCTCACAAATTTATATTTACCATTGGCTTCCATAAATTCACATTAGCTGGGCTGCAAAGTAGATTGGATACAAAACTTGAATGGAGCTCCTTTACTATGTACAGTCTGTGAGTGGATGTGAATGGTGATGACAGCTGCTAGAATAACAAAATTGAGGAGAGGAAAAAGGATAGCACAGCTCTCATCCTGAGCTCAATTGTTGCTAATTGGAGGACCAGTCTCAATATCAAGGCAGCTTGCTCTGGGCTCAAATGGCAGACAGATGCTCTAAAGCCCTTGGGCTCAGGTATCTTATAATTGTGGATCCAGCCAAGGACAAATTTGATTTGTAGCCCACATTCTGACCTCTCTATAGTGCAAAGTGCTGGGAGTTGTTCCCACTTTGCCCCTCTCTTTCAGATTGTTTCCATCAGAGTCCCACACTCCCAACTGCTTGTTGATTTCCAGAACTACGTCCATATTTTACTAACAGCCCTCAGGAGGTTGGATTCCAGAAAGAATGATGGGAGAGAAATGAGACCAGAGGAGGGGAGGACAGACTCACTGTAAAAGCCACTATGAAGCTGACCCACAGGCTGTATGAAGGCAGAAAATGAAGACCATGAGTTTGGGAAGTCTAGAGTTCTGGGAAGGCCCCAGCGGCCTCTCCACTGCGGACTGTTATGTGGGTAGAGTCAAGTTGACAAGAACAGTGAAGGCATGTTTGAAGGGAAAGAGGGTCAAGAGAACAGCACACAATATATATACTCTGTGCAAAATGGGGGTCATGTTTGGTGGCAATGGAGAAGGTTTTTTTTTTTTTTTTTTTTAGGATTTTATTTATGTGTTTGTCAGAGAGTGAGAGCACAAGCAGAGGGAGCGGCAGTCAGAGGGAGAAGCAAGGCTGAGCAGGGAGGGAGCCTGATGTGAAACTTGATCCCAGGATGCTGGGATCATGACCTGAGCCAAAGGCAGCTGCTTAGCCGACTGAGCCACCCAGGCACCCCAACAATGGAGAAGATTTAAAAACTGATTTTGGATTATGAGCCTCAGAACTTTTCAGTTACCAGATGTCAAAAGTACCTCTCAGCAAAGTAGCCAACCACTGTAAATGCCATCACCAATACCTTAGTCCTTGGGTATTCATCCTAAAAATAACGGCTCACGTGGATGGTTAGGCTTACAGGATGGCATCCTGAGAAGCTGTCTATCCCAATCAGGACCCAATCCTACAGACCACCACACACACTCATACGCTTTGCACACAAACAGTAGACAGCATCGTTGTACTGGTTACAACTTCTGTAGCTAGAGCTGCACGGTCCCAGGCACTTCACCTTTCTCTGTAAGCACTAAACTTGACTTGTAAAATGAGGGTTGTTTTTTTTTTTTCAAGATTTTATTTATTTGACAGAGAGAGACACAGCAAGAGAGGAAACACAAGCAGAGGGAGTAGGAGAGGGAGAAGCAGGCTTCCTGCTGAGCAGGGAGCCCTGTGCGGGGCTCTGTCCCAGGACCCTAGGATCATGACCTGAGCCAAAGGCAGACGCTTAATGACTGAGCCCCCCAGGCGCCCCAAATGAGGTTTGTTTTTTAAGAAGAGAATATCTGTGGGGCGCCTGGGGGGCTCAGTCATCAGGTCATGATCCCCAGGGTCCTGGGCTCCAGCCCCGCATCCAGCTCCCTGCTCGGCTGGAAGCCTGCTTCTCCCTCTCCCACTCCCCCTGCTTGTGTTCCCTCTCTCGCTGTGTCTCTCTCTGTCAAATAAATAAATAAAATCTTAAAAAAAAATAAAAGAGAATACTTGTGAAACTGTAAGCAATAACATGCATCTTTCGTTATATGTCTTACTGATCTTATACCCTCTAGATCTGTGCTGTCTCCTGTAGTAGCCACTAGCTATTTATAGCTATTGGGCACTCAAAATATCGCTAGTCCATACTGAAATGTGCTATGAGTATAAAATGTGCACTTGATTTTAAAGATTTAGTGTAGAAAATGTAATCTATCTTATGAACAATTGATTACAAGTTGAAATAATATTTTGGATACACTGGGTTAAATAAAATAAAATTAATTCAACTGTATCCTTTCGCTTTTATGAACATGACTACTAGGGTTTTAAAATTATATAACTTGGATCCCATTATATTTCTACTCTAGATTTTTAATATAAGAGGCATGTAAAAAGAAATCTGATCAACAGGCAAGATACTAATTCAAGATATTTATCTAAACAACTAAACATTTATTCGAAACCAGCTATGTGATTGACACTTTGCTAAATGTAAAGGAGCTTACAATGTCAAAGGGGAGAGAGACATGCTAATGAGATGCATTAGCATCTAGTCATTTCTTAATCTGAGACTGAAAATGAAGGGTCAGTATAAAGCCTGCAGCATCTGCATACGAACCATCGCCCAGGGTGAATCCCATGAGCAAGGGAAAATGACACAGAGACAAGACTATAGGGCCATACAATTTGGGGCCAGAATGAATCTTGGTGATCACAGGTTCCAAACATTTCATTTTACAAAGGAAGTATGGTGGGGAGGTAGAGACAGGGGGGTTCATGTCTAGGAGGGGTAGGGTACTTGTCCAAGGTTATATGGAATCACAGGTCTGTGCAGGTGGATCAGAAAAAGGCGTTCCCTCCGGGGGGACCAGTCAAAGAAAGGCCCCTTGTCTGCGAGTGAGGATAAGTCTTGGTAAGAGCAGCAGGTCCCTCCCTCCCACCGTGGTTGGTGTACAACTGTGGGCAGGGGCTCTTAGAAAGGTCATTTTTCTCTGATCCTGTACCATAGTTGGGGTAATCCTAACTTTAAAAAACTGTACTTTTCCTCCCTGTCTGAGGTTCCCTGTGCGAAAGCAATATGCCTATCACAATCTTTGCTGATTTCAACTTATAACAAAATTCCCTTTATTATATTATGCTGTTTCAAGAGTTTCAAAAGTATGCTTCATCCTTAGTGTGAATCCATGTTTCTTATTAAAAATATAAGATTAATATTATTATATTTTAAAAAGTTAAAAGATCATATAAAACAATATTTCTGCTACTTTTGTGTTAGCCGGAGAGCCATCATGTTTCGTATTTATAAATCAAATATTTGATTGTAGGCAGTTGCATTAGGAAGTTGACCTAACTTATGGCAGTCAGTGTGTGTGCGTGTGTGTAATCAAAATTTAAAAAATTGTTTGTAAGGTGATAAGCTCATTTATTAAAGAAATACAAAAAAATACAGTCTTTTTGAAGGCAGGCCTTTGGAGGACTGCCATGAGTTTTATCCTTTTTTCCAACTTTAAAAAATATATATTTTATTTATTTATTTGACAGAAAGAGAGAGAGAGTATAAGCAGGGGGTTTGTCAGGGCCCTATGTCGAGCTCCATCCCAGGACCCTGGGGTCATGACCTGAGCCAAAGGCAGATGCATAATGCACTGAGCCATCCAAGTGCCCCTTTCCCCCAACTTTTTGAGGTATAATTGACACATAGCATTGTGTAAGTTTAAGAGGTACAACCTGACGCTTTGATACATTTATCAATTGCGAATTGATTACAACCATAATAACTTCCATTTACTCACACAGTTAATCATGTCCTTTCTGTGGTGAGAGCATTTAAAATCTACTGTCTACTCTCTTATCAACATTCAAGTCCACAATCTTTATTTAATTTTAAATTTCCTCATTTTGATCTTAAGGATTTTCTTCTCCCAACTTTAACATTATTTTTTCTCCTAACTTTGAGGAAATAGGAAATATATGGCATAGAATTTTTTTTTATTTCTATGGATTCTTCTTTGAGATCAGTCCCCTTTAATAATTAATAACAAATTCTCTTACCCTTCTCTTTGAAGATATGTGTTACTGTCATTGATGACTTGCATCCAGTAATCTCTAGACATTTAGTGTTGTTCCTTTGGAATTTTTGTTAATTTAGGATTGAAGATTTTTCTTGGCATATAGACTTCTGATTCTGGATCGTAGTGCTTGTTTCTATAATCACAGTCTTGAAAATATTTCTCCCATTTTCTTGGTGCAATATAACTGCAAAAGTAGTCACTGCTTTTGTTCCTGTTTGTTTTTGGAAATCTTATTTCTTTGTGAATTAAAGATGATGAATACTTTTTCATTTGGAATATAGTTTGTTTTCCGGCATCTGTATAGTTACTGGTCATCAAAATATTAGTTTCTGATTGGCAAGTTGCAATTAAATATAGTAAGCTCTCAGTTTCTAGACTCCAAAAACTGAAAGATAAATCATTAAAAAAATAAGATTATTTAAGTTATATTTAATATTCTTTAAAACTATCCCGAAATAGTATAATGTTTCAAAATGCTTTAAGAAATGTATTAAAAGAGGATGATAATCAAGATAGGTTTAGGATTATGGATTTTTGCTCTTCAATATGATATATAAACTATGAATAAAATATTTGGAACCTGGGAACGCCTGGGTGGCTCAGTCAGTTGAGCACCTGACTCTTGATCTCAACCCAGGTCTTGATCTCAGGGTCATGAGTTCAAGCCCTGTGTTGGGCCCCACACTGGGTGTGGAGCCTACATTGAAAAAAAAAAATAACAAAACTCTGAACCTGGATTTCATACATTTTTTGTGGACTCAATCTCATTGACTTTGTTTTCACACTTCCTATATAATAACTCTCAGTTTATCAGAATATTAGATTAGTCAGAATATATCCCATTTTAACCCCAAGAACAACAAAAACAACAACAGAACCCCCTGGATTTAGTAATTAGCGGTCTTTCTTCAATTCAGAATGCATCAGCTTACTGAAATACTCTTAACCAATATTCTGATCATGGTGAATATTTTGTTTCCTAAAAGTTATACTCCATTTTGGTTTAACCTCAAAACTGATTCTCAATATTTGTATTGACAGTCCAACGTGACTGATTGATTGACCTAATCGT
The DNA here is from genome assembly GCA_002007465.1 of Ailurus styani. Taxonomy (NCBI): domain Eukaryota; kingdom Metazoa; phylum Chordata; class Mammalia; order Carnivora; family Ailuridae; genus Ailurus; species Ailurus styani. The sequence goes on from LNAC01000145.1 coordinate 2,987,302, forward strand.
ACCTTTCAGGATAAATACTGTACGTGTTTACTCCATAGTAAAGTAAATAAAACTCAATGTAATCTACATTAAAGCCACTCCAAATTATACATTAATAGTATCTGTTTCCCCATCTCAGATTGCGAGCTTAGGGTATGTCCCAAGGTTGTTATATTCCATGTTGTGTTCCCTGATTCATCCAGCCTAGGGCTTTGCATGTGGTGAGCACTCAAAATGTTTATGGATTAGAAATAAATAAACACATTTAAAATAGGCTTTGGAAAGCACTTCCTCTACAGATGCTACATCAGGTCCCAGTTGGCGCCAACAAAGCCTTCCAGAGCACTCTGTTCTGCACACAGCCTTGTGTCTAATAGAACTGGAGAGGGATGGAGTGAGAGTGGGGGTCTGGGACCTGGGTTTGCTTAGGACCAGACATCGAATTGTGTAGACTCTCCAGAGAATAATACCCCAAAGCATGAAGGGGAAGGGAAAGTTGTGGGGGTGGGGAAGCCTTGGTGTCTTCTCTGAACCTGGCTCCTCCAGGTGGAGTGCTTACCTACATGGGGGCTTCTTTTTCACACCTGCCAGATAAAGGTATATACTGTGGGCTAGGGAACAGGGCAAGAGGCCAGTGCCCCTCCAATGTCCATAAGTGTGTGAATCTGCTAGGCATCTTGTTAAAATGCAGTAAACTGGGGGTGAGACCTGAGATGCTCTGTCTTGGCTACTTCCCAGATAATGCCCATGGTGCTTATCCCTGCACCACACGTTGAGCATATGGGCAGGGATCCGTCTGATTCATGTCTAACCCTGTGAATGGAAGAGAGCAGGCCCTCAATAACTATCTGCTGGAAAAAAAATAGCCAAACAAACAAACCAAGAGTCCTATATTTCATACCCAAGCTGTCTCAACTTTCGATTCGCAATGGGCCCTTACAGGAGAAAATAAGGATTTTGAATTGCTTTTATTATCAAAAGCCCAGTGGACTGAGAGCACAGAGCCTTTACCGTGAGCCACAGAATTGGGAACGATGGCTGGTTTCCAGCTCTAAAGGAAATATGACTTCATCTACCAGTGAGGAAGGAAGGATTGGAGACACAATGGGGGGTGAGGTCCTAGCGGGTGCCTAAGAAGGGGTCCTTGCAAACAGCATACTCCGGGGCTCAGGCCCCAGAGGGAGTCCCAGAGCAGAAAGGACAATTATCCATCTCCTGGGGGTTAGTACAAGGAGACTTGAAGATTCACAGCAGAGCAGCACCAGAGGAGTGGAACAGCAAAGGGGAGGACAGCCTCACCAGAGTCCTGAGCTCCCTTAAAGAACTTGAATTGGCAAGTTCAAGAGGTCCAGAAGTTGGCCCTGGGATGTGAGCCTCCTGCTGTCTAAGTTAGCAAGAAATAAAGCCTAGTTATTTTGAATCTCTGAGGAGGTGCCTCCCTAAATTTTAAACTTGCTCCAGATGTCTGATATGAGGCTCCACCTGAAGTGGAAAAAAAAGCAGAGAGGCAAATAGGGGGCTGAAGTAAAGAGACCGAGTCCCAGAAAATGCCAGGCAATGCACGTACACAGTAGCCATTTCCCCGGGGTGTCTCGTGCCTGGCTGCTCTAATGAATTGGATTTATTTGCTCATGAACCTAAGCTGTTGGGAGGACGATGAAACATTCCCAAGAACTCCAGCAGGTCTTTGGTGACCCAGCTTGGGAGAAGCATCCAAATGCTGAATTCACACGCCACACACGGGCCATGGTGTTTTGGAGCAAATCCGGTCAGTGAGGACCAGAACTGATGCGAGGTTACTCTCAAAGATGGAGCTCAGATAGTTCCTGTTTAAGATAAAGAACTGGGGAAGGTACAAGCAGAAAAGCTGCCTTAAAGAAAGCAGGCGGAAGGAAGAGGACAGAATGCTTTTGCTTGCGTGCTTGCTTTTGACTCTGAGATGCTTGAAACTCACCTGTAGTGGTAAGCATCTGTCTGCTCAGTGCCTCCTCTCACCCACTGCCAACAGAATCCCATATTCCATCCTCCTCTGCTCCACGAGATGAATGGGGAGTCTGAGAACCCAGTCCCAGCCGTGCTGGACTCTGGCAGGCATGGGTCCAGCTGCAGCATCTGGTGGCTTGGGAGGGGTGTTGGCCTGGAGCTTGGAAAACTGTTGTGACATCCTTGTCCTCACGAGAGGCAGCCTTCCACCCCAGCCTCCTCTTGGAGCTTCTGCGCTACCCAAATGGACAGCCATCGAAGTGAGTGGGATCAGGAATCAAGCAATGGCAGGACCCTGGGGCCCTGGGCCTTTAGAAGGAGTGGACTAAGAAATCAGTGTCCTGGAAGATCCCAGCCTTGCTATGGTTCTTATACTTTGTCTCCTTGGTAATTTCCTCAGGCTTTGATCTCCAATTTGTCTGAGGACTTTGGAACTCCATGTACTGGGTCCACTTGCTTTGGGTCTCAGATTTGGCTGGTAGCAATTCGGATCCCAGGCCTTACCTCAAACCTGTTGACTAATGTCCAGAAGTGGGACCTGGAAAACCTTTCCCCTCCACCCTCCACCTTCCTTCTTCCCCTTCCTCCCTTCCTTCCTTCCTTCCTTCCTTCCTTCCTTCCTTCCTTCCTTCCTTCCTTCCCTTCCTTCCCTTTGCTTTCCCTCCCTCTCCATCATCCTTCCTTTAAAAAATAAGCTGCTCAGCTGTTTTCTGCAGACCCCCTAGGAAGAGTGGGGCAACAGTGGTGTCTGTGAATTCTCTCTGAGGTTTTCTGTGCTCCTCTGGCCGTGCCCCTGACTTCTCTTTGGCCTCATGGACCATGCTTTGATGTCTTGCCCAGGCATTCCTAGCAACTACCCCTTCCCCTGGTCTTGGCCTTTGTTATGTGTGTCTCAGCCAAGGCTTTGCAACAGTACCAAAGTGAAGAGAGAGAGAGGAGGACTGAAGATATCGGTCCCCTGGGAGAAAGCCTAGTTTGGGGTCGTGGTGCCTGGCACAGCGGAGAGCAGGGGCCCGAGGGGTGGTGAGGGAGGGAATTGAATGACTGGCATTTCAAGAGAGGAGAGCAGATGTGGGAGGGAGGCAGGCATGTCAAAGAGCCTGTGTACCTTTGGAGGAAGGGCAATTTTTCACAGTACCTGTGGGTGATGGAAGAAGTAGCCAGATAACGGAGCTCAGGGAAAGTGAGAGAGCCCCACTAAAAGGGAGAGGAAGTTGTTTCCTAGTGTGGTCACTATGGGGGAGTTAGCCCCATTTTCCAATCTCAGTGTCCTCATCCATAAAATAAGATAAGAATAGTTACAAAATTTAACTATTGGTGCCAAACATATAAAACAGGCCTTGGCACAAAGTCAAACTCAAAACTCATTTTCTCCCTCCTCTTTCTCCTCCTCCTCTTTTTGCTTCCTCTTTTTCTCTTCAAAATCTTGTTACAGACTCTGGACTTTGCAATAAAGGTGAGCAATCATTGTTATTATTTTAGTTGTCAAAGACTTTTTTTTTTAAGATCTTATTTATTTATTTGACAGAGAGAGAGATCACAAGGAGGCAGAGAGGCAGGCAGAGAGAGAGGAGGAAGCAGGCTCCCTGCTGAGCAGAGAGCCTGATGTGGGGCTCGATCCCAGGACCCTGAGATCATGACCTAAGCCAAAGGCAGAGGCTTTAACCCACTGAGCCACCCAGGCGCCCTTAGTTGTCAAAGACTTGGACCTTGAGTTAAAATTATAACTTTCTCTGGCCACACAGGTCACCCCCCTTAAATTTTGCAGGTACAAATGCTTTCCTTTACTGTGCAGCTTAATTCATTGGAATCTCTGTATCTAGGCAGGTGACAAAGATCTGAAATCATACTGTGTATGGCCAAGCAAGTTTGCTGTACTGGACTGAGTCTTCTGCTGCAAGATGTCTGAAAATGTAAGTTTCTTGGAAGGAGGAGTCTCCTTTGCTGCTTTGAATACTCATGCTCAATCAGGATTTGTTTGTTTTATTTGATTCCTTAGGCCTCTTGTTTATCTGTGTTGTGACTTCTTTTTAACATATGTGAGCTCTCCTCCACGTATTGGAATCTCTACTAGAAGTGCAAAGAATGGAAAAGAAGGCGTATTGCCTCACCCAGCCGGAGTTATTATTGTTATTTACAGTTACAGAGAGGAAGGCGGAAATAACACCGATTTGCTTTTGGTGGTCTTCACACGCAGGTCAGGAACCCAGAACTGGGGATGTGGGGATGGAGAGGTATGCCCCCTGAGGCAGCGTCTTATTTTCTAGGTTTGCTTTAGCATTCTTGGAAGCCCCTTCATGCTGGAGCTGATGGCTTCTACTTCTCTTTCATCCACAGCACTAGACCTATAGATCTGTTAACTTTACTGGCTTCTTTTTTATGCATCGCAATGGATAGCGAGCCTTTAAAACATGGTGCTACCAGGCCTTTAATGTAAGGGTGGGAATTGCCACCACTGAAAAATCTTGACATCACTCAGTTTTCTGGGACCCCGTTTTGGTTCCCAGGGCATCTGAGTTCTTAACGTACCTTTAAACCTTAACACATTGCTTATTGCTTCCAGATACGGAGGCCATCCTGTATTGGAAAGGCTGTGTTCCCCTACACAATTGCAAACAGTGGTACAGGAATGCTGTATTGGTGGCCTATTGTTCTAGGCCGGCAGACCCTGGAAGACATTTGTAACATGTTTTTTAAGTTTTAGATTTTAAAGCGAATATTTACAGGGTCAGCTGTTTAATGTTTTTTCACTAATTAGACTAAGCCCTTACAGCTCCCCCCTCCTTTGTGGTGTATGTTTATTGTGATCTATATAACGCACAAAGATACATAAAGTCTTTACTATAGTAAAACATGTAATAAGTAATTAAGTCACTTCATTATTGAGTTCTTGGCCAGGGTCTTTTTAGCCACATCTTCCACCCTTCCCCTCTTCCCTTTGTTCTGAAGGCTCTCCAGACCTGTGCCTTTGGGGACCCATAATTACTAGGCCTTTGTTCCCTGTGGGCCCTCTGCTCTCCGGGTCCACCTCCCCGAGTGCTGTATCGGAACAAGTAGAGGGACCAGGGGGGTTATCGTCCCGTCCCTTGAGGGGGCCTTGTGGCTCTGTTGAATTTCAGGCCCGGGATTTCCAGACGTCTTGGCCGGGCAACACTGGGTGGCCTGGCTTGCCTTCTTTGCTCTCAGTGCTATAGAGCTGTGAGCAAAGAGCATTAGTGGAGGAGGGGGAAAAAAAAAACCCCAAAACAAAAACTGCCCACCAGCTGGGCTCCGGAGCGAAGTTCCACCCCGGGTTGTAGGATTCCTGGAAAGATGACGTCCAGAACCAGTGCCATGCTCTTTGTAGGACTAACAAGGTACTGGTGTGTCACCAACATCTGGTTTTCCCTGGAGATGTTTACATGCAACTGTTCTATGAAATCAGTCCACCACGCAAACTCATCCTTCTGAGAAAATGTGTGCAGATGATTTAACTTAATGACTTAGTTGAATTGAATGGCTTCCAGTTGCATAGTAATGTGTTTTGAGAAGTTCTGAAAGAGAGAGAGCGAGGAAAAGCTGGTTTCCCATCTCGTTCAAATAATTTTCCATTCCTCAGGGGGAGAAAGGAAAGTCTGAGAATCCAGCAGAATTAATGCAGGTTACCCATTACTTCATTTTATAATGTTTGGCAAGGAAAACATGTAAGTTGGTTAAATCTGTTTATTTAGCTCTTCCAGGCATTCCATGTGGATGGGGGCTGGAGTGGAGGGGACAGTGAAATGCATTTCTGGGGCGCCTGGGTGGCTCAGTGGGTTAAAGCCTCTGCCTTCGGCTCAGGTCATGATCTCAGGGTCCTGGGATCAAGCCCCGCATTGGGCTCTCTGCTCAGCGGGGAGCCTGCTTCCTTCTCTCTTTCTGCCTGCCTCTCTGCTTACTTGTGATCTCTCTCTGTCAAATAAATAAATAAAATCTTAAAAAAAAAAAAAAGAAATGCATTTCTGCTGAGATGACTCACTACCTTTCTCGAGAGAAAGAGGTCTGTTTTATAAGCAAGGCCCGCAACACCTGGATTGTAACGGGTTCATTAGGGACTCAGGGGTTTCCTTGAGCATGTGTATGCAGTGGGCCCTCCTGCAGATGAAGAACCTGAGAAGCCCATCTCTGACCCCTCCGGCTGTTATGGAAAAGCTCTGTTCAGGGTCACCTGGGTTCAATTCCCGTTCTGCAACTTGCCAGCAGTGTGACTTTGGGCAAGTCATGAAATCTCTGTGCACATCCTAAGGAGAATTCTCTACTTCAGAGGATTGTTGCAAGAATTGCATGAAATAGCAGATGTGGAAGTGCCTTATAATTTATAACCCAATATAACCATACATTCTGATGTATCATTCTTAACACCGATCATAGGAAATCATGTTTCCAGCTAGAACCTGGTAGCAGAGAGGGCAGAGAATATGTAGACTCTCAAGATTCTTGGATGGAAAATATTGACTTCCCAGACCTTTTCCAAAAGTGCATGAGCTGTGATTGAGAAAAGGTGACCTTATAGGAAGGAGTCCACGCAGTAGTCGGTAGGGCCATAGGCTATGTTCGTGCCTTAGCAGTGTCAGGCGAGTGAGTGGAGATTGCTCAGGACAGAGGAGGATGACGATGCTAAGGACGTCACCCGATCAGGTGGTCTGACCAGCCACTGCTGGGTGCTCCCTGGGATCATCTCGTTTCTTCTCTACAACCATTGACTCTACATTGATTCGTAATCTGTGTTACAGAAAATTCCTGAGAGCTTAAGGAAATTGTCCACATTTACACAGAGAGCAGCAGAGCGGGGATTCGAACCCACGTGTGACTCATTTTCAAGCCAACACCTTTAACCACTGTTAAAGGGAAAGAAATAGAACCCACCTTTTTCTTCCCCCCTCCCTGAAGGGTCCCGTATAGAAACTCTCTTTTCCTCTATAAATCCTACCAGGAGCAACCCCCGAATCCCTCAGGATCACCCAGGAAAAGAAAAATAAAAAGGAAGGAGAAGATTATGCCACATGGCCGTAATTACTGTAGCTCACGATGAGCTAGGAGTGGGGTCACCTCTGAGAATGGCTAGTTCTCAAGAGGACCTCTGGACTCTTCCTTTGGAAATTTCAGGACAGATGCTAAAGGGCAAGACTCTGCCCTCTGTGAGGACAGACACTGTTTTCCGTTTCTTTAAAATTTTAATTTTTTTATTTTTTAGAGAAAGTAAGAGAGCGCCCGAGGGCACAAGCAGGAGGAGGGGGTGGGGCAGAGAGAGAACCCCTTGCAGGATCCACACCCCATGCAGAGCCCAACTTGGGACTCAATCTCACCAACCCAGCAGATGAAATCAAGAATCGGATGCTTAACCTGCTGAGCCACCTGGGCACCTCACTGGTTTTGGTTTCTAAGGATTCCCTTCAGCATCCAGCTCAGTGCCTTCTACACCATTAAAAAAGAAATGTTTGGTGACTAGTAGGATCCACAGAAATGAAAACAAACCCCCAAATCTTCCCTCAACACCTGGTGCTTTTGTCACTTCTACAAAAACCGGCCCTGAAGGTGGTGGCTTGGAGCATCTCTGTAGCTGAAGTCTGAAAGCAATCTCTGCATTGATCCTTTGGGGCAGGTGAGGGCCTACCTGGTCCCCGGCACCGTCAGTGTGGAAGCGTTCCTTCCATCTACTGGCGAATTTGAAATGTCTGCTGAAGGAAGGAACAGATGCAACCAGAAGGGACCGGAACTCTTTGGCTGTTCATTCAAGACTTTTGTTTCTCTGAGATTTTGTTCTTCTCCACTTGTGTTTACAAACAAAGTAGCAAATATGAAACCCCCAGCAAAATGACTAGAGGCTGCTTATCTAACAGAGACTGATTTATACATGCCTAATCATCTCACTGTGCTATGCCTCTCCATTTTCTTTTCCAGCCTCTGCCCAACCCCACGTACATTTGGATTGTGGTGAAGGCATCCCCACGGAGTTTTAGAGGAAAGGGAAAGACATAATGATGCAAGGAGGGGCTGTTCTAGCTGGTAAAAAAATCACACTTTACCCCTGGGAAGATGAGCCAGGGATGGTGTGACAGGTGCTGACTTCCTTACAGCATGTGACAAAGATCTGGGTGAGATGTTGGTGAAGTTCCTGAGGCTAAAGAGGTGATGCATGAAGCACTTCAGAATGCACGTCAGCTGCCAAACAAAATCCTTAAGCCTGCTGTTCTGTGAAAGGGCTCTAATCCACGTACTTCCTGCTGGACGTCAGTGAAGTCTGTACTTAAGGGAGGCTGTCCCAGCTTCCGGCTTTTACTCCTGTTGTTGGAGCAAATGTGTATGTCGGTGGATAGTACCCTTCCTAGTTAGTTTTGTGGGTGCTTTGCAGAGTGGGGGAAGATTCCTTCTCTTAAAGCTCAGGTGGCCCCTCCTTCTTGGCTTCACTACTTACCAGCTATTTGAACTTGACACTTAACCTTTCTGAACCTCACTTTTCTGCTTTGCCTACTTCACAGAATGGCATAAATTCAGTGGTGTCTGTGAAAAGACGCCAAAAACTGTTAAAGCACTATGCAAATTTCAGGCACTTTACTCTGTAACTTCAGAAAAGGCAGGTCATTGTTAGTAAGTGGAAGATGGAATAGAGAAAAAGTACTTTTAATTTTGTTCAAATAATGTTTTTGGTAAAACCGTATAAATTGGAGCTCTTCGCTGTTGTATGAACCATTTTGAATATATAGGATTTATTGGTGTGACAAAATAGAAATAGATTAAGCTGATGTATCAGTTTATAACTTAAAAATTAGAAGCTGATTTATTTTGTAGCAAGCATTCTTTGCATGCTTTTAAATCCACGGTCAAGTTGATTAAAAAAGTTGAATTATGGTTGCTTTCACTGCTTAGGTAACGTTTATACAATTCTTTTACTTATGTAGAATCACCAAATTATAATGGTTAAATTACCATAACTAATTATAGTTAATCAGAAATAGATAACATTCTTCTTATTCAGGTACTTCCTCGTAAGCTATAAAGAACAATTTTTTCCCCTGATTCAGATACATTGTATTTAAAGGGGAGCGGGAGGTACAGGCTTCCAGTTATGGATGAATAACTCATGAGAATAGAAGGTGAAGCATAGGGAATATGATTGTTGGTATTGTAATAGTGCTGTGTGATGACAGAGGGTAGCTTCACTTATGTTGAGCATAGCATAATGTATAGACCTATCAAGTCATTATGTTGTACATCTGAAACTAATGTTAACATTGTGTGTCAACTATACTCAAATAAACACACACACACACACATGCAAAAGCCACTTGAAAATTTTACTTGAAACATGCTAATATTATGTTATATATATTCTGTTCCAGTAAACTATTTTGAAAACAAAAATTAAAAAAAAACCCCAAATATCTTATATTTACATAGTGCTTTGTAATTTTCAAAGCCTTTCGCCAACACTACTTAATTTGAACCTTGCATAATCCAAACTTTTTGTGTTTTTCTCTTAAAATAATATGGGAAGTGAGATATTGGTGACTCCAGCAGGCCCACGAAACCCAATGCTAGGTTTCCCCGAAAAGCGTTGTGAGGTCAGAGTCTCTTATTAAATGCTCTTCTAGTTTGCCACGTCTTCCTTGGGGCCTCTGCCCCAGCTGTATATGTATATGAATTTCTGTGAGGACCTGGTAAATGTTTTTCTCTTCCAGGAGATTTTCACTGCCGAGAGGGCAAGGACCATTCTGTTTGCTCCATTCTGTGGCCCCAGCTCCCCACCCATGGCCTGGCCCTTCGCAGGGGTTCAGCAAAGATTCGATGAATGAATGAATGAGCTCAGGACAGTGCTTGTTACCAGACACAGGGTCTACTTCTTTGAGGCTTCCCGGGAGGAGTGTTCTGAGGTCTTACTCTTGCAAACAACATTGCTTCTCTGAAACAGTCAGTTTGTTCTTGGTGCCTGGACCCTCTCAGCTGAGCTCCCATTCATATTCTCCTGCTCTTGCTGGCAGCTGGAAAGCATTGAAATAAATCGTGGCTGACCCTTAGCAGATGTGTAGGACTTCACGGTATATACTTTGTGCATTGGCCACCTTCCTGCTTACAATTTATGCCCTGTTCCTTATTTCCCGTTTTCCTTATTTTTCTTTACCATCCTTTTGTTTATTATAATGCATATTTTATGTGACCTTTACTCTTATCTTAAGTATATTTGGCAGCAAGTCAGGTTATAAAAAATAGTGTTCAGATGAATGGTCCTTAATGTACTGGAGTCAATAGATAAAAGGTTAGAATTTCAAGAAAGAGGTTTTCATATGACAGTAATTTATTTCAATTTTTTAAAAATTTCATGGTAAAGCAATGATAAAAATTGATGTTTACACAGAGATTCTTGGAGTCTAGCAATATTAGACCCCTATAATTGCAGAGAAATGTGGGCTTATACCGTCACCGTAATGTGTAGAGGACGTGTGAGAAAGAAGAAAGTCATCTGAGTAGCGCCTAGCCTGGGAGATTGCGTGGAGTCTCTGTTGGTCTGCTTTTGTATCTCTTCAGTTCTTGGAGACATGAATGAAGTAGGTTTTTGTCTGGCCCAGCACTCAGTTTTGCTGTGCTTTCCTCTAGGCTTCAGGGATGTCAATGAATGGAGAACTTCTTTGCCACATGAAAAGCTTGGCCCAGCCTAGATCTTCTCTGGCTTTCTCTGGCCTTAAGTGCCGTCTGACCCATAGCATCCCCGAATTACACCTCAAAAATAGTTCCAGCCACAACTTCCACAGCATTCAACAACCCCAGATTTGTAGCAACAGCCCGCTCTCTGTGCTTCTGAAACTTTGGTGACCTCCCCCCACCAACTGCCCCACCCCCACCCCCGCCGTGGGGGGCAGGGAGCTTTTGTTTACCCGTGAAGCACCACTTTCAGTTATACTCATGATTATGTGACTTTCGGTATTTGCTCTGTCCTCACTCTTGGCCAACACAAATATGTTATCACATTCGACCTTCCTTAGCATAAGAATGACTTTGGAAGGCCACAAGAGTTTCTAATAAACAAATAATGAAGGAAATGAGAGCACCTGCAGAAGGAAGGAAAAGCTCCAACTGCAGATGAGGAGATAAGACATAACAAAGCCATCCACGTTCCTGTTAAGTGATGATCCCTTCCAAGAATGCAGAATGCTGTGACCGCTTGTGTGGAATGCCTGTCCTGGCACGCTCGCTTGGACACAAGCAATCCATGCTAGCCAAACCAGCGGAGTTGTCTGATCCACCATCAACGGCAGGAACCCCCACGCATTCGCCCCAGGGCCTCCCCTGACCCCCACCCAGGAGGCTGAAGAGAAAGCTCCCGGTACCATTACTCTCAAAATTAGCTCTTTGAGGACGACAATCCACGAGCTGGTCCCAGCCCTTTCCTGGTCCCTTGATGCCCACTCCCCCTCTCCCACCTGCCATTGCAACTATGTAAGGTCTGTTTATGAAGACAGTACTCAGGGTGGGGAGGTGAGGGGCTCCCCTCTTCTTACTAAAGAGGAATATTTTAGCCTTTATGAGCCTTGGTTCCATCCTCTGAACATAATCCAGTTAGAGGATCTCTAAAGTTCTTATACCTTTGACTTTTTTTTTAAAGTAGCATTAACTTTGTTTCTCTACTTCCAAAGATACTCACACTTCACTAGATGTTCATTTTATCATCTCTAGATTGTCTTTTCTTCCTTTATTCCTTGTGGAAATGGCAGGCTCTGGATTCAGACTACCTGGGTTGAAATCCTTGCTTCCTAACTTGCTCGCCGTGAGATCTTAAGCAAGTTCCTTAAACTTTCTTAGCCTCCGTTCCCTCAACAGGGGAAAGGACGGTACAACAGTAATAATGACTATGTGTGTTTCCCAGGTGTGTTGTGAGGATCAGGTGAGGAAAATCTCTGGACAGCACCCACGTTTTTCCTTTCTTTCTCTACCCCACCCATGTTCTCTCCTTCCCTTCCTTCTCCACTTTCCCGGCCTTTTCTCCTCCTTTGCCTACCACAGTCCTTTTCTCCCTTCGTTCCTCATTTCTTCCTCTTCCCTGCAGACTCCATTGTCCCACATGGGTAGGGGATGGGCAGCCAGGTATTGGGTGGGAATATTTGAGTTACTACTCCCACTTCCACTTCTGGTGCCTCCTGCCTTGGCCCAGGAGGCAAGCCCAGTGGCCTTGTGTCCATGGTGCCAGCAGGTACCACAAGAGCTACCCCCAAGGGCACAGAGGAGCTGCGGGAACTGCTGAGAAGTGCTTTGTTTGCATTTCTTTGAAATGGATATAATCACACTTACTTAAAGGTCATTCTGAGATGAAGCATTGACCTTACCTTTGCTCAGGAAGTTTCTTAAAACGTCCACTGCCTTACAGATTCATTAGGTTCTTTGAGAATTTTCTTTTTTGGATCTTTGATCACCACCACAATTACTGAGGGGGAAAAAATGGGGAGATAGTGGAGGAGATGGAAGAGTCAAAGGGGAGAGGAAGGAACACACTAAAGTTTGTAAAGGTAGGAGCCTGGTGTATTGGGGAGTTAGTCTGGTAAGGAGTTGCGATTTCCTAAAACTGAGGAGTTTTAGGAAAGTTTTTTAAAACCTGCCTAGTAGATCCCGAACCCCTACTGCTTAAGAAACTGTGAAGGTAGAGAGGGGGAGCACATAACCTGGATCCCACATACAGAGATGATCACCAGGTTTCACTTCGAGGGCCTACCCCTAGCAATTTGTAGTGTTTGCCCAGAATGCTGTGTTGAGCAGGGCTGGGAAGCATGACTACAATGTCTTGCCAGCATCTGCAGGGCAAGACAAGAGTGATGGGTACAATGGACTCTGTATGTGCCCGTTCTAGGTTAAGATGTACAATGATGACATCACCATCTTAAGCAGGGAGCAAAATAACCCAAAACTGTTCCAGAGTATAGTGAGGCATGTTGACAGAGGGAGAGCTGAGTATTCTTTTCTTGGGGTGAGGGTGGGGGGTGGAACGGGGAAGGGAGTGGAGAAGACAGAGCTGCTGAAATGAGTAGGGGAGGGAAAAGGCATTGGTGCACGGTAAGGGGATATAGAATATACATGAACCTTCACTCTTTGTGAGATGAAGTCATAGGAAGCAGTGTTTTAACAAAGTCTCTCCTTGCACCTGTTAATGTTTAACCTCTGCTGAGGTGGGCGCCAGTAATTCAGCAGGACATATCTGCTGAGTGTAAATGGTTTTCTGGGTTTCCCCGTATGCTGTTTCTGTCTTAAGCTATTGATACTTGCAAAGAAAAGGGGAAAAAAGGTTTAATTCAAGTGTATGAAAGAAGCCTTCCTTGTCTTCAGTTCCCTTGATGAAAAGTTGCGCATTTTAGATAAATTTGACCATAACAAAGGCTTTAAAAGGCGTCTCTCTCTCCTTCTCTCTCTTTGAAGATTGTTGCTCTTAGTGATGATAAGTTAAATTGAAGAGATGAAGCAAAATCCGGCCTTGGCTACTCAATACAAGCTCAAATTGGAATTGTCCCATGTCTTCTAGGTGCTTAGGTTCCTTAGTATAAATTAAGATGTGTTCCCAAAGGTTTTCATCCCCCCATCAAAAAAAAAAGTTTGATAATGACAGTCACTATTTTGAACTATGTTTATAATTGCAGCACAGTTGATGTAGCTATGATGATTTTTTTCCCTCGGTGTCACGAATTCATAGCTTTCTGAAGTAGCACGTGAGGACACGTGTAAGGAATTCGGTATTAACGATGTTTGTTCTCTTTCTGTAATGATTCCTGCTTCCTACACCAAACCCAACACTTATTCCCATTGATTTCACCTTCTAATATCTTTTTTGTGCTTACTTTAGAACTTCATACAGATCTTCCCTCTCTCTGTTCTTACTCAAATCATCTTTACTTCTTTAATCTACTTGCCAAACTCTGGCCGTAACAATCTTGTAAGTCCTTTACCTAAAAGTGTTCAGCAGTCTCCCAGCGTCCACAGAACAAAGCCCGGGGGATGTGTTCTTGCTTTGCCTGCCTCTCCAGCCCCTTCCCTGCCGCCTCCATTCCCTACAGTGTACGCCCCACCCCCACCGGAGTCAGACCTCAGAGTTCTCTCTGCTTCTCATGGTGTGGCCCAAGCACTCTCTCTGGTCACCAACTCATGCTTTCTGCTTTCACCTTGTTTTTGCTTCTGTCCCCACCCAGTAAGACCTCCAGGCTGTGTGCTCCAGTACAACCAGACAGGTTGCTGAGTAATTAAATATTTCCCCAGGACCTGGGGACCCCCAGAACCTCCTGGCGATCTAGCAATTAAAGGGTTACTGCCTGTGATAGCGGAGGGCCTCCTGGATCCAGTTTGACCCTTTGGCACTCACTATCCATCTGGATTCAGTACTTAATTTTTTCACCACCACCCCCCATTACATTATTTCTACCCTCTTTGGCATTGACCATTGCATTTACTCATTCTTCTATGTTTTCTTCTAAATTGTAGCGTCTCCGAAGGTCAAGATACAGTCTTTCCCAACCCAGCAACCCCAGCATCCAGAACGGAAACTGAAACAAAGTAGGTGCTTCAGAAATGCTGAATGAGAATGAGGCTGTCTCCTGGGGCTGGGGGCTGGGGGGGAGGCTGCCTTGGTGATGTGAACTGACTGGCTCTGAACAACCTTCTCTTACAGTGGTGGTTCTTATCTGGGCTGATTTGGCACCCAGATGTGACGTTCAATGATGTCTGGAGACATCCTCTGGAGTTTTAGTTGTCTGAATTGTGGGAGTGGGGGTTGGGGGTGCAGGTGCTAATGACATCTAGTTGGTAGAGGCCAGGATTCTGCTAAACATCTCTCATGTGCCGGGCAGCCTCCATCCCAAAGCATTATCTGGTCCGAAATGTCAATCATCAGTGCTGAGGTTGACCACTTGCCTTGTAGCATTGGCCAAGAGTTCCTTTCCTCCATATTGGGGTCTCATTCTCCCCTTGGTTAAGGACTTCTTCTCCCTATGTTTCCCCATCTCTTGGTTCTAACCAGTCTGCACCTAGGAAGAGAAGTAAATTGTGATTTCTTTCTTTTTTTTCCTCTCCACTTCTGCTGCCTTTGGAGGTCTCACTAGACCTCCCTGCCCGTGTCCCTCCAAGGTTGAGGCCTCTCCCTTAGTTACATGCCTCAAAGTGAAGGTTTTTGAGCAATGCATAAAATGTGAAGTTTACTTGCACAACCTGACAGACTCGAGACAGTGTTTGGGGTCCAAGAGAGAACTAGCGCAAGACAGAGAGGGCACGGGAGTCTCGGTATTTGACTGTGTCTAGAGGATATCAAAACACCCGGTGGAACATGGAAAAAGGGGCTGCCAGTTGGTTTTGTTTATGTGGAACAAGCCAATTGTTTCCTCCCATGTGAGTGGCTGGTTTTGTTTTATCTTTCTGTGGCCACTATCCCCTTTTTCCCCCACAGAACAACTAGAACTCATTCTTTTTTGTGATCTTTGTTTTGGCTTTTTTTCCCCCCCTTTTGATTTCTTCCAATGAACTCTTATTTTGCTGCATAATATCAAAATATTTTCTTCAAAGACAATTTCCTTTAAAAATAAACTGTTATCAGGAGAGAAGCTATGTTCACAGCTGGTAAAGGCATGATTAAATAATTACCGTATGGGGAATTGAAAAGCAATTTCATAATATAGCTTCAGAATCCAAAGAGAAAATCGAAGGAAACATTCCAGTTAGTTAAGAAAACTTTTAATCAAATGAAGTGTTTGAACTCTGTTTGGTTTTTGTTTTTTTTTTTTTTTTTTGGCAACTTTCTGTATGTGCATGTTTTACTTGGTGAGACTCTGTAAGAGGTTATCTTAATACAGTTATGGGCTTCCTGAGAGTTTAGTTAACCTTCTAATTACATATAAAATAGCCTTGCAAATAGTTACACTAAATGTTTTGGACATAAATTTGAACATGGGCCCTTATCTTTACTGCCAGTCTCCACCATAGCTGTTTTTTTTTAATTTTTTATTTTATTTTTAAAAATATTGTGAGTCTAAGAGGAAATAAGAGTATTTTAAGAGAACCGCCTACATTCTTTATGCTCATAGAGTGACATAAACTCTTTTACCCAGGAGTAGTGAAGATATGGAGAAAGAGGACGACTTTTGACCCAGAGAGGCTGGGACTCTGCCAGGGCCAGCATGTAACTCTCAGAAATCCCCTGACTTCTCTGGGGCTTACTTAACCTCATCTGTAGCCTGGGTACAATGCTACCACCCTTCAGGTTTGTGCTGTGGACTTGAATTTACTGGTGCAAAGCCTTCATGCTCAGGAAACAACAGCTGCCATTATTACTACAGTTGGTGACTCAGAGACAAACTTTTTACAGAAAAGTTTTCACTTTGAAACTAATAAAATCTCAGAGCTACCAAAGAGGAATTTGTAAAATGCATATCAGAATTTCTAAGGCCACAACTATACAGATTCTAAGCTGAAATACAATTTAATGCGTATGGTTTTGGAACCAGTATATATTGATTTTAGGTGACAACTCCTTGATTTTTTTTTTAACATCAGTGGAAATCCTGTACTAATACCAGATACCAAAACACTTTACATACCTGTAATTGTGAGACATGGTACATTTCACCAGAAAATTGGATTTGAATGTTTATAAATGTTACTGTATTATCAGCTCAAGATTTTTAAATAATTTAATTATGAAATATAACATTATTTAAATATGTTCAAAATAATCTAAATGCATCTTTTGAACATTTTGGACTTTGCAAATTGATTTAATTGTTTAAGGCAATAACTGAAGTAGTCTGTTTCATAAAGCTCCATTAAATCTTGAGAAAAGATGAAATAACTTTGAAAAGTCTTCCCATATTTTGTGAAATAACTTTATTTCTCCTGCTTACATGTAGTTTAAACTATTTTAATATTTGTGCATACACTAAAATAATCAAAATTCTCTGTTCTAAAAACATATTGAGCTTCTATAAGAGAATTGACACATGCTTTGGAATTGAGTTCGAGTAGCACATTCAGTAAGTCATTTAATCAATTTACATAATACAGCATTTGTAATGCCTCTCCAAAGCATATTTATCTGTATTTTATTTCCCATGGAAATTTGAATTTTTTTAAAATTATATGTCATTTATCATATTTATCTTGAAAAATACCATTTAACATTTTGCAAAGACTCCCATTGGTATTACTCCAATAAGTTAATTCCAGAGAATGGTATTTTAATTACATTCTTGCTTTTTACCTTTCATAGGAATGCTATATAATAACTGTATATAAAGTTTAGGTTGGAGTTACCTCAGTGAAAATATAGCCTTGCCTATGCACACACAACCTTAAATGCCCGTAGAATTTTTAAAGATTAGATGATTTCAATTATCCAGCAAAGGACAGTCTCTGATTTTAAAGAATAGTAAGAAAACTAGTGACACGCAGATAAAGAGAATCAACCTAGTCTTAAAGCTTATTGCTTTGTATTTTTGCCTTATGAACTTTGAATTGAACTTCTGCACAGGATCTGATCTGGATGAAATGTCATATCTGAGACTGATCCTTATCTCCTAAACGTTTCCTTTGTTTCTTTGATTCTTTGGGCTTTACCCTCTTATTTTATTGTGAGTGGCCCAGAGCTTTGATCTTGCAATAAGCTCTGGCTTGCAACACAAACCTTTGCTTTGGTATGACACACAGAAGGACATGGGTATACTCAGAAAATCTAAATAGACAAGAGGTTACTTCTTCTGAAGGCAAATGGGGTAACTTCAGAATTTATTGTCTCCCATTACATTATGGGAAACTAAAAATTCACACGGGTATTTTAACGTTAAGAAAGCACACCTGTGAGAACAAGTTTGATGTACAGTATGTATCTGTTTCTCATTTCATTTACAATAGTTTCTTGGGTTTGAAGAATTAAAATTTTCTCCTTTGCATTGCTGCAGACATAAAAATTTAGAGCCACCTTTCAGATTCTTTTCTCGTTCAAAAATTCCTTTCTTTTTCAAAAATTAAATGAAAATAGTTTTGAACCTGTACAGTGAGTACAAACATGATTAATGTACCCAACACAAAATATACCATACATAGGTATTTTCTAGCCTAAGTAGTTAATTAGAAATGCCAAATGTATAATAAAAATGGAAGTTATAAGTATTTTGTTTGCAAATAATATTTCCTATTTCCTATTTCTCTTACTTTAAGGGAAAAAAAGGAGCATACAATTTTCCGAACCATATAGTTCATTGTATTCACAGTTTCAGGAAATGTACTCAATAATCGTGTATCAGAGGAATATATTTAGACTAACAGACACCCTACCCTATACATTGTAGATATGAATGTGCAATGTACCTCTAAAATTAAGGGTGTCATAAACAGACTGCTTTGACCTAAGATACCTTTAAAGATGTCTGAGGAGAACTTCCAAGGGTTTCTTCCTCCAAGAAGATCTACTTATACGTTAATTATAATCATGTAAGTGTGGTTTTAAAGGAAAATCTCTCGGCTTTTGTATCTTCATTTAAGCAGAAAATGTTAGGGAGCAACCCCGATTCAGCCATACGACTGTATTCATGGCAAATCTATCATTTTGAGATGGAGGCTGCCATGTTATGTCCCTCAGAATAAAAGCAGCCAAGAAATTGATTTCACATGCTTAGTAAATGAGTGATTAGGAACGGGAAAAGTCCATTTGCTGTCACCCAACATTTCTCCAAACACTTCTCATTAAACTTGAGAATTTCAGCTGTAGGAGCCAGTTCAGTCACATAGTGGTAGACAACGCCAAACGGACGGGTTGCGGTAAGGAAGCAGCCTTCTTATTATGACTGTTCTGTCAGTCTTCTGTTTCAAGGGTCAGAGCCTTTTGTTATGCTGCTCTTTATTGATATATTTACACACATACTTATATTTTTTAAAATTGGGATTCACCCACTTAGCTACTAAGCAAGCACTGAAATTTGTCCAGTGGGTTCATAACGCGAATTCAAGCTGTAGGTGATGTTTGTAATTCTAAAAATGCCGACATTTGTCATTGTGAATTATGTTTCCTTTAGGAAATTCCTTTACTAAAGAGAGGCAGTCATTTTTGACACTAATCAGATGCCTCTGTGTTGACCCTCCCGCTGAATGAGACCAGGCTCTCTAGGTTATTAGTATTTAAAAAGAAATAACCATTCAGTGTAGCGTTTCAGTAAATAATGACCTACAAGACTTATTAGGCATATTCCCCCCAATTTTCCCACCCGCAGCAATGATTAACTCTGAAAAACGTTAAGGCGTTTTTCTGTCAGCTGAGCAGGGGCTCCTAGTTCTTCATTCGCATTTTTCACTTAATCCGATGTCTTTGAATTCCTTGCCTTCTAAGTTCCTATATATAAAGATTAGAAACCGCTTTTGGCTATGCAGAATTACATGCTTTTAGATGAAATCCAATCCTTTGTAAAAGGTTTTGTTCAGAGCAACACTATTTATTCCTTGTTGAATTTGGATGACACAGAAAAGAACATTAGTTAACTGGGAACAGGAATTGTGTTACCCAATTTGAAAAAGCTGTAGCAATAATTTTGGGAAGGACTAGAAATATTAAACATCGGTGAGTTTATTTAAGCCTTTTAAGGAAAAAAGGAAATACCGGAAGATAATTAAAAATGCAGGGCTAACTTCCCCTCTGGAAAGTCTTTGACTTGCTTGCCTTTTATATAGATTATATCATAACGAAGGTTGGGGATTGAAAGAAGAACTTTTGGTATTTAAAGAAATGATGGGATTTTATGACTCTTAGTACTCATCTTTGATAAAACAGGTTAAAAAAGAAATCTTCAGGAGTGAAGAAGAAAAAAAAATGTCTGGATATCATGAACTATTGGAAATGGTTTTCTTTTGACTATTTTCCAAATATAATAGGTTAAAAACTTGGAAAAACACTGAAAAGTGATGACAGTCTCCCAAATGATTACTCTCTCTGACCACTTAAAGATCAGAAGGGAGGCTCCTATCTGAGATTTAAGGTGAGACCCTTAATATTTGGGTGTGGAATTCCAAAGAAACAGAAACATGGAGGTGAGGGATGGGGTCGAGTATTGGGAGTCGGAGAGGTGTCTGCACATCATCCATTGGGGAAGATGCCGAACAAATATATAATTTGTTCACATGGCAGGATTAAAATTTTTGTTCCCTGTGGAGTACAGGCAAAAATCCTTAGACAATCTCTTCAAAATTGGTTGAATGATCCCTTGAACTTAAAGGTAACAAGTTCTTGGGGTCTCTGAGTTATACGTTTTTACATTTTTATACCCTTTTCAAAAACCCTCCTCCCCAACGGCCCCCTTTGTTGTTCTGTGTGTCCTTCTCTGCAATTTGCATCTTATTTTCTTCCCAGATGCATTTAGCAGATTTTTGTTTTGGTTCATGTAAATGAGTTTCATCTCAAATAGCTGTGTCCCTCCCATTTCTGAATCCACTCTTAATGGATAACCCTTACTTCCTTGTTTTCCAATCTGCCCTCTTGAAACATTTGCTGCTCCACTGTGTTTAACATTAGCATTGGATGGTTCTCAGGATTCATTCAAAGATGGGAAATGAGGTTTGGTTGTTGTTGGTTTTTTTGTTTTTTTTTTTAATTGACTTGGCTGGAAGGCACTCATATACAAAGGATGCCGGGAAAAGAAAATGAGCAGACATTCTAAGGAAGTGAGGTAATCGCACTGGACATAGGGCAGTTCCGGAAGGTCCCACTCAGAGTGGGCTTCAGTGTTACCAAGAATGAATCTTCCAGTTCCTGGCTGGGTGCCATCCGATGGAAAGGGCATTGTAAATATTTGTAAATATTTAACGTCTCTCTCAGCGAACAGCTCTCACCCCCCATGATTATTATTGACTGATCAACTATTTGCTTTGGAAGATACCTTCATTTATTTTTTTCTTTTTTGGAAGCCAGCTAGAAAGAAAAAAAAAAAAAAAAAGACCAGAACACCATGACTTCATTGGACTGAGACCCAGACTTCTCTGACAAACCTCGTTGAAGAGGAAACCGGAAATGCTTGACTGAAGAATGTCGATGGCTGTTTCATGTGTACCCAACTCATAATATTTGTCTGGGGCAAAGCCCTAATGTTGGGGAAGTTGATATAACCAGAACGAACACAGAAGAGTGAGCTCTGAGAGGGCTGGGACTGGGACTGTCCTGACCACCACCACATCCACAGGCGGTGGGTGCCTGGTGCAAGCTCGCAGAACAGATGAGTTACCCTGTAGGCTGCAGTTGCCAAAACTTTGGCCTGTTCTTTTTTGATGTCATGTGTATTAGGCCTAAAATTTGCTTTGAAATCACAGGAAGAGAGACTCTATATAAATCAAATGGCCATTGTTTTCGTTAATATGATGTCACACCCAGCCCCCAACCCCTCACAGACAACAATTGAACCAAAGCAATATCTGTCACATGATGCCTGAGGTCAAGTGAGTTCATCTCCCTGCGTCTAGCCTGGCATTATGTAAACCACTGAAATAAAGGCAACGAAGTCTAATATTCCTCTGGAGGTACAAACTTAATAGAAACACAATTTGAGGTGAGAGAGCAGAGAGAGGACTTTGTTTGATTTCCTCCAAAGGAGTAAGTTATGCTCAGACACAGAGCCAGTCTCCTGCAAGTTCCTTTTTTTCCCCTTGGATGAAGTTAACAGGAGAAGGGTTTTGGCTTTCCATGTCGTTGCGGGCAGGGAAGTCTTGTCCTCACTGGCACAAGGTGATTTCTGCCTCATGGTAAGTGCTGAAGCTCAGACACAGCAACAGAGCCTACATGAGTGTATAGTGACATTTTTGTAATGCTAGGGGCAAACAGAGACCATACATTTTGAGCCTCATGAACGTATCCTAGGATTGGTGACATCTCCAAGTTCATATATTTTAGAATTTACAGTGAGAGAAGGAAGTGTTCTTGCACGTTCCTAGTATTGATGAAAAGTGTACCCTTCTCATGATAGTGTATCACTCAGTCTTCATGTTGTTCAGTTTTCTCTGTAGCAGGTATTTATGGGTCTGTTATGGGTCAGCCTGGGGCCAGACAGGCATGATCCCCGCCTTCCTGGTGTGTCTATGTTTAACATTGAAACAGTTATCAGTGGATGAGTATTTTACTCACACTCTGAATGAAATACTTTATTCAGAAGCTGAAGATCATTTAACAATAACAATGAGGAGGAGGAGAAAAGAAAGAGAATGAGGAAGAGAAGAAAACCCAAGAAAATAAAGCATAAGGCAAAAACCAATAACAAACCAAAAGAAATCCTGTGTTCATCAGTAGCAGAAAGGACAGCCCAGACTCTTGAATCTACCTTGCCACCTTTCAAAATCTTATCACACATTATTTGTTCAATGGACACTACAGAGTGGGGGCCAGCAAGAGAACCAAGCCTTGGGTCAGGCTGCAGATGTTTGCCATTGTTCTGGGAGTTTCTCTCTGACACAAACACCTACTGAGGTAACTGGGACTTGTGGCAGCCCCAGAGAAAGCAGACAAGGGGCCTCCCATTCATCTTGCAAGGCCAAGTTCAGGCCACATGTTCAGTACCACTTGCCTTGATAAGATTCCTCCACAGGTGATAAGCCTAGTTATCTTGTTACCTAGTGTCCTTCGTCAGGGTCCTCTTGCTTTCCTCCCTTTCCTCCCTTCCCTGGGGCTATGCCCAGCAGACGGGAGGGTAGAGGCCACATGTGATGACAGAATGTCCTTTCCTGCCCATGTCCTGCTTCTTCCAGATGCATCTACAAGCAGTGTTAGGGACATGGCAGGCCACAAAAAAATGTGTTGCATAAATTAATGAAAGTATTGTTCAAGGAGTGGGCCAAGTGCCTTTTAAGGCAGGTGGGAAAACCAAAGAACAGAATGGCTGGTGTGGTGAGTGATACTCAACCTGGGGACCAAGCAGGCCAACACGGGCCCCACTCCATGGGTAGCAGCAGCTTAGTTCTGATGGAGTAGTGCCATGGGGGGAACATGGGTCCGGTGTTGCTCAATCTTCTGATTTTTCAAGAGGAGCCAGAAATCTAGACTTCTGTGTGAAATCTTACTTATTTATTTATTAGAAAAACCTCATTTAAAAAATGTTGCTATCACTATTTTTAAAACACAGTGAGGACCATACAAACATATCTGTGGCCCACATGCAACCCAGGTCTGCTAGTTTATAGCTCCAGCAGAGATGAAAACAAAGAGGATTCTGTTGGGAGAAACAACTCTGTGAAGGCAGTAACTTTGAAAAAAGTTGTTTTGAGTCCATATTTATTCATGAACTCTTTTGGTTTATATCACTTAGAGAATGTGCTAGAGACTGTAAGGTTCTAGGCAAACTCATTAGGGACTCTCTTTGGCCTCTGCTGCCTTCTCAGAGCAGGTATCTGCAGTGTTTTTGTCAGCCCCAGGATGCCAAAACTCTCCTCAGGGCTACTGTTTATGCTTAATGTATCTGAATTAATGCAGTGAACTTAAAATACTTTGGTGTGGGTCTTTCTACCTGGTGATTGACGGAGGTACCGACTTAGGCCATGCTCTGAGAATGATGACAACAAACACCAGTACTTGACTCACATACATTTAATGATAGGTTTTGGGGAGGGATAGAGAACTGAGGCCTGATACCATTCTGGGAATAAGAGAAAATGGGCTTTTTTACCCCAGTCAGCACAAAGTGAATTTCCAGGGTGTGACCTGCAGAGAACATCTGTGACCTTCTTTATTTCAGAAATTTTAGGAGGAGGCTGTAGCTCTGGCCACCACCACTGGTGGCACTGGTTAGCAGGAAGCTTGGCCTGCCAGATAAAAAGGGAGGGAACAAGAAAGCCCTTCCCCCTCACCCACAATTTGTCCACATGCCTCAAAGTCTAGAACCGATTGGCTGAAGAGAACTGATTTTAATGAATTTATGTTTACTAGTCTGTACTAGATAGGGTAGGCTACCTGATGCTATAACGAATAAAGCCCCAAACCTTAATGGCTTACCACAATAAAAAAAAATATATTTTTTGCATTGGCAAAGTCTACTGGGTTCTCAGAGGGTGGTTTTTGTGGGACTCTTTTCCAAGCATAGGTTCTGGGATCCAGCTCCTTCCCTTCAGGTACTCTACTATCCCCTGGGGTTGCCTTCAGCCCTTCTCCTGGGCTAAGCTAAGAGAGAATAGATTGGCCTGTTTTATAGCCAGGCCTAGGAGTAGCCATCTTTACTCCTGTAATATTTCATTGTCCACAACCTAGTCACATGGGAAACTGAGGAGGGAGGAACATGCCAACATGTTCTTCACTCCTTCCCTTCATTTCTCCCTCTCTTTCATCTCTTCCCCCTTATCTTTTTTCTCTCTCATGCTGATAATGGCTGGGCAACCACATGAGTGGTGAAGCCCAAGTGATAACAGGCTGGTAGCCTGGCTTTCTATGAAGTTGGACTTTAAAAACCAGGGAAGCATGATGGTCTCCTTCAGATAGCACAATAGCTAATTTGTCTCTAATTAGCTTATTGCTCAATTCTCACTCAGTAGAGCTATCATGGAACTCTTCCCCTTTTCCTCCTTGGTAAGTCTATAAACTTGTAAGAGCAAATAGACTAAGATGTATGTAGACCTTTTCAATTTAATATACACAAAGGATCCCTTACTTAATTTCTTCTATTTCCATGATGGAGACAAATCATTTTAATTCACTGATTCTTGCACTTTTAAAGTGGCTTCCATCGGAGGACCTAAGGGCACCTCACAAATATTTAAGTCATTAAAGTTCATCCAAAGGAGTTTTTGAGGTAGCTGAGCCGAGCTTCAAACTTCTTTAGTTTATAGGAGAGAAACTGAGTCACAGAAGAGGTAAGGGATTTGTCCATGATCATTCTTAAAAGTAATCATTATTGCTAGAAGTTCCTAAGACTTTAAATCATCTAGTTTCCCAAATCAGACCAGAATTTACATTTAAACCCCTTACATTACTCTTGCAAAAATTTAAGTATATTTTTGATTTGTGGATTTTAAATATGAATTTTTGAACCATTGCCACTGAAATTACAGGTCCTTTGTCCTAATTTAGAAGTGGTTGGGGCATATATTTTAGAAGTTCACTCAATCAAAAATAAAATTTTGAAAGCCACAAGGTCATGTTAAATGTCCAAGCAAGTGGGTCCTTTTGGTTTGTGAATCTGGCTTCCTGGTGAACCTGTGTTCCTATGAAAAAAGCCTAAAAAACACGTCTGAACTTTGAATGCAATTTAAAGAGTGTTAGTAAGAGGTGGTGTTCTCAGTACAAATGGCTTATGTGGGGAGGCAATGATATTCTAACCAAGTTAAGTGAAAAATGACTATTTAATGCACCGAATATAGAATTGTTAAATAAAAAAGATAGACTTTTGAGTAGGCTTAAAGTGACAGTTTTGGGGAGGGTTTATTGACCAGATGCAGTGAATCTGAGATCAATTAATTTTGCTTTGAAGTTTGTTCTTGATCCAGATCTTCAATAAGAAGGTAGTTTCCAAATCACTGGTCTGTGAACGCTGCTTGTGATTAATTACCCTTTTTTAATCTTAGGAATTCTGTTCTTCACTATATTTTGAATAACTCTGACTCCATGGGGAGTTGTATTTTGGCTGGTATATTTGGAACTGCTAATAAACACCTACTTCCTGTTTTTCTTACTACTGTGTATGGCAAATTGTAAAATTACTTCTATTGCCTCCCCTGTTTCTTGTGTGTTTAATCAGCCCTGATTTATGTTGTGGGATAATCTGCATCAAAGAGTCTTTGCCAACACATTTCTCATAGCTTCAAAATGTAAGATACTGTATCTTCTTATTGCAGTACCGACTGGAAGGATGATAGGAGAAAGTATTCCATTTCATCAGCACAGAAAAATTGGATTGCAGTATCATGAACGCCAAATAACTGTTGGAAAGAAGTTAGTGCACTTTCACTTTATTTTCTTACATATATTTCTGAAGTTAGCAGTTTTATGCTTTTAGGAAGACACGTGATGGGACAGAAGGCGCTTTTCTGTTTTCTGTTGAGGTGTAATTTTTCTTGGTAAAGTCTAAACAGCGTATTCAGCTAGTAATAAGAACTATTATTATTATTACTCATCTCAGGTTTTTAATTTGCAGAACGCTCTGGTCGCTCATGTTAGCCTGGCCAACACCGGGACCTCTGGTTTGTGTTGTGTGGGCTGCAGGTTCATGCTGAGGTTCAGGAAGTTGCTGACCTAGGATAGGTTGGGGTTTCCCATAGAATACAAGGCACCTGGAGGCCACCGGCTCCACATCTAACACTGGCCCTGGGAAGAGGTGATTCTCTTTGCCTTGCAAGTCTAGACTGTTACTGAGTGAATGATCAACAGATATTCATTCTCTTTTGCTGATAGAAAAGCATAGAGAGTTAATGAGTTGCTGGTCCCTTAGAATCTCTACCCTTTTCTACTCTTTCACCCGAGCTCCCCGCTATGATCCTAGTGACCCAAGTGAGAATGGAAAGCTTGAAAATGGTAGATGTTACTTAGGAACTGTCTACAAATCTGGCACGGCATGGGCCATGGAGTAGTACTACCCTTGGAGGTGGACAACTGGGTCCCTGTTCTAGACCCCTTGCTTTAGAGGATGCCGTTAAGACCCTTCTCTGCTTTGCATCTAACCAATGGGGCAAGAGATTTTTGGGAATTAAGAAGTATCCACTCAGAGCTCACAACCAACTCCTCCAGAGTCTGGGTACCCAGAACTAGAGAATTCCTGCCCAATGATCCGATATGTCTTCCAGGGCCCATGAAGGCCGTGTTCCTCATTCATTCTCCTGAGGGGTGCCTGGTATATATGTGTGTTGAGAGGATGGAGTTTGGACATGAGGAGTGGGGCATCTAGACATCTGCACTCCAGGCCCTTACAATGTAGGATGGAGCTGATGAGGGGAAGAGAGTGGGGAGGCCAATACCAGAGGCCTCCATTTATATTCTTGTCCTGGCCAGGCGATGTTTAGGGCAGGCCTGTTGTGCAGACCAAAGGGAAGTAAGAGATGGAAAGCCTGTCTGGTACTCCCCACATTTCTTTCCTCTCCTTTCACCTTCTTTTAAGCTCTTACCTGCATTCTCACATCATCACTTCTCCCCTCTCTGCAGCTGGCTTCCCAAACCATCCTTGTAACCTCTCTTCACCCAACTCCAGACACCCACCTTCGACTGCCTCCTTGTCTTCTCTCCCTGGAGGTCCCATCGGCACTTGACCGCAGCATGTTTAAAACCAGAAGGAAAATCAGAATCTCCTAGGACCAGCTTCTAGTTTTGAGATCTCTGATCTGGCTAATCACACTGCCTCCATTATTAACCAGGCAGCTGTATTCAGAACCAATTTTGACTTCTTGCTCTCTATTGCCTCCATGTAATAGATTCAAAACTAATTTGTTAACTTTGGATGTGAAGTGGAGTACCACCATGCCAAACCTCTAGCTCACCTACCTCCTCACTGCTGCTGCCCCTGGGTCGGGGCTGAGGGGAGGGGTTCCATGGCTGCTCACCTGCTCACCCAGAGGACCTCTTGGACTCTGCCTTCTCCTGCTGTGCTCTAACTCCCTGTACCACCGGGCCAGGCTTGTGCTCCCAGAGGAAAGCAGAAACACTCATATCACTCCCCTGCTCAAAGGAGTCTCATTTCCTCATCAAATTTAGCAAAAACTCCTTAGCTAGTTATTTAATTCTTTTATGTTTCCATGGCATATATATTTTATATTTCTTATCAAACCATTGTGATCCATTAAGATCTAAAATAATACCCAGAAACCCATCTTTGTATTCTCAACGGTAGTGAATGTGTTTTTCTTTTTCTTTTTAAAATGTATTTTTTATTGTATACTACTTCAGGAGAGACAGGAATTGGGAATAATATGATTTGGCTTTACCAAATCCTAAGATCATGCTGTATTTGTTTCAGACTTTTTTTTTAAAATTTTATTTTTATTATTTGCCCAAGGGGTACAGGTCTGTGAATCATCAGGCTTACATCTTTCACAGCATTCACCAAAGCACAAACCCTCCCCAATGTCCATAACCCATCCACCCTATCCCTA
>LNAC01000145.1:3023777-3337435 GCA_002007465.1 Ailurus styani
CTTTCTTTCTTTCTTTCTTTCTTTCTTTCTTTCTTTCTTTCTTTCTTTCTTTCTTCTTTCTTTCTTTCTTTCTCTGTAGTGGGACTCTACCTTCTCTCATCCCTTGTCACCTTTTTTTACATAAATGAAATCTTAGGCAGCAGCCATGTCCCAAATGGGACTCCTGATCTTCTCATGGAAAGCCTGCTCTATTTTTTTTAATGCAACTCTGTCCTCCCAGTTGCTCCATCCTCAAAATCTTAAACAGTGGTCCTTAGCTCCTCTCTTTCTCTCATGGTCCACATTGAAAACACCAGGAAATCCTGTGGTCTCCACATTCAAAATATATCTTGAATCAGATCACTTCTCCTTCATTGCTATGAATCTGTCTCATACCATCCTTGTGTCTCATCTGGATTTTGCTATACTATGGCCTCTTAATTAGGGTGATAATATAATTTATCATCTGAATTGGGACACTTTGAAGACTCAGGGGGAGGGACATTAATATTTGTACTGAGACACATTGCTCAGGATTGTTTTGAGCAAACAGAATGTATCACCCTACTCTTAACTCGTTTTCCTTTCTCTGCTCTTTCTACTTTAAAGCCTTGTCCCAATATATCACAATGTAACGCTGTTCGACTCGAGCTTTAGATCATATCACACTGTTCTAATCCCTTCAATGGACTCCATTTAACTTAAAATAAAAGCGGAAGTCCTTCCAATGTTCTGCACCATCTGCTGCCCTTTAACCTCATTTCCTACTACTCTCCTCCTCTGCCTTTCTCTCCAGCAGCCTCATCGTTGTTTTCCGCTCCTACCAGGCGTGTTCCCACCTCAGGATCTTTGTCTTGACTGTTGCTCTGCTTGGAATGCCTTTCTCCTAGACACTCACATGGTTGTATCCCTTTGCTCTTTCAAAGGGCCCTTGTCATTGAGGCCTATCCTTACCATGTTCTTTTAAATTATAACCACCCTCTTTTACTCCCCATTCCTCTTTCTTTGCTTTAGTTTTTTCCTCTAACATTGTATATAATTTACTTACATTTATTTTCTGTTTCCAGCCAGTAGACTATAAGCTCCATAGGAACAGGGGATTTTTTTCTTCCTTCCTTGGTTTCTACTGTACTTCCTGAGTCTAGAACAGGGCCTGAAATGTAATTGGAAATAAAAAAATATTTGTTGATAACTGAGTGAGGAAGGCAAAAACCTCAGAAAGTTAAAGAGCCTCCTTCAACCCCTAGATGAGCTTGCGGAAAGTCCAAAACTGGTTCTAGAGTCTCTGGCTGCCCATCTCAAGGGCTTTGGTTGGGACTATAGGACCACGATGTGCATGCAGTAAGGTAAAAAGACCCAAATGCTGATTGCTCAGCGAGGCTCTGTTATAACAGGGCACTTAATCTTGTTCAGATCTGGATGTCGTTTCTGAAATCTGGGTACTGAAAGTGACATTAGAAACAGATCAGAAAAATTCATGAAGAACTAATTCTTAGCAGAAATAATTCTTAGTTTGAGGAGCAGTGAGGTGAAAATAAATGAAATCCTATTTAGAAGTTGTTCTGAGAAGGACTTCTGCTTCAATCCTATTGAACTGGAGATTTAAAATAGCGCTTTTCATGGTGACTGTCTCAGAAAACAGAATAGTCCTGTGACATTGACTATGTTTATAGAGGAAAATGGTAGGCTGGAGGCTGAGCTCAACAAATGCTTGGAAATCTAGAAATCTCGGTGGTTGTACTTTCATCCTCTATTTCGTTGAAAATATAAATCTTGCCTTCCTGCAAATAGCAGGGTGTTGAGTGAGTTGACTTTTCAGTATTAATATGTGAATTGCTGCTGGTAATGTGCGACTTCTTCCATTTCTTATGTCTAAAATGTCCTTCCCATACTCTTTCCTAAGTTCCTTCCAAACAAGAATCCAAAGGTTAGCTATTTCTAATAGTTTAAAATATTTGCATGTTGCTTTGTATGTTGTATGTGCTTTTAAAATGTTATTAAACTATTTTCACGGGAGTCTGTCTCATGTCTCTAGTTAAACTTAAAATCTTCTGAAGGAGAGGAGGGGTCGCTATGTACCTTTTTTTGTTTGTTTCTCTTAAATAAGGCTATTTATCATATAAGGGCCAGGAAGAGAAGGAGAAAAACTTGATCCTACTTTCAGTTTTACTTTTACTACCTATATAATCTCTCTGTAGTTTAGTTTCCTTCTTTGTAAAATGAGAACACTACTACTAATAATAAGAGTAATAAAAACTTCAGTGGGTAGGGCAAAATATGGAGTCAGTAATAGGTGTATTAGTATCCATTGGGTTGCCGGTCCTGGATTCTCACTTTTGGGGTAATTGCCCAGCGANCCTCCGCTGCCTGGCGCCCTTGCACCTCCCATCTGTACTATTGCAATGGCTGGAACAGTGTGACAGCAGCCTCCCCACCTCAGGGGATAGACGAAGGATGCGTAGGCACCTGACCAAGGAGGCTCTTTTTTTTTTTTTTTTTTTTTAAAGATTTTAGTTATTTTTTTGACACAGAGACACAGCGAGAGAGGGAACACAAGCAGGGGCAGTGGGAGAGGGAGAAGCAGACTTCTGGCTGAGCAGGGAGCCTGATGGGGGCTTGATCCCAGGACTCTGGGATCATGAGCTGAGCTGAAGGCAGACGCTTAACCAACTGAGACACCCAGGCGCCCCAAGGAGGCTCTTTAAATACTGGGAATTAAGACCCAGAAATTCCAGTCTCTTATGACCATCCTTTTAAACAGAAAAGAGGCAAACTCAGAAGGTTTTGGTGGGTGGCATTTTTTCCCACCATTCAGTGGAATCAGAGAGAAAGAGCCTCTCCAGTTAAAGAGAATAAAATTAAAACAAATGAAAGAGAGAATGTGGGGGGTTTCCTGGACTAGAGCATTCTGCTTCCTCATTCTTTAGGCCCAGCTGCATTCCTGCCCTGAGGTCAGTGAGAAGCCACATAATCAGGGACTGTTGTTATTATTATTTACTTTATTTAGGTGGCATTGGTTTGTATGCTGAATAGCACATTACATGTGAAAATGATTTGGAAATTGGATGTAATTATTATCGAGAACCTCTTTTTCACCATTTTCCACATGCTTTTTTGATGCTTGAGTCATGAATGGCAGTAGAAATGTGCTAAGGTTTTGAAGTGAATGGATGCCTTCACCTCCACTTTCATCCCTAGCAGGCCCTAGCAGCCATCTTTGGTTACCAGCCGGCACCAGAAAGCTTTTCCTTTGCACTAAATCAAGCTGATACAGCTGTGCTGTGGGCCGAGAAAGGAATTGGGACTTCTGTGGTAGCAAGCGAAGATGGAGTCAGGGAAGGAAGCATGTGCAGACCCTGGGAATGACCACTGCAACAGGAAGCCTCCTTAGAGCACAATTTTTGTGGGAGATAGGGGGGCAGTAAGGGTAGCGGGGTGCAGGCTCTGGTGGGCTGGAGACCTACCCACCCAGGAAGCTGGGTGATTCTACTTCATAGCCTGCTTTCAGAATCACTCCCGGCCAGAACCTGCAGGAATGCTGGGCTGGGCCTCCTACTGAATACTTGTACGTAGCCTGTTTTGGTTTTGCTCCTGCCACTTCATGACCTCAAAGAGCCAAGATAAAATGAGACCGACGTGCTGCAGGGTCAGATGCAAAGATCTATCCGTTGAACTCTTTTCCTTTTCATTTCATATTGAACTTTTACAGACTTTCAAAGAGGTTGTAACACAAAGGACCCATTCAAGGTTTCTAGTGGAAAAAACTTGGTAGGGAAGTTGGAAACATGCATTTGCAAGCATCTTGGTTGTTTGCTAGCCACGGAGGATGCGGTTCAGAGCCCTGCAGAGCCTTTCTCCACACCTCCCACGTGCAAAGTCAACGGGATGCAGTTTTGAATCTGTAGGTGAGGTTCAGTGGGGTGAGGTCCAGAGCTGAGGGCCAAGAAAGAATTCTTGAGACGTTTTTGGTGCAAAATGTTGGTTTTATTAAAGCACTGGGACAGGACACTGCCTGCTGCCTCAGGATTATGAGGGGGAACCGATTATACCCTTTGGGGTGGGGGGGAAAGTAAAGATAAGAGAAGTTCCAAAAGGATTTTCATATGCTAAAGAAGACTCACGGGGTACTGGAGGCCTTGCTATTGTCAAACTAAGGTTGCTTTTCCCTCTAGCAAGGCATTGACATTAAGACAGCTTCCTAGAGGAACATTATACTCTGCCTGCCTCAGGGATTTGTCAAAGGGCTGCAGGTCATGAGGACATTTAATTTGATCTGCATTTCCTTCTGCCTTTGTTTCCCACACCAAATGAATGAGGTTAATTACAGGCACTGGCATGGGGAGTAATTTGGGAGTCAGGACAGTGGTGAGCAACCTTGCCCTCTATGAGGGATGTGCGGCTGCCGCATGGTCAATGTCACAGATGGTATGGTCCGCTGAGCAAAACCACATTTCTCCATCATCTATTCTTTTGCTAAGACTCAAATGCCTTGTTTACAGGTTGAGCTGGATCTGTTTCCCATCACTGGAAAATGCACGGAGGGTCTTGAAAACTGGCACTGTGATTCTTCTTAGAACGTGGAGAAATGGATATGACGGAAAAATGGGTGGCAGAGTACCGGACTTAAGCCATCTCCTGCTGAGAGGTGACCCGTTAGCCAAAGAACAGGAAGGCAAACCAGAATCCTGGTCAGGGTTAAACTGAATGACCCAGATGAGAGCCACAGGGATGCCCTTAGTTGCATTTTCACTGTGAGAGAGTCCCACCATCTCCGCTGGGGTGTGCAGAGATAATTTGCTTCCCTCCAAACTTAGTTTCACTCCTACCCACACTCAATGATTTTAACAGCTTTACGATATCGTGAAAAACAGATGATCAAATGAGTTTCTCTCCACAAACTTCTCTATGGCATGTTCTCTTTT
Organism: Ailurus styani; assembly: GCA_002007465.1. Taxonomy (NCBI): domain Eukaryota; kingdom Metazoa; phylum Chordata; class Mammalia; order Carnivora; family Ailuridae; genus Ailurus; species Ailurus styani. The sequence continues at coordinate 3,028,679 of LNAC01000145.1, forward strand.
GAATTTTTGATTACTACCTGTCATTCTGTAAGAGTTCCCTAACTGCCAATTTGGAGGCACCAAATAGATGCAAATTATACACAATGACATTAAAATTCAATGACTTGAGAGTGTTCAGGAAATAAAAAAATATATTTTTTGGTTGGTCTATACATAAAACTAACAGCAGAAAGGGATATATATTATTAGCCATCCTCATACAGTATCAAATCCCAGGATAAGTGGTAATGCTCCATTGATTTCTTTGCAAGTAATGAGTTATTACACAATTAAAGGAGTAGAACTTTGGGATTAGATTTGGGTGTGGATCCTGGCTCCTCCACAGCAAGTATATCATTTTGGGCAATTTAAATAAACTCTTAAAAACTCAGTTTCCTTTTTGGTAAATTGAGAGTAAAACTCACCTTACAGAGTTGTGATAAGAATTAAATGAAATAATAAATATAAAGCACCTGGAGCTCCTATAAGTCAATGAATATTACTACTTCTTACTTTATCTGTACTCCTTCTTTTCCTCCAGGTCACATTTGTAACCAGCACACATTACATCATTTTGATTCCTTCTGTCCCCCTCCCCCCACCATTTATTTTTTAACTGATTTTCTCTTCAAAGGAGACATTACAAAACAACAACAGAACTAGTAGAAACTAATTCCTTAGGAATAAGTTGATTAATTACTGCCAATTATTCTGTGTTGAGGGCAATACCTCGCTTTGGTAGGTGCTCAAGGTTTTGATTGATTGTACCCCAAATGCATTAATTTAAAATTTCAAGCTTTATTTTTGAAGGAGCAGCCACAGTTGCCAAGCAAGGAATTAAACCATTCTTTAAAAGAATTTCCATGTCTGAAAGGGTACTATGATTGGGTCCAGAGAACAGAATTAGGGACAGAGTTGGTCTTAGGGAAGGGAAATTCAACTTAATTTTAAGAACTGTTTAACAATTAAAATTGACTTACAGTGGGTATATTAGATGATGAAATGATTTTAAAACACTCACTTTCTCTGAGTGCCTCTCTCCACATATATTATAGCCTATATTGATGTTATTTTTCATTCACTGAAACCATAAGAAGTTTTCTCTGTATTTATGAACCAGATAATGTTAGTGAAATTTAACCAGTCACTGTATACTATGTCTTGGAATGTCAGGGCAACATGCCATTCTGGATAACACTGTGAAAGTCTGGTCTTGTCCTGGATGAATGTAAGGTGTAGGAAATGTGGATATAAAATAAGTGAATAAGAATTATGTTCTTCTACCACTGCTTGTGACTCAGTTTTGAAAGGGTTAAGAAGTGAGCATTCAAAATTTAGCTGTATGCCGAATCAGGTACCTGGGATCCATGAAAAGGTGGGGTTTTTTTGTTTTGTTTTGTTTTTTTGTTCTGGGCATTCCTGTTGAGTGTTCTCCACTACTTTCTCCAGGTAATTTACTCAGAATTCTTTTTGGTGGCCAATGGGGCATCTGACATTGGTAGCAAGCAAGGGCCAGTTTTATGACATTCTCTGTCCATCAGATGGACTTAATGAACCCAGTGGAGTCCCATCCTAGAGATGTCCCTGTCTCCAAGATTGAGAGGTAGAATTCACAGAGGGAAAAGAAAAGGCTAAATTGAATTAGCTTTTCTATTTACACTTAATCTTCCATCTGTCTTAAAACAGAAGCTGATTTAATCAGTCTAACTCAGGTTGGGAAGGAAATTTGAAATCCTAATGAATTCTGAGAGCTGTGTATCTATTAAGTTGGCCCAGCCTAGAACCGTCCAGAGGGGTAGTAGAGAATCTCACCCCTGCAGAGCTCTTTATGGAGGGTCAGTGCCGTAGGTGTGAGGGTGGGCAGGTCAACTCTAAGTTCTTTTGCAATTTGGGAATGAGAACTTTTAAAACAAGGTGGAATGATTTCTGCTTTTAGAGGTGAGAATGTTCTGGACTAGAAGATTTTGCCAAGTGATTCTGCCTGTAGACCTTCTGTTTGCTGGGGTTGTTAGAAAATCAGCGAAGCTGCCTGGTGAAGTCTGTCCATTTTCTCCAGTGCTACTTTCACAAAGAGGTCGACCAGAACTATTACCTCTTGGCCTAATTTTTAGCTGCTCAGAAGGAAGCTGCGGAAACACCTTGGATTTAATCATGGCAAATGATGTGTTTACTTCAGAACATTTTAAGTTAATGAAAAACCTGGAAAATATCAATTTGGTCATAATGCAAAGTCCAGAAAGCAGTAAATAATTCTGGCACCTTTCTGTGTCTGTGAAACACAAAACTAGCTTTGTTTTATTTTTTTCTATTTTAAATCTATTTTCTGTTTTAAGTCTCAGTGGGATATATTTTCAGCTTTGAAAGGCTCATTAAATCACAGATCCTTAAATTAGGTGCTTTCCAATGGGTTTGAAAAACACAAGCACCCATACGTTTGGATTCATATCGTCCTGAGTTGTCTGGGTGGACACATTCACATTCAGGGAAACCTTGTCAACCTATGGATCACTACATGGTAAACACATTTTAGTTTATCAATGTATATTTGAAGAAATTTACCCATATCACCACTGGTTTCTTTTTTTTTTTTTTAAGATTTTATTTCTTTATTTGACAGAGAGAGAGAGAGAGATCACAAGTAGGCAGAGAGGCAGGCAGAGAGAGAGGAGGAAGCAGGCTCCCTGCCGAGCAGAGAGCCCGATATGGGCCTCGATCCCAGGACCCTGAGATCATGACCTGAGCCGAAAGCAGAGGCTTTAACCCACTGAGCCACCCAGGCGCCCTCACCACTGGTTTCTTAATCCATATTTAGTTTATTGTCTTTACTGTACGACTGGCAGATTAAATACTCCATTTACATACTTTGAAAGGTATACTTCATGGTAAAAATATTTCTGCTTAGGGCACGTGACTTGGGTAAAAGGAAGAAAGGTCTAGGGATTGACACGGTGCAAGGGTTGTTTGCTGAGGCTCCGCATTTCAGTGTGGTATGGGGGTGCAAGGTGTTCACTCAGTCAAAATTCACTGAATACCTGCTATATGCCAATTCCTGTGTTGGACACTCTGCATAGCACCGTCTACCTTATGCGCTTAAGAATTTTGTCCATTGCTTGTGATTGTTAAGGATAGCATACAAGACCTGGATGAAGGGAGCATGAAGCCAAGTCACAGTTCTGATTATCCCAGAATAATCCGAGGAAGACAACCTAATCCTGTCTCCTAAGTGTGGGCTCCTAGGGCCAGGTTCCCAGGAGGCCATGTAGATTTTTGGTCGAGAAGCCGATGGTAAATCCTTAAACTGGAGGGCCATTCAAGAGCAATTTTTATGCATTATTCCATAAATGCTTTAACAGAAATTTAGCTCAAGCCAGTAAAATAAAAATAGCAAGTGGGTGTAATATGGCCAGAAGAATAAAAAACATTTTTATCCTATTGCTTACCTTGTAAAAAGGAAAAAGCAATGTATTCACTGAATCAAAAAAAACTAGCATTATTGGGTTTTTATTATGCACCAGGAGCTGTACTCAGTATCCTATATTCATAGCCTCATTTAACTTTAACATCAGCTTTATGAGCTGCACACTGGTGTTATCTCACCTCTCCCACTAGGGAATTGAGGCTCAGAGAGGCTAACTAACTTGTTCAATGTCATGTGGCTACTGAATGGGAGGGAAGGTATTGAATCCTAATCTCCAGCTTCAAAGCTGATGCTCTTGACTGGTCATATTGATGTAGCTCCAGTGTTGCAGGAAGCATGCAGAGAATCCCCAAACCCCTGTTCCTCCTGTCTCCTCCAGCCTAGTAATGACCCTGTTATCATCCTATGCCTGAAACCTGGGGGACACCTTGAACTCTCTTCTTCCTCTGTTGCCCTTTCCTCTCAGCCAGCATTTTTTAAGTCCTGGTGATTTTAATTCTGAATATTTCTTGAATCTGCCTATATTCATCTTTTTTTTTTTTTTTTTAACCTGGACAACTACAGTGATTTCCCAGCCAGCACCTCTCTCTCTCTCTCTCTCTCTCTCTCTCTCTTCTGACCCAGTCCCTACAGGGCTGCCGGCAACACCAGATGACAAAGATGTGCACACCACATCTCTGCTTAAAAACCCTCAGTGGCTTTCCGACCCCTCATTTCCTTTTTCACTCTGTGCTCTGGGGACCTTGAACTAGTTGCAGTTGACTGACCATGCTGTTGCTTCCGTGCCTCTGCCTATCCTTTTCTCTAGGACTAGAAGGAACTCCTCATGGTTTTCTGCCCAATAAACTGGCTCTATTGTCCCTCTGAGAAGCCTGCCCTGCCCCTCCCAGACAGAGGTGGTTACCTGCTTCCAGTTGTACCTCTTCAGTGTCTGTGTGATACAGGCACCGCTTTGAGCTGCAATTTAATGCCTGCATGTTTTCCCTCCTCTACACAGTGAATGTTTCAAGGCAGAGAAATGTAACCTATTAGATAGACATAGTGTATTAAGAGGAGCTGTCCACACCACAAAGAACACGAATAACAAGCATCTTGTAGTATTCTAAGTCTCAACGGGAGTCCCGCTCAAGGTCATCAGAAGACAAGCTTTCCATATAGGAATCCCTGACACTTGGACACCTATTTTGCTAGTGTGATCAGCTCGAATGTCAACACCACCAGCATGGTCCCTCTGTATTTCTCTGCTGGAATGTACTAACTTAGGCTTCCCACTCCCCTCCTCAGCTAAGCTGTCCTCTAAGTTTGCAGGAGGGAAAGTTTTGCCAAATCTGGTGTTCCTCCTTACTAACTGGGCATCGCTCCCTTGTCCATGTATGCACAGAGACATTGCAGGAACATGGTCTATTTGTCTCCTTCCTGAACAATAGCCTCTCTTCTACCCTTCTCTGTATTTCTTTGCACATCAGCTTTCGTTTTTGCTTTAAATAACTGGAAGCTTATCATTCCTAAGTTTTCTTTGGGCTAATTTGTGAAATAGGGCTCTTGCCATTGTAAAGTGATGTATACCTCATCTGGAGCTTGGTTTTTATTTGAGTTATTACTAAGGCCATTGTCCTCTCCCAGGACCACAAATCCTGGCTGGTGCACAGCCTTGCCACAACTCCCCACTGCCCGTGGAAGACATCACAAACAGACTGCAGCATTCTTTCCACTAAGCCAGAACGTAGCCTCATGATCTTTCTTAACCCAGTATTTCAGATAGCTACTACCAATCATTTGGAGTTGACACCTGAGAGGAAAACGCTTTACTACCTTCAATTCACAGGGTCAATCTGACCTGTATTTTTATGTTGACTGTACAGTCCACCTAGTACTTCTTGGAGAAAATGGAACTATCTTTCCCCAGGGACCACAACATGACTTTTATTAATTTTTATCTTGTTCCCATGAAGCTATTAGCTTCTTGTGGATGAAAATCCAAGAATCTGTAAAAATCTTCCTAGGTATAATATTAAAAGCACATGAAACCCAGACTCATTTGAAGTTACCAGGAAAGGGGCTGCTGGCATCTGCTCAAGACGAGAGCACCTCCCTAAATAGCCAATGCACTGGCTCTTCACATTCAGCTCCCAGGGTAGAACTACTGGTAAATCTAATGAGATACTGTGCATATGATATGAGAAACACAAGAATTTGAAAATCAGTAGAAGACACTTGGACTTTTTACAAGTAAGTGAACAAAAGTAAGTGAACAACAACGATCACAGATTTGAATGTTATTTCCATACCGAAACAAACACAATAATACAAATTACTGAACAAAAATGAAAATTTAAGTTTCAGTTAAAATCTAACAGGATTATTCAACAGGCAGATAACTAAATATTATACTTGCTTTCCTTTCCTTTTTTTTTTTTTTTGGCCTCAAAATAATCTTAAATGACAAGAACACCCATAGGCATGTCTTTCAAGGTGCTGTAAATATTCAGCTGAATGAGGATGAAATTTAGCTTTAACATAATAGCATATGAAAGGCCTACAGAGAGAAGATGAACGTCTAGTAGGAAGGAGGCTGAGCTGGGAGTCAGGGAGATTAGAGTTTTATCTGGTCTCTGCCTATTGCCAGCTGGTGCCTGGTGCTGGGCAGATTTTTTAATGTCTCTGACTGCACTCTCTGCATGTATAAAATGGAAATGGTACAATAGCCATGTGAACATATAATGCTGAAAAGTACTTCAAAAGTCTGGGTTATAATCAGGCTCAACCAGCGGGGAAGTATGCATCAAGTGGACCTACAATAAATACAAATGCATTATATTATTTAAATTGCAGTCAGAGAGATTGCTCTTGGTTAAGGTAATCTCTTACTTCTTTGATAGATTTGTCACCTAGAGACCCTTAGATCAACTGAAGAGAAGACTTGAGCTAGATGGGAGACTAGCTCTGAAAGGCCACCAAAACTTCATTTACTCCAAGTCCAGCTGGAAAGGGGCTGGGTCCCTGCAGAAAAATCACCCCTGTGGCAAAGAATGACACGATGAACCCAGCTCCTAGCATGGGAAATCCTTTACTAGTCATAAGATTCAGCCTTCAGCAACCGCTCCAGAAGCAGCTGTAAATAGATCCAGAGAACTTACCTGTTGCCCTCTCGCATCTGAACCAACATACACTCAGAGCAAAACCAGAAATGATTATCAGTTGGTTCCCAGACCCAAGTAGTACCTCTTATGGACCAAAAAGAGTTCTAACTTTAACAATCCACCCTGCAGCTCCAAGGGAAATCAACATTGCCCTTCTTATTTTATAGGCAGAAAACCCAGGGCAACAAGGGATTAAGTAATTTGTATTGGAACGAGATTTTACTAACTCCATAGAAAATTGACCTAAAACTTAAACATGGATAAACCACATCCTTTATTTAAACAATATTTTACAGTCTATGATGAAAGAATACTTAGAGATGGAATTTCCAGATTGGCTGTCCATGAACTCACAGAAATATTATGCAACTTTCCATTCATTCAGCAAACATTTATTCAGTACATACCAAGTGGCAGGCATTGTGATAGGCGCTGGGGATATAAGCTCATATGAGAACATTACTGGCCCCCAGGGGAATCGGGGGGAGACACACATGTAAAGAAATACAATAAAATGGTATGGACCTCATGATAGTGACAAAAGTCTGTACGTGGTCCAGTAGAGGCCCAAAGTGGGGGCAAGTCCTGAAAGATCACTCTGTTTGTTCCACCCCGGGTAGGCTTGGCAACAGAAAGAATGCTACTGAACCCTAAAAGAGTGCAGTACTTGCCAACTTTAAACCCACAAATAGGCGAACATAATATACATCCAAGTGCTAGAAGTCACAAGTGCATGTACACAAAGAATGTTATCTTTTATGTTTAGTATCTGAATTGAGATTGTATTTGTTTTCCAAGTCCTGAAAAATAAGGCTTTCAAGTCTCCTACAATTTGACCTTTAAATAATAATTCCTTGCTAATAGCTATCTTGCCAAAGTAGAGACTTACTGTGGGGAGGGCTCGAAATCAACCCAGAGGTTTGACGGTTGGAGGGAGGGTGGAGTTCCAGGCCCTGCCAAAATTAAACACAGCTTTCAAGCCACTTACACACTCTCTTCTGGAAACATTCCCTTGCATTGACTTTGGCAACACCCCATTTTCCTGGTTTCCTTCTAACTTACCAGCACTCCTTCTTTGTCTTCTTTGCTGACTCACCATCTTCTATCTTGAATGAACGGGTTTTTCAGCACCCTCTTTTTTCTCACTATATTCTCTCCCTAGGTAATTGCATATTCTGCCACGACTTCTATCGCGGTGTAAATGTCAGTCACTTTCACCTGTCTCCAATTTAGATCTTTTCTATATCTTCCAGACATGTATGTCCAACTCTTAACATGACATATAGCTTGGGCTCCTCCGACAAGACCCACATAGGATGGAAACTCGTGGAATTTCCCTTCAAATTCCAGAACCTGGTTGAGGGGTTCTCTACCCTGATCATATTGGATACATCTGAGCAGCGTAGAAAACATACCCATGCCTGGACCCTTGCTTAACCAATGAAATCAGAATCTTGGGGGTGAGGGTCTTCAGATGAGTTTAATGAGCAGCCAGGTTAAGAGTCACTGGGATTATCTTGACCTCTCTCTTTTCCTTATCCTTTCATACTCAGTCACCTGCTATTTTATATCCTAAATAGCTCTGACTTTATCTACCATTTTCCATCATCAGAGCCACCACCTTAAATTGAGATGTCATCCTCTCTTGCCTGAAAAAACCTTATAGTTGTTCTCCTTGCCTTTTTTCTTGTTCCCATTCATACCATTATTCACAGTGCAGCCAGGGTAGCTTAAAAAAAAGTCTGATCACATCACTTTCTCACTTAAAATATTGCACTGGTTTTCTGCTTGCTCTTAGAATAAGCCCCAGGTCCTTATGGCCTGTAGAGATATGGATATAGGGGCTATTAACTTTTTGTTTTGGTCTGATTGGCAAGCTTACCCATCTCCACTCTTCTGATAACATGTCTTCTTGACCACCAGCAAAGAGGGTGGGCTTATAATCAGATGTTTCAGGGGTGGGCTCAGTGATTGAAGCTTACCAGGTTAATAAGGGCCCTCCTTCCTTACAGTTTTGGGTGCTAGAATAGTACCCCTTACCTTGGCTTTGTGGTGAAGAGGTATGGATTTGGAGGGTCTTAGAAAACATCTTTCCTCCCCAGCTCCGAGTGGAAACCCAGTACTCCTAGCAACAGAGGGCAATCCTCTCTATGATTCGAGTAATATTTTATTTACTATCAAGCTTTCTTGCTCAACTCTTAGCTCCATGAAGGCAATAGCCACGCCATTTTTACTTACGGTAGTATCTTCGTTCCCTAGCACACAGAAAGTTATCATTCCTTGATGAATGGATGGATGAGTGAATGCCTAGTCTTGAAGACATGCACTGAAATAAAGGTCAGCTTAAGGAAGAAGATGTCAAATATAAAGTTTATAGATCCGTTTTACTAAACTTCATGGTGCTGACTCAACAAAGGGGTCCTACAATGGAGGGATGTATGATATGTGAATGCCACTCCCCTTGGAACAATCAGAGATTTCCTTAGCATTCTTCCACCAGTCATTTTTAGGCTTCTCTTCCCTAGTGAAGTTAAATTTCTGCCCCAAAGCACCCTGGAATGAGACAGTTACTGTGGGCTGCTTTATTTTATAATCTGACATCAGAATGATAGGGGAGATTATGCTTTTTCAGATCCTTAAAATTCAGTTCTATTGAAAATACCTGTTGAGGGGCCCCTGGGTGGCTCAGCTGGTTAAGCAGCTGCCTTTGGCTCAGGTCATGATCCCACAATCCTGGGATTGAGTCCTGCATCAGGCTCCTTGCTCTGCCGGGAGCCTACTTCTCCCTCTGCCTGCCACTCTACCTGCTTGTGCTCTCTCTCTCTCTCTCTCTCTCTCTCTGACAAATAAATAAATAAATAAATAAGGAAATCTTAAAAAAAAGAAAAAGAAAGAAAGAAAATACCTGTTGAGACACTTCCCCAAAGTAAGCTGCGAAAGAATGATAAGAAAGGTAGTAGAGTTTAGAAATGTGCTGTGGTGTTCTACCTAGAAATATTGTGCAATATGAGGATAAATTTATTCTTTCTTCCTCTTCTTCTTCTTCTTCTTCTTCTTCTTCTTCTTCTTCTTCTTCTCGAGAAAAAGGTTGTATGAGTGAGTGGGGACAGAGGGAGAGAGAGAGAATCTCAAGCAGGCTCCATGCCCACTGCAGAGCCCAATGCAGGGCTCTATCCCATGACCCTCAGATCATGACCTGTGCTGAAATCAAGAGTTGGATGCTCAACCGAATGAGCCACCCAGTCGTCCCTAGACAAATTTATTCTTTAAGAATTTAACCAAAATGTATATAATCCTCTATGATTTTTGCTTCATAACTTAATTCACTAAGCTTTTTAATGCTTGGATGTAGCCATTTGATTCAGTGATATTGAGGGGGAAATATTTTGACATAATCTAAAAAGTAAACCTTAAAGTGTATCTATTTTAATTATGAATAATATGCAAATCAAACTTACCCTATCTTTGAACTTCACTCCATCTCCAACCTGTACTTCCTGGGGTAGAGATTAGGAATGAGATGAAATCGAGGATGGGTTAATGTCAGGGTTGAAGGTTGGGGGAAGGATGGTATAGAAATATGGTCCCAAATGGGTGTCAAACAACATAGAAAGAACAATCAGAGTCTTAACTACATTTGCCAATCTCAGAAAGGACCACCCATCATCCTAGATTAGGAGGCTTCTTATTTTCTGAGAATTCATATGTATTATCTGTATCTCAGTATCTTGGAAGTATCTCTGAAATGACAGTTGTCATTATCATATGCTTTTAATTAACAAATAGATGGGCTCGCTTCACCGAGGTACTCATTCCATCTTTTCATTTGAAAGTCTATAGGATGAACACCATTAGGTTGACTTCTTGATTCAATAACCTTATTTGAGTGGGTGTATATTATCTACTAGGCAAGGTGGAGGTGGGAATCAGAAGAGGATATTTGTAGCACAATAGGATCTCATATTCTTCAGATTTCCCAGAAGACACTCAGTTAAATTTCGTGTGGTTTTCTCAGTTGTCCATTCTATATAAGCAATTCACTAACTATTAAGCCCCTGCAAAGTGGAGGTTGGGGAACAGATGATTAGTCTTGGAGCCTAACTTGATCAACCCCAACAGACTTTAACTTGTGCTATTTTTCTGATTTTAAAATCAAAGCTCATTCATACAGAATAATATATTCTGTATACAAACAATACAGAAATACAAGATTAAGGGGTGCCTAGTTGGCTCAGTTAGTTGAGTGTCCAGCTCTTGGTTTCACTCAGGTCATGATCTCATGCATCATGGGATGGAGCCCCATATAGGGCTCTGCGCTCAGTGAGGAGTCTGCTTGAGAATTCTCTCCCTCTGCCTCTCCCCACGCCCAAGTAAATAAATAAACCTTAAAAAAAAAAAAAACAACCCTCAAGTTTGAGTTAGGGATGGAATAAAAGTCAGGGATCAAGGCAGATCCATTGCAAAATGTTGAAGCATAATGTCAAAGCCCCTCATTTGCTTGGGCCCCTTCAAAAACACTGCCAGAGCCCTAGTAGTATGTAGATAGTGCTGTTTGCTTTTATAAAAAGTGTGAAAGTAAAATACTTTAATTTCCATTAATGTAGGCTGCTTTCTCTTTCCACACTCGCCTCTTCTGGTCACATTTCCCTTCTTGTCATGTGGCACTGGGGTTGCCACAGGCCTTTCAGACAACAGGCTACAGAAAAGTTGAGTTGGGGATTCATTTATGTTTAGGCCCGAGGGATATATTTACATGGTTTGCAGTCATATCCACATAGAACTATTTAGCTCCCTGTTTTGGTATAGAAATTACTTCCAGGCTCACCCCTGCCATCCATTGCTTATGACCTAGAAGTGTAAAACCGGAGCTCACATGGTAACGTGGAGTGGGTTAGAGTTCCTACAACTGATCCTATATGGACACTGGAAGAGAAATATGGTTTGAATTCTATGAATCCAGAAGCCCACCTGTGGAAAATTCTTCCAGTCAGGCAAGCAAAATTGTGACAGAATCATTCTATTCCCATCAAGGTCCCATCAAAACTGAAGTTTTTTTTGCTGCCAAGAATATACTTGATAATATAGTTGATACATTTAGAAATATTTTAGAAATCTTTCAAGAGGGAATTTATCAGAAATACTGTGTTTGTAGGACACACATATATAGCACTGCTATGAACTTTGTAGTACTTTATATCTTGATGACTTCATATGTTTTATGTATACCAACATATCACTGAGTTACATAGATATAATGGAAAAACATTTACATTTCTAACTGACTTAAAATGAAATAGTGACATTGACAGTGATAACATAAAACTTACAATGTATAATTATTACAAGTTCATTGACTGGTTATTAAATTCTGTTCATTCAAAGAGTATTTAAGATTGGTCACTGCACAAGAAAACTCAAGGCCCTGAAATCTTACAGGTCATCTCTGAAAGAAATGGAAGTTTTCCAAAATTTGATGAAAATCCTAAGAACGTAGTATATTTTCCAGTAACAATTTGTGATGCTAAACTATCAGTAGCCATCAATAGCTTTTCTAAATTGTTAATAATTAAAAGTAAATTTTGATCAATGGTGCTAAGACAAATAGAATTATCTTCCTCTTCTTTCTAAGGAATGCTATTACAAAATCATTGGCATCTGCAGGGATGATCGAGTATAGTCAAAAAACATAGGAAAACTTCTTTAAAGGTCTACCAAGGAGCTAATAAAAAGCTGCTAATTTTTCTGGGTTTTTTTTTTTTTTTTGACGCTTGTGCTTTTGTGTTTTATTAAAATGTGTAGGGCGCCTGGGTGGCTCAGTGGGTTAAAGCCTCTGCTTTCGGCTCAGGTCAAGATCTCAGGGTCCTGGGATTGAGGCCCGCATCGGGCTCTCTGCTCAGCAGGGAGCCTGCTTCCTCCTCTCTCTCTGTCTGCGTCTCTGCCTACTTGTGATCTGATCTCTCTCTCTGTGTCAAATAAATAAATAAAATCTTTAAAAAAAAATGTGTAACATATTGTTTTTTTTCTTCTTTTTAAATAAATACTGATTTTTATACCAAATTTATCCTTTTTCCTTTAGATGTGACCTGGGCCTCATAAGGCCTGAATCCAGTTCTGGTAAGGAATAGCTCTTTTATTTGAAAAGACGATGATTTCACATGTTGACAAGGTGGTTTGACATGAAATGGCTGCATCAAAGGGTTAGGTCAAAACACCCTGCTTTGAACAGGGCCCATCCCTGGGTGGAGGATGGAGTGCTGCTGGCTCAAGCCTCAGGCTCACAAATCAGGTCTTGACTGTTATCTGCCAGTGAGGTTATACTTACAGTTACCAGGACATGAGGAACTGAAAGTAGAAGTTATTCATTGCACACCTTTCTATGTGTGACCTGTTATCAGGCTATGGAGTGCACTTTGAACTGATGTTTTAAAAAATATTTATCTATGCTAGTGCAATGATGGTGCATTGGATTTTTTTCTTTGCTGTTAAAAGTATTGATGTTTTTAAATGTAAAACATTTAAAATGGCCACAGTTTCTGTAACCATGCCTTGACCTTGGCAGGGTTCTGCCACACTGCTGGACTCGGTTCTTGGGCCATGAAAGCTGTGCTGAACTTGAGTCTTTTCTTTCATGTCTAGGATATAGTAGGCCCTCAAATATTAGTTTTTTGTGCCCTTCCTTTTATTTATTTATTTTCCTATGGGATGTTGTTTTTTCTTTTCTTTTCTTTTTGTTTTGTTTTGGTTTTTTTGGTCTGTCAGGTGTAGGGAAACTTTTATAAAAGAAAGCATACCTAACACATTCCAATTGTATTACCAAATGACTACCTCGATTAAGCTGTCTAGTGTGAGAGAGTCCAGGTCTATGACAACATAGCACATAGGAACTGTCTTTACACCTGGCATAATTTTTCATCGTGTCACACAGGACTGTAACTAACTAATCAACCACAACAAACTAGAACTAAATGTATTTATCAAGATGAAGGCTTATGCTTAGCCATGAGATGATACACTTGAACTCTGTTCCTTATTCTGTGAACAGAATAATAGCAACTAATAATAACACCAAAAATAATAATATGCTATAAACCCTTTCAAGAGCATGGGCCCTTCCAAATTCATCACTAAATGAAATCCTTTTAACAACTTTGGAAGGTAGGTACAAACTTTATCCTAATTTTGGAGAGAACAATGCTGTGTGGGGAATTAAGTGACTGACTCAGGGTTATCTTGGACAATGAGTGGAGAAGCCAGAACTTCGGTCCAGGACAATATGAGCTCTATGAGTCATGAATTTGTATGACATTATACTAATGATATTCAAGGACAGTACCTGCTTTGTTGACAGCTCCCTGTTGTCCTCTTAAACTCCATCAAGATGGAGGCCATTGCGGAAAAAACTTGGATGTTTTTCAAAATAGTATCACTTCAGGAAGTCTCTGGAAGCCTCTGGGGCTAAAACCAGAAGGAAATAGCAGAAAAGCCAAAAAGGGGGTAAAAGCTCTGAAACAAGAAAGAGCTTGGCATTTAGAAGAAAAGAAAAGAAAGAAGGAGGGTGGTGGTGAGCCACCAGGCGGTGGGTGGGAATGAACTACCATTACCGAAGACTTCACATAGGATTTTATCTTTTACTCAACACTTATATAGCATTTCACATGTGCCAGACACTTTTTTACTCTCCCATCAGTTCTATGAGATAGAACTCTTTATTAATCACCTTATTCAGATGGTAAAGCTGAGGTTGAGCAGCTTGCTAACTCGAACTCGGGGAGTCTGGTTCCTGAGTCTGGTTCCTGGTGGAAGGGTGGTGGAGTCAGTTTATTATGGAACTTCCAAGTGGGATATCTCTGACTGGTTGGATACAAAGCCTGAAACATAGGGTTGGGGATGGGATTGAAGATATAGATTTATTAGTGGTATAGGCTGTAATCAGTGGCCTTTCATCACTTTTATTGATTTGTTCTGCATCAGCAGATTTAAGGTTGATGCTATTTCTTGCCAGGTATGTTCTCAAATAAACTTCTGCATGTGTTGCGGTACTTGGTTTTAAGGCCTCATGGTCTTCCATGGATTTCCTTGGGACTAGATGTATTGAAATCACAACACTCTTCCTCTCATTTATTCTGTTTTAAAACATTTTTTTAAATTAAAAAATACTACCATTTAAATAGTACTAATTACTATAATAATAATAAAATAATATTAAAATACTACTATTACTAATGACCACTTAAAAACCATATATAAAATAAAGCAGAGTGTGTACCTTATTTAAAAAAATGATATGCTATAATTAATGGACAAATCAATATATAATATTAAAACATCTTTATTAAACCTGGTTTTATTGAATTTTGAAGAGAATCCTTCCCCCATCTTATCCTGGATTTGGATATTGTGTATAAAAATGGTTCAGGGGCACCTGGGTGGCTCAGTCAGTTAAGCTTCTGATTCTTGGATTCAGCTCAGGTCATGATCTCAGGTCTTAGTCCAGCACTGTGCTTAGCAGGGAGTTTGCTTGAGATTTTCTCTCTCCCTCTTTCTCTGGCCCTTTCCCGTCTCACTCTCTCTCTAAAATAAATAAATAAATCTTAAAAAAATGGTTCACAGATATATTTCTGATGTTAGTATACCAAAACATCATGGCAAATTGGTTTTACAATTCTTGCTTTAACTCATTGGCAAAAATTACCAATCTATTATAAATTAAACGGGAGACATTAGTTCACTTTTGCTAAGGCTCCTTTTGGTTCAGCATTGTACTAGAAACAGTGTGAAAGATCATGAGCAAAAGGTATTTCTGTCTCTGGAAAAGTTTACAGTCCAGGGAACCATGGGTCGTATAAACAGCTGACCATAATGTAATGTGTACAGGGTTCTAACAAGCACAGATGAAATACACCAGAATCAATGACCAGAGGAAAATACATGTAGTCTATTCCTACATTAGGCATTAGGAAACTCCAAACTGATGCCCAATTCTTAATTTGCATAAACTAAGACTGCAGTAGATAATACAGTCACTTAGAATGATTATACATTAACTCTGTTTGCATCTTCAAGGCACTCCTAAGTTTATAAAGCAAATATCCCTGAGGTTTAAGGATTTAAATGAGGTATAATGAAATTTCACCACTGTGCTAATGTGTTTTTTCACTTTTCATCCCAGTTATCTGACTTCTTTAGTTATAGTGTCTCTTTAATTTCAACTGTTTTGAAAAATATGTTCTGTTGTAATTAAGTTCTTGTCCTTCAGATCTAAATAAGACATTTCATATCTTCTAGTTACAGTTGGGCCTTGAATTAGACTCTTGGTTGGAAAGGATTAAGCAAATAGGAGGCTTTCTTCTCTTCCCCTGCTTAATCTATTTTTATTTGATCGTGTGACACCTGCAGAGATGCATGGAATTATATAATCTATTAATTGTTTACTCATGAGGAAAATTAAAAGCAGATACTATTGAATCAGATGGATTTTTAAAATTCACCTATGGGGACATAGACTATTTCTTTGCCTGAAATTACTTAAGGGGTTGATTTTTTTTTGTATTAAAATGGAATTACATGCTTAAATTATTTTCCCTTTGGTCTGTCAGCTGAGAGTCTTGATTATGAATGAATTCAAGCATTATGAATTATGTGCTGGCTATTTTTTCAGCTCTCCTATGATGTATGTGAAAATAAGATGTTTGCTAGTAATGATAATTTCAGCTATATTTTCTAAGTTTGCCCATTAAACAACAGACTGAATCAACTGCCTAATTTAAATTTTGAGTCAAAATTCTAGACATTAATGCCTCTGCCGGCTGAAAATTGTCCCAAATATGCTCTATATTGAAATGGTTTGTCATTTTCTGTTTCTATTCTAGTCTCCTTACCTCTATTAAAAATGGAGCCCTTCCTACCTCTCTCTCCCCTATGCCTTAGTAGACTAGGGACATGTTTGCTAAGTCTCTGTTCTCATATTTAAATTTTTGCCATTTTTCAGAAAGGAGGGGTGTATATTACAGTTTAATTTTCTCCTGATGAATCTCATCTTTATTGTTTCTAGCTTCACTTTTTAAAAAAATTATTTTTGAAGGTCTTGTCCTAATGTCATTAGCCCAACCCATGGATTAAGGACCAATCTTCCTTCCCACATCCTAACTCTCTTACTATTCATGTCGTACACCCACAGAATCAGTTTACATTAAGTGTAAGTTTGTGACAAGAGCAATGGCCTTTGAGTTACATGTCATTCTCAAATAGTTAGGATTTTTTCCCTAAGTGAGGAAAATCCTAATTTAAATAGGTTTAGGTAAAAAAAAAAAAACCAACCAAACAAACAAACAAAAACAAACAAACAAACAAAAAACATTGACTCATGTACCTGAAAAGACTAGGAGTGAAAGTTTTGACATAGTAACATCCAGAAGAGCAAAGAATATAGCCAATATACTCCATAAAGTGTGCCCTAGAAAATTTAGCTAATCCCTGGCAAACCCAATTATGGGGAGAACTTTTCTTTCCTATCTGAGATCAGCTTTTGATTGGACTTATTCAGATCATTTGTCATCCCTGAGGCAATGATTGTCACCAGAGGCATGGAATATATTAATTGGGCAAGGCTCGGGGTCATGTGTCCATTCTTGGAGTCTGGGAGTGGGGATCAACCCTATCAGAACTACAAGGACTTAGGTGGGGAGGAGTGGTACCTAAAGGATAATCAGGGTGCTAGTTCAGAAGGGGCATGGATGCTGACCAGGTAAACACAACAGGTATTCATTTGGGTGGTCTTTCCAGGCAGATGGTGATCTTTTCAGAGCTCTGGTTTTGGTATTCAAAATTTTTAACCCTATTCACCTCTATCAAGAATACTGTAGAACACAAGAATTAAAATTTGTTTAATGCTAATAATAAAACTTGACTGCAGAATAATAGAACAATTGTTTAGATTTCCATACTTTTAGACATATGGCAGGAAATCAATATCTGCTATTTGTCTATCTTTATGGTTACTAATGACAACTTGGGGCAATAAGGAAGGTTCTTGGCAGAATAGGTGATAGGACTCTTGCTGACCCCACATTCCTGAGCCTGATACTGGGTGTACCCTTTGGTCTCAGAACTTGGCTCCACTCCAGGGCACACCTGATACTGACCTGACTCATCTCTGTCCCAGGTAGGGCATGCTGTGTGCCTCAGAGGTTGGATTCTGGCTATTTGACTATGATAGAATTTGTTGCCTAATGTGTGCCATGTGACTTACTAGCTGTGTGACTTTGCTCTGGGCACTTAACCTCACCGACCTTCAGGTTTCCTACTAAATTTCTACTTCATAGGGTGATCCTGGGATCTTTTGATTCAATGTGAAAGTAGCCTGGCCTAGGCAGTGGTTAGTAAGTAATTGTCATTGGAAACATGTCCTCAATGGACCAACTTCCTGTTTGGACCTCTGGCTTTGCCCTTTTAAAATTTTCTTGTCTCATTTCCTCATTGCATCTGCTTCATCTGTTCACATTTGGTGAATTTTTTTCTTTTCCTTAGAACGTCTTTTCTTGTGGAAAAAACATTTATTGTGAGATTTACCCTTTTGACACATTTTTAAAAAAAGATTTATTTATTTATTTGAGAGAGAGAGAGAGGGAGAGAACACTTGAGTGGGGGAGGAGCAGAGGGAGAGATAATCCCAAGCAGATCTCAGTGAGCACAGAGCCTGACCTGGGGCTTGATCTCACGGCTGCAATATCATGACCTGAACCAAAATCAAGAGTTGGAAGCTCAACCAGCTGAGCCACCCAGTTGCCCCTACCCTCTTAACCATTTTTAAAGTGTAAATACATAATCATTGGTTACAGTTGGTGAATTTTTCATTTGCTCATTATAACTTCTATTGTATTTATTGAGTGCTCGCTGTATGCCTAAGCATCTTAGATTGTGAATCATGTGATCATCACGACAACACTATAGACAGATAGAATTTATGGTTTTCGTTTGACAAATGGGGAAACTGAGGCCTAGAGAGACTGGGCAGCAGAAGGGGCCAATTTATCATAAAGCTGTGGAGACAAGCTAATCTGACACTCTTGTTCTCATCTAGTGAGTGATTCAGAAATTTCAGTGTGCAGAAGAATCACCTGCGGTGTATTTAAAGTGTGGCTTTCTGAAACTCATCCTCAAAGGTACTGATGTGATGGCTCTGGAGTAGGTCAGAGAAATACGTATTTATGACAAAACCTCCAAGTGATTCTCCCACAGGTGGTCTACAAACCACATGTCTACAGGTGAACTTCAGGTGACTGAATTCCCTTCCTGTGGCTTCTCACCTCACCCACCTTCTCTGGTGGAAGGAGGGAAATGCTACCTGAGGGTTCTGGCATCTGTCCTGCTGCCAGGTGCGTGGTTGCCCTCTCCTGGCTTCCGCTTTCAAAAATAATTCCTTAACTCTGAGCATCCAAGTTAATCTGAGCCCCCTTTGAGCCATTAGCACTTGAGCATATGTTGAGGGTACACATACTAGCCTTGTTCAGATAAGTATCTGCTGTACACTATGCATGTAACAGGAGCTCAAAAAATGTTTCTTGATAACTTATGTATTATGTAAATTTCCATTTGGTCCTTTTCACTTTGCATGTTTTCCTTTCCTCAATCAGGTTGTAAGATGCTTAGGAGAAGGTACTAACTAGTCTTCCATTGCCTCTGTATTCCCAGAGAGCTCTCCACATTTTGTAGCTACTCAGCAAATACTGATGACTCATTCAATTATAGTAGAAGATGGGTAATACCTGGGTGGCTCAGTCGGATAAGGGTCTGCCTTTGCTCAGGTCATGATCCCAGGGTCAAGGGACTGAGCCCTGTATTGTGCTCCCTGTTCAGCCGGGAGTCTGCGTCTCCCTTTCCCTCTGCCCCTCCCCCCCCACTCATGTTCATGCACACGCATACTCTCTCTCTCTTTCAAATAAACAAAGTCTTTTTAAAAAAATACATGTTTGTTGAATTAATTAACTGTTCAAAGGTGTTGGTTACCACTATTTTTTCATAGATAATGAGATTTTCATGACTGGAAATCTTTTGAATATTTACACTTTGTTTTCCCCCTTAAACATTCAGAAGGGAGGAAAAAAATAACTCAGTTTTAGCCTCAGAGGTAAAATATTTAACTACTCAACCTTCTTTGTTTTGCATAAAGAAATGTTTAACCAAGATTCCTCAGGTTACAGTCAGATGCCAAACTTTTAAAAACAAATGTGCACACACAAATATGCAGGCAGGACTTACCTCAAAATTCAACTGCTGTGGACTACGTTTCTACTTCAATTTCTTTGTAGGATCTCAACTTTTTTCTAAAGATTGAATCTGTTCAAATAAATGGTTTGTCCTTGGGCATCAAATTCCTTATCAAAGATAACTGTTGAGATACCCAAAGTTTAGCGACAGCATCAGGAGTTCGAGACAGAACTGTAAAATAAAATGCCTGGTATATAATGTGGTGACTATAGTTGATAACACTGTATTGTATAATTGAAATTTGCTAAGAGAGTAGAAGTTACAATGCTCTTACCAAAAAAAAGGGTAAATATGTGAGGTGATGGATGTGTTACTTCATTTGACGGTGGAGGGGGGGTGGATCTTTTCACAGTGTATGCTTATATCAGATGATCATGTTGTACACTTTAAATATCTTATAATTTTGTCAATTATACCTGAATAAAACTGAAAAATAAAACATAAAATGTCTGCTTTCAAAGATTGTACAGTCTAATCGGAGTGACAGGAAATGTGCATAATAAATAACTGAGAGTAAAAGATTATTGTCTATGTTAAGGACTTCCAGGATCTTAAAGATAATCTGGTTTTAAATCTCTTATGTTTTAGATAACGGGGTTGGGAGAAGAGACACAGAGATGTGGCAAGGTCATAGAGAATGTTAAAGGCATAGCTTGAACCAGAGCCTTGATCCCTTTTCTCCTATTTAATCCAAACCACAATCAAAACCTAAACCTTTCAGAAAAAGAAGTTTACATTTTGCCAGAGTATTAGCAACCTGATGAAGGTGGTCAGGACCAAACGGCTTGTTAAACTAGAGGGTTATTAGTTATAGCAAAGAATGGATATCACAGCTTTGCAACCAGGAAGCTAATTAGTATAGGAATGGCTGTGTGGGTCATACAATTTCAAATGGGTGGGCAGACAACAGGGTCTAGAGCAGTGCTGGGTGGAAAAAATATAATGTGAGCCATGAATGCAAACCATATGTATAATTTCAAAATTTCTGGTTGCCACAATAAAAAAGTAAGAAGAACCTGGTGACATTAATTTTACTATACTTTATTTAACCTCGTATACTAAAACATCATTTCAACATGTAATTAATATAAAAATAAGGTATTTTCATTTACTTTTGTGTATTAAGTCTTTGAAATCCATTGTGTGTTTTATACTGATAGTAGATCTCAAATATTTAATAGCCATAAGTGGCTAATGGTTTCTGTACTAAATAGTGTAGATCTAGAAGATACGCACTTTTGGGAAGGACTGGCAGAGTAGAATAATGCCTGGTAGATTGATCTGGTCTGAGACTCTCCTGGAGAATGCTTCTCAAACTTTACTATGCATAGAAGTCACCTGGGGATCTGATTAAAATGTAGATTCTGATTCACCAGGTCTAGAATTCTGGGGTGGGTTAGGATTCTACATTTCTTTTCTTTCTTTCTTTTTTTTTTTTTAAAGATTTTATTTATTTGTTTGAGAGAGAGAATGACAGAGAGAGAGAGACTACGTGTGCTTGAGAGGGGGAGGGTCAGAGGGAGAAGCAGACTCCCCGTGGAACAGGGAGCCCGATGTGGGACTCGATCCTGAGACTCCAGGATCATGACCTGAGCCAAAGGCGGTCACTCAAACAACTGAGCCACCCAGGCACCCAGATTCCACATTTCTAACAGGCTTTCAAGTGAGGCCCGTGCTGCTGGTTTGTGATCCAACACTAAGAATAGCCAGATATGTTTAGGTGATCAACCACGGTAGAGAGAAAAAAACAAATGAAGTTCTAAGTGGGCCAATCAGAATTTCGCAGGACGAGAAATTGGGTTTTCCTTACTGAGTTTTTTGCCCATGAAATGGGAACTTGTAGAATACTGCTCTCCCAAAAGAGTAGAGGATGATTTTTCCAAACTATCTGTGGCTTCCTCTCTCATGTTGTTATGACTGAAATGTGTTGAGGTGTGCTCCCATGACAGAAAAAGAGAGGGCGAAGTGTTAGAATTTCCTATTTCATATCATAAACGTGGTATCTCTTTTAATTTATATAGGCCTCAATTAATGTATTTTAAAATATTTTATGATTTGTTCTATAAAGTCTTTGGAATATATTTTGATAGATCTATTGCTAGGCATTTTTCCCCAGGCAAAATTTATCATTTTTATTGCTGTAGCAAACAACATTTTAGAAAATTATATATATATTTTCAGTTTGTGGCTGGTATCTAGAAATGCAGTTAATTTTTATTTTATATCCAGAAATCCCACTAAACTCTCATATTAATTCTCATAATTTATATGGAAAATATTTTGAATTTTCCAAGTAGACAGTCATGTCTTTCCCCCCCCCCCCACAATGGGTCTATTTCTAGAAGGTTGTAGTCCTTTGGAGTCTTAGCCTCTCCATCTTCAACACTCCCTAGGCTTCTCCATGTTCCATTCCCATGTAGCCATTGTCAAGACCTGTGAAAGGCCTAAGAATTTTTTATCTTGCTTTTACCCTACCTTTAGGAAATCAAGTTTCATGGATTCTGGTTCAAGACTTGAGACTCTGGGGCTCAGTGAGTTAAGCCTCTGCCTTCAGCTCAGGTCATGATCTCAGGGTCCTGGGATCAAGCCCCATATCAGGCTCTCCTCTCAGCCGAGGGCCTGCTTCCTCCTCTCTCTCTGCCTGCCTATCTGCCTACTTGTGATCTCTCTCTCTGTCAAATAAATAAATAAAAATCTTAAAAAAAAGAAAAAAAGACTTTAGACTCCTGAGTGCATGGTGAAGGAAAGTTTATTTTCCTTGCAGTAGGGGTAGCTCGAGTATTAACATTTTGCACTGGTTCCCCAAGATTCAGTTCCTACAGTAAGGTGACACAAAGAGGTGTNTCTACAGTAAGGTGACACGAAGAGGTGTCAGATGACATCTATACATGCAAAGGTTGTATTATTAAATAGCAACCTTGAGCTTAGGGAACCTAAATCTTTTATAATAGGTGGTTNCCTACAGTAAGGTGACACAAAGAGGTGTCAGATGACATCTATACATGCAAAGGGTTGTATTATTAAATAGCAACCTTGAGCTTAGGGAACCTAAATCTTTTATAATAGGTGGTTAAGCATACCTGGTTTTTGAACAAAAACTTTTTCTCAGATTTCTAGTCTGTGATATTGTTGGAAATTGAAGTTGAAAAGTTAATTTATAGGACTTAAAATAAGCCAACTTTATATTTCCTTTTTTACTTTTGTATTATGAAATAGAGCTTTCCACTTAAAAAAAGAATAACTTAACATGCAAAGGAAGATTCTGCTCTTGTGTTGTATACATAAGCATTCATAATCTCTTTCTTGCTATCAGAACAGAAGAGGAACCTTGTAAGTCCCAGTGAAGAATAGCATCTCCATGGATGATGGAGTTAATCTTCAAAAATAAAACTGTATTAGATTAGTCTCTCATATGACATGGTTTTCCTCAGTTGATTGGGAATAGTTTCGAGTTGCAAATATTGGCAAAAATTTATTTTTACTTCTTTTATTTTTGCTTCAAACTCTGATGCAGATTATTTCTCTTGAGCCTTTTGTTATGGTCATTGGTATGTGGCCTGCATGTAGATGCCAAGAAATAAGGGTAGTTTGTCCTCTGTAGTTTGCTATCCATGATATTAGTTATTGGTAGTGAGAGATAGAATATGCACCATGAGAAGACATTTATATAAGAATAGAAAATCTTTCAGACAGAATTTATCAGAATTGATATTTTTCTACCCAACCTCTGAGGGTATCTTTTGCCACTGTTGGTGAGGTTAAAGGATTTCTAAGAGGTCACTGATAGGAGCTTACAGGTCACTCAGGCTGTAACTGTTAGTCCAGATTCTGGATTTCCATACTATTTAGCTTTGTGTGCTAAGAATAAGGCCAATTTCCACATTATAGGTTAAACATCAAAGCCCAGAGCAATAAATTGTTTTAGTGTCACATAGTTAAGAATAAAGAGTTGTGTAGAAATTTAAGCCAAAGTGTTTTCTGAGTTTGATGCTTTTGACATGATACAAATTTTTCCCAAATTGTGCCATGGAATCATTTTTTTTTTTAAATGAGATGTTAGTGTTTTGCTAAATCAGAGTCGAATCATTTAAAAGTGCAGGATTAAATAAAATTTAGAGAACTTTTTCATATATTTTGGATTCTAATCCTTTATTAGTTATGTTTCTTGCAGATATCTTTNTTTTCTGAGTTTGATGCTTTTGACATGATACAAATTTTTCCCAAATTGTGCCATGGAATCATTTTTTTTTTTAAATGAGATGTTAGTGTTTCGCTAAATCAGAGTCAAATCATTTAAAAGTGCAGGATTAAATAAAATTTAGAGAACTTTTTCATATATTTTGGATTCTAATCCTTTATTAGTTATGTTTCTTGCAGATATCTTTCCTTATTTTAGGCTTTGTCTTTCTGCTTTTAAAAATAGTATTTCTTGATGAATTAAAGTTTTAAACTAAGCTATAGACTAAGTTGTTAATATTTTTTCATTGTTTAAGTTTTTTTTTTTATTTTTAAAGATTTTATTTTATTCATTTGACACAGAGAGAGAGATTACAAGTAGGCAGAGAGGCAGGCAGAGAGAGAGGAGAGAGGAGGAAGCAGNCCTTATTTTAGGCTTTGTCTTTCTGCTTTTAAAAATAGTATTTCTTGATGAATTGAAGTTTTAAACTAAGCTATAGACTAAGTTGTTAATATTTTTTCATTGTTTAAGTTTTTGAGGTTTGGTTTTTGGAATGATTCTCTAATATATTCTCATATATTTCTACTAGAAATTGAATGTTTTGTTTTGTACATTTGAGTCTATAATACACTTAGAACTGATCATATAATATATCTGGAAATGATTTGGGTATATGGTGTGAGGTAAAGATGTAATCTGATTGTTTTCACATTGATAAATAACTGTTTCTGCACATTTGGTAACCGATTTTCAAGAGTCATTATCTGGGTGAAATTTCCACACATGTGTGAATCTGTTTCTGGCCTCTCTTCTGTTCTGCCTGGTTACTCTGTCTGTTTATACACCAATATGAATGCTGCTTATAATTGTAAAAAATATTAATATGTTCAACAGATAAAGAAACTGTATATTCATGCAATTGAAAATTATTCAGCAGTGAAATAAATGAACTAAAGCTCCATATGTTAAAGTGTCATAAATATGATGTTGAGTCCTCCCCAAAAGAATTATCAAGATAATGCCTAGAGTATTATACCATTTTTAGAAAAGCTAAAAGCATAAAAACAGAACTACTCATTATTTAAGAATATATGTAAATGTAATAAAAATATTAATAGAGACATGAACACAATCTACATTTTAGTATTTCTTTACTTCTGAGAGATGGAAGGGGTATGACGGGGAAGAGCTTCTCTGTGCTCTCTGTGTTGTATATGGAACATTTCTTTCTGAAGCTCCTATGTGGATACTTGAATTTTGTTGTTATTCTTTGTGCTTTTTTATCTCTATATTTTTTCTAATAAAAAAAAACAATATAAGATACCTTTCCTGCAGTAGTTCTCAGAGCCTTTATTTGCTAGTAGGCCTTGTCTTTGTCCCCAAAAGGGGGTCTTCTGAGTATTTCCCAAATTTAATTGACCATGGAGCCTTCTTTCCCAGGAACACCTATTGGTATCTTGGGAATTGGTCTGTTTTATGGATCCCAGATTCAGAATATGTACATTAGCCCATACTGCTTATAAAGATGAGACAAATCCAGGTCTAGTCTTTCTTCAGCGTGTCATCAAGTTACAAGGAGTTCTTTGAACCCAGCAGGATATAAAGGGAGGTGTTGTGCATGTGGTTTTTACCTTAGCGTCTTTCTTCAGGTTGCTGGATATTCCTATGGCTTTAATTTGTTGGGTACATCCTTCTCCCATCCCACTCTGTGGGGGCAGTTGGAATGTTTAAAATAGAGAAATCAGCCAAGTATAATTTCCACATGGTGAGAGTACAGCTCTAACACGGCCCCTCTTTGTTTCCAGAGTGCAATGCAAATAGCACACAGTGTAGAGAATGTCTGCTACATGAATAAGGGCCACCAAAGGCATTCACTGATCAAGAATCAATTGTTGCAGAGAACTTTTCTCACACTAATTAATAGAGCTCTTGTATGATGGGCCATCCTCATAAGTAACATTGTTATACAGAACGTATCTTCTTTGCAATGGAAGTCATGGTAATGACACTTTGTTTTAATGAATATTTTTTTAATATTATAAAAATGAGGCTGATTCTTACTTTTTTTTTTGCAATAGGAATGCTTTATTTGGCAGACTTTGTATATAAAAAAAGAATGTAAAAATAAAGCAGCTGATTTGACCTGGCAAGCTTCGATTCCAATTCAGCGTACTTTCCCTATTTATAAAGTGCAGTAAAAATGTTAGCCTTTAGAAACTGATATTCCCTGGGTGTACAAGTGTGGTAAGGCTTTTGTTGTTGTTGTTATTACTGCTCTTTAAAAAAAAGAAAGAAAGAAAGAAAAAAAAAACTCTAGCAAAAAACTCTAATAGGAAGACTCCAAATAAGAGCTAATGTAATATCTGTATGCAGAGTTTAAAAAGGAACAAATTATCTTAAGATGACTTTTTAAAGACTGTGGCCCCGAATGGTGACGGCAGGCCTTGGGCAAGCTGGTGTATGTGCTGCTATAATCTTGCTTGAGGCTCATAAATCTTGCATTATTTGGATTAAGTGTAGACACTCCAAAATGAATTTAGAGGCAAATGTTTCTGGGCACAGGCTGGGTGGACAGAATGCTGTGATCATGTCTCAAAAAATCCTAATCATCTGGTCTTCTAATGAATGGATTAGTTCCTCCATTCTGCCAATAGAACTCGAGTATCTGAAAACTTTGAAGTGCGGGAGGCAACAGCAAAGAAAACAAGAAAGTGTGCATGTGAGGCTGGCTTGATGCTTGGTGATTAAGAGATGAGGACCCCGCGGGTCAGCTCCCCATAGGTACAAACAGATGTTTGCACTGTTTCACAGCTGCTAAATATGATATAAATCCAAAGAATTTTTCTTGTTTTTATAAAGGAAAAAAATACCCAGACAGCAAATTTTTGGTCATTCAGATACTCTTACCAAATGACATCTGGTTTCTGTACTGCTTATTTAAGCAATCCTTAAAAAAAATGTTTGCCAAGGGGAGTAACTCTAAACTTTCAGTCCTTCGCCGTACATAACAGTACAGTTTAAATTACAGTGTAGCATGCAGAGTTTATTATAAGCAATGCCGTTTTTTATTTCTTAACCAGCAAGTTTTGCTTTTAAGAAAATGGGTTAGATATTATGTAATTAGTTAAGGGAAATCTATGATGAAGTTACCTTTAGAATATCTGGGATTCTGATCCTAATGATGGCAAAGAAAATGAATTAATTGCTTCCATATGTTAAGAATGATGGTGAGCAAAGTTAAACTATACAGTTAACCTAAAATAAAATGTCAGCAATACAGCAAGACAGTATTTTGACTTGCATCAAGGTGAGAGAACATGAAAGGCAGAAAGGAAGCAGCGACAGGTTGAAGGTCAAGATGGAAATGAATCTTAATAAAAGACTTGCACAAATCTTTAGAAAGGAACCAGATTTTTACCATCTCTACATCCAGCATGCCTCTGAGTTTATACGCAGAAATTATTTCGTTAAATTACGCTCAGCAGCAGGTATGTTTATATTGATCAATCCCTTCAAAGATGTCTATTTTGAAGGGTCTAATGCCCAAGTTTACAGGCTTGTTTTCTGCATTTAATTCACCTCAAACTTTGTGATCTATGGTTTTGTTGGCGCTTTTATTCAGTGGATCTCCCAGAGCTTAGCCCTGAAACAGAAAATGTGATAATTCCATAACAAATTTGGCAATTAGCAGCATTGTTCTTTCTGGGTTTTACATCATTACTTGGCTGATACCTTACCTCCAGTCTGATATTAATAAAGGGTAAGTAAGTTGACAAGCCTGGCTTTGTTGGAGACTCGGCACCCGAAGATTTCCTAGGTTGTATAGTATTCAAAAACTAGTCCAATGGGACTTGCTCAGAGGAAAGATAATATACTGCACAGAACTTTCTTTGTCTCCTTTTAAAATGGATTTGTTTTTTGGGTACTAGGTTCTTGCCATTATGGGATAGTGGGTCTACCAGAATGGAATTTGCAGGAGGGTAATAATTTTCCCTATTGCGTTTTGCTTTCTAAAGTTTAGATACGAGTTTAGACTTGGCATATGTAACGATCTTTGGTTTCAGCATCAGGTCTAATTCCCCGGTTCATTTACTACCTCTTTTTCAGTCTCTAACAGGAATTCGCCTTCCTCCAGATTCCATGATGAGGTTGACCCTACTCTAGCATCCATCACTTCTGTGTTTACTAACCTCAAGGGCCTCTCATGTCATACTTTCTCATATATACCATCTGTGTATGAACGTCCCAGGTGGGGGCTCATAAAGAGTTTTCATGAAATCATGGCTGAGGAGCCCCTTATTCAGATCGACGTTCCACTATGCACGGCTGACTTCCCCACCCCTGTACCCCCAGTGACAAGTTCTCCTTATCACTCACAGTTTCCTATTGATGCCAGTGGGATGAAATTTGCCAAGGAAATATGAAGCTCTTCATTCCCTGAGAACCAGGATATTTAGGTTGTGCAAATCCCTGAACCCTAAAATGGATTTAATCAGCCCAATTCACATCATAAATATCATGTTGCAAGGACACACATGTGCTGGAACAGATAGGGAGATTTCATTTTAACTTTCAGATTTGCAAAATTATGCCCTGTGGGCCATCAGTTTTTCTTGGACACTCCAGGGACTTCATGCCAAGAGGAATTCTTACTCACACTCAGTAAGTTCATGCTCTTTATTGAGAAGGAAGCAATTTTCTCTCTGTTATCAGAGGTACCATCTTTGACCTTCTATTGGAACCTCCGAGCTGGTCTTCCCACCCCCATTTTCCCCAGACTATTCCAAAGAATGGCCAGATGATTTTTGCAAGGTCTACTTCTATCTCTTCTCTTTTCACCCTCCTACCCCTCCTGTCCAACCACCGTCACGACCCTCCCTCTGTAGCTTCCTGCCTTCCTCCCTCCTCCTTCCCTTTCTTCATTGCTCCCGCTCCCTCCCCACTTCCAAATACCCTGTTAATATATAGTGATTCCCTGTGGAATCTCATCTGAATATGGGAGAATAACTGACGCTAGAAGTTTTTTTTTTTGAATTAAACTTTTTAAGTTGAAATAATTGTAGATTCATATGCAGCTGTAAGAAACAATACTCAGAGATCCCCTGTACACTTTACCCCATTTCTCCAATGGAAACATCTTGCCGAACTCTCATGTAATATCACAGCCAGGGGTTTGACATTAATACATTCAAGACACAAAATATTTCCATCACGACACGAATCCTGCATTTTGCCCTTTTATAGCTATAAACTACTATCCTTCCACTTCAACTCTGTCCTTAACCACTGGCAACATTAATTGACTTTTATAATTCTAGCCTTTTGGGAACGTTATATAACTAGAATTATTCACTATTTAACTTTGGAGATTAATGTTTTTGGTCCCCACTCAACACAATTCTCTGGACATTGATCTAAGTCCTTTCATGTCCTAGTAGTCTGTTCCTTTTCATGGCTGACTGATATTCCATGGCATGGATATACCATATTTTGTCTAAACATTCACCCACTGAAGGATATCTGGGCTGTTTCCGCTTTTTGGCTGTTGTGACTAAAGCTGCTATGAACATTCATGCATAGGTTTTTGCATGAACATAAGT
The DNA here is from genome assembly GCA_002007465.1 of Ailurus styani. Lineage (NCBI taxonomy): Eukaryota > Metazoa > Chordata > Mammalia > Carnivora > Ailuridae > Ailurus > Ailurus styani. The sequence continues at coordinate 3,058,259 of LNAC01000145.1, forward strand.
TTTCATTTCTCTGGGATAAATATCTAGTGATACAATTGCCAAGTCATACGGCAGCTGTGTGTTTAGTCTTTAGGAAACTGACAACCTCTTTTCCAGGCTGGTTGTACCCTCATCCATTTCCATCAGCAAAAACATGTAGGTATGCAATATATCTGCATTTGGTGCTGTCATTGTATTTTATTTGGCCATTCTGATAGATGTGTAGTGATAATAACCTCTTTGTGGTTTGAACCTGCATTCCCCTCATGGCTAATGAAGTTGAACATCTTTCTTGTGCTTATTTGCCATCTGCAGCTTCTCTTCAGTGAAATGACTGTTGATGTTTTTTGCCCATTTTGTCATTGGATTTATTTTAGCTGTTGAGTTTTCAGAGTTCTTTACATTTCCTAGACACTAATCCTTTGTTGGATATATGGTTCGCAAATATTTTTTTTCCTCAGTTTATAGCTTGTCTTTTCATTCTCTTAACAGGGTGTCAAGTAGAGCAAGTTATCCTTTTTGATGAGGTTCAACTGATCCACTTTTCCTTTCATAGCTTATGCTTTTAGTGTAAAGCGTGAGAGAACCCCATGTTCTGAAGATGTTTTCTCTACAATTTTTCCTAAAAGTTTTAAAGTTTATAAAGTTATAATTTATATAGTTTAAGTTATATACATAACTTGATCTGTGTATTTTGTCACCCTATGTACCTCTTCTTCAACTTATCACCACCGTCTATGGCTGTTGACATTTGACAAGTTTGAATGAAGTGTAGAAACATCACCTCTCGTTACACTGCTTACCTCACTCCATTTATAATGAAACTGCCTTCCAGAGAACTGCATCCACCAGTGTTATAATTTTTGCTTTCATCATCAAACGTTATTTAGAAAACTCAAGAGGAAAAGACGTCTATTATATTTATCAATATTTTTGCTTACTGTGTTCCAAGGTTCGTATTTTTATCATTTTCTTTCTGCTTAGAGAACTTTCTTCAGTCATTGGATTAGGTTAGGTGTGCTCGTGACAAATTCTCTTCATTTTCTTTTATCTGAGAATGTCTTGATATCTAACAATGATTAGATATGATAGAACATAGAACATTAGAACAATGATATCTAACAATCTAATAATGATTCCTTATCAATGGGAACAAAGTAATGGGGTATTTTCAGTCTCAGTGACTAAAGAAGCTATTTGCCTACTTGCTTATGACCAGGAAAGTATGTGGTGGGTAATCTTTGTTGCTCAGATTATGTAACTGGTGAAAACAGAAGACTGGTACAACATTGCAGCTTCATGGGGATTCATACTTTTTGTGTGACTGCTCAAGAATGCATTTTATTTTAATTAGTAAACATAGAGGATGATGACAGAGGGTGGTCTGCTGGGAATGGAACCCTGAGCCCCACCATTCCTCACCAGCTATTTGAGGCTATGCCTTTTCAGATGATTAGAGTGGATTGCAAATTAAAGGCCTTTCTGAACCGTCATGGATTTTTATCCATTTCTTTCAAAACCAGATATTTCTTTCCTCTAGATATTAAAGTATATTAACCTATCATTCTGGAAACGGAATTTCTGGAAATACGAACTTTCAAATACAATGGAAAGATAATCAGAAGGAATGGGCAGTGGTACCAGAATTGCTTTGGAGAATTAACTCACATTTAGTGAAAACTTACTTTGTGGCAGGCATGGTGCTGGGAGTTTTATGTACACATCTGATTTGGTTCTCAAAAAAAAAAGACCCCTGAATTTCACACAGTTATTAAGAGATGGACTCTGGGTTTGAATCCGGGTCTGTGTGATTCTGAAGTGCACACATGGTTTTCTTCCACATTCTCTTACCTTCCTCCAGCGTTTTGCCCACTAACCTATCGAAGGTTATCTTCTCCATGTCCTGTTTCTTGGTGACTGGACAGCTTCCATGGCTTTTGTTGCTACTGTTGGAGTGGGGGAGCCCCCATTTACCACCCCAGGGCCAAGTTCTAGACCTATTCAAGATGCCTGTGCATGTACCAATGGTTGCTGGCTTCGCTTTGTCCCAAGTCAAACTCTGATTTCCACCAAAAAAAAGCAATCTCTCCTCCTGACTTTCTTCTTGCTAGCAATAGCACCTATCCCTCTTTCATATACATCCTCTGACATATATACCCATATATGTCAATAACATCCTTCCTCCCTTTCTGTCTCTCTGTTCCCTTCTGCCGGGTCTCGTTTTTCCCAGTACCTATTTTTTCAGCCTGATCTTCAGCCTCATTCTTCTAAACTGTTTGCATTGCCCTCTATAATCTGTTGTTTCTGCTTGGACCCTCCTCCATGCTGTTCCCTTTCGTTTACTTCTGAACAAGGGATTCCATCTCTCCATGAGGGCTCATCTCAAATGCAGCCTCCTTAAAAAAGCTTTTCCTGATTCTCCTAATGGGGTCATCTTTTTATTGCTTTAAAGACAGTTCTTTCATGACATCCATCCTACCTTTTCATTCTGTGGCAATCATGAAGGTAAGAACAGTATTATTCATGTGCACCTACTTTGCAGGACAGTGTTCTATTCATCATAGGTCTTCAGTGTTTGCAGATTTGGGTTTTATAAATGAAATTTTTAGGATTAGGGATCTTAACAAAGCTGTTTCTAAATTGTTGTACTATATTACTGTAATATTTTTGTTGTATTATATGTTATTGTTGTTGTATATTACATTATTGTTGTATTACATTTTACTGACAAGGTATACTCTTACTGAATCCGCCCCTATATTTTGATTCATCTGGATAAAACACATTACTAATCTTGACAAAAAAAAGGATGATAAACCTCCACTTAATGCTCTTCTCTCACTTCCCATCAGATGACTGAAATCTGGGGAAGATTAGCTTTCAGAGCTAGTATTCTGAGCATAAATCTGTTACGAATAAGATTTCACAAGAATGTTCCCCAATTAGGATGAAAGATAAGCAATATTCTTTGAAATGTGATGGAGTATGTATGTCTACTGTGGATGTTTTATGCCTTGGTAGAGAATGAAATATAGCTGAAAAAATCCCATAAAAAAACCTAAGTATTCCAAAAGTTCATAAATAATACAATCTGTTAAAATGTGTAAGTAACACCTTTGTTAGTTTTTTAGGCCGAATATGTGTTCCTTTAGATTTGGAAACTTTCAAACTGAAATCAGAGTGCAAAATTGGTTTTTTGCATTCTTATCATGGAGGTTTCTGTGTGTTCTCTGTGGAGGCACTGTGGATGGGGCACGTTCTGGGCCAGCAGGTTCTGAGTTCTGCTGTGTACATTTCATTTCACAGAATCATGTCTTTGTGTGTGATTTTCTTTGTGTGTGTTTTGTTTGTTTTTGTTTAGAATACAAGAATGTGGGTTTGGGACCTGTATAATTTAGTAATTATACCCAATAAATGAAAATGACATCATGTAACTTGGACTTGGGAGTCCGAAATTGCAGAAAGATGCGGGGGGAGAATGTTCATGGGGAAAATTAGGTCCACTAGTCATTCATTGTTGAGCTTGGAGACTAGATGATAGCGCTGTGAATATAAATAATTCCCAGTCATGAAAACAAGCAGTGCCTACCCACCTCCCCCCCTTTTTAAAGCCCGGCATCTATTAAATACCAGCATCCCAGTTATAAATACCACAGTGTAGATTCAATCTTCACTCATTTTCTTTTACTCATTTTATGCTCCCGTCTCCCAGATATTGCCTCCTTTCCCTTTGTGAAGATTTACTACTCATAGTTCCATGTTAGAAGAGAGGGTTGCAAAGTACCTGGTTAAGACAACAGTTTAGAGTCAGACAACCTGTTTTAACCTGACTTTGCAACTTTCTAACTGTGCTCGTTGAGCAAATAACTTAATGAGGTTAGGTCCCAGTTTTCTCATATGTAAAATGGGATAATAATCACATTTACCTCATAGGGTTCTGGTGGGATTATATGAAATAATGTATAGAACTTCCTCTGGCACAGAATAAGTACTCAGTATGTGACAGCTGCTATTATTATCTTTTTCCCAAAGATTCATTCATTTATTTGAGAAAGAGAGAGAGCAAGAGAGTGAGCATGCATGTGACTGAGGGTGGGGGGAGCGGCAGAGGGAAAGAATCTCAAGCAGACCCCCACCAAGTCCACAGATCCTGATGTAGGGCTTGAGATCATGACCTGAGCTGGTGATTCAGATCAAGGTCCCATTTGATCCCATGACTGAACCGTCCAGGTACCCCACCATTATTATTATTATTAGCTATCAGCTTTACATTTGTAATTGTAAGATATTTGGAATTGGGGGCACTTGGGTTGTTCCGTTGGTTAAGCGTCCTGCTGTTGGTTTTGGCTCAGGTCATGATCTCCCAGTCGTGAGATCAATCTCTGGGTCTGGCTCTGAGCTCTGCTCAGTCCTCCTGCTCTCTCTCCCTCTAAAAACAAACAAACAAGCAAACAAACAAACAAAAACTTAAAAAAAAAAAAGAAGAAATTTGGAATTAAAAGTCATTGGTTTGGTCTTCAAACCTAAGGATTTTCTTACCTGATGTAGCTGGAATGTTCCTAAAAATTCATTCAGAAAGAATGAAAGTACCCACTAAAAATGCATGAAAATTTAGCATACATAGGAGATGCCAGAGGCCATATATATATATGATCTTCACAAAACACGTTATTGATATTCTAAGCACACAGATACCTTATTCATTTAACCAACATTGCCCGAGTACCTACCATGGGCTAAACATGGCGCTGACACTGGGATCCATGCCCTGGTTTTGTTCACAGTGGATTTTACAGACCAAATCCATCTATTTGAATTGTTCCCTTCTTCTTCTCAGATAACAGTAGATGAATCTACTAACTAGCAGATGGTATCTGCGAACTAGAAATATCAGTAAAGTGTTCTACACATATATGATGTTGCTTGGACTTGGAGGTTAAATTTAGAGTCCCCACTGGGCCTATGTCTGCTGGTGGAAGTCTCAATCACCAAAAAGTGAAGCCCGTGTGCATGGTGGCCACTATGAATAAGTCTGGCCCCTTTCCAGGAAGAGGCCTGGGAATTCCCCTGCAGACCTCCTCAGAAATGCATGTTCTCACACCAGAGTGCCCACGTGTGCATGGCTGGGGTGGGATGAGTTGTCTTGCTCTCTGCATGTGCTGAGTGTCTCACACTGCACAGAGAAAGGGGATGGTGAAGTATTCATTAGCCTGTGCGCAGATGAACAGCCGGCCGTAGCGTCATTGCAATCAAGTAAGTGTTAGAGTTAATCTCCTTCATCTGTTTTTATTTTGTTTTCACTACATCGGGCACCACAAAATAAGTTTATTAATTTAATGTCCCACTCTCTAACTCTAAAGGAAGGCACGTGGAAAATGGAAAAATGGTCATTTGCAGGAGGGGGGAAAAAGCCAGAGAATAATTCGAATCTTGAAACTTCTGCAGTTGGAATAATAAAAAGAGCAGAAATGGCTATAAAATAGTCTGTTCTTGGCATTGCTTAATTGGCCTATTTATTTTTCTGTCTCTGAAGCTGTCTTTAGTGACACCTACTGATAAGAGCCAATCGGAACCATGGCCGGATTCCTTCGGGCTGGACCTGCCAACAAACTGCTCAGCCCTCCAGATGTTGCTGCTTTGTGAGAAATGAGAACTCAATAAACCAGGCTCACCCTTTCTCCTGGGGTGAATGCAAAGAGAGGCAGATATGGAAAATCACTGCTCAGCACCACGAACAATGCACTCAGATGAGGGGTTGGGCCAGTTCTTATTTGTCTTGGTGGAACAGACCGCCATGGAGCCTAATGCAAGAATTTTAGCTGGCAACAGTTCAAAATGTGACTATACGTTGAAATCGCTCAACAAAAGGAGGCCTTTTAGCTAGGGAAAAGCCCAAGAGTGGGTTTAAACAAATAGCTAGAGGAACTTATAGATAGGGTAAAATATGTATCGCACACGACTTTATTATGCTGAACACTTCTCCACCTTCTGTGTTTTCAGATTCCATTCTTTTGTGTTATGTAACAAATTAGAAGGATGCTAGAATAAACAACCTCACGGCACATCCTAACCATCAGTGAATAATAGTCAGGGAGCACTCACAGTTCTGGGACTAGAACAAAATGAGCTAAAGTGAATTCATTCTCGTCCTTCTGACCAGAGTGTCCCAATCTCTCTTAGCACAGGACAGATTTGTGACCCTGCTAAGAAAACAACGAGAAAATATATCACTGTTCTTTATTCCTGAACCAGTTCTTCCACCAGCTATGGTTCCATCCAAACCTTCTAGCTCCACCCATATCCTATGCGCTCTGGCGTGCCATGAATGTCCACAATGTAAGCCAACCTCAATATATGGCAAGACACCATTTCTCTAATTACATAATTTCCCAAAATGCCTTTGGCTAGCTTACATATGGCAAGTGTAACAGATATGGATGAATCAAATGTTTACTTATGATATTTGATTTATTAGTTTAATCTCACATATATACTTACAATCACATCTTATGTATACTGATATATTATTTTAGAACTCATGTTTTGAGCTCGCATCTGACATAGTAATTTTTATTTGGACTCTTTACAGGCATCTTGGAGACAGCTGAAATGCAGCTGAGCTTTCCTCATCACTATAGCTGTTTCTTGAATCACCCAATATAGTTTTCTAGACTCTGTTGCCATCACTTCTATTTCACTTTTCCGATCTGAGTGTGTACTACTGTACCGCAAATTTTATCCCAGTCATTTGCCTAGGAGTAGGATTAAAAACGAAAAAAAGCACAACAGAACCACCTAAGCAAACCTTGAAAGTTTCATTAACATGGTAACCAACATGTGAAATTGTCAACTATCCAGGGATAATGACTAAATCTGTGGGAGTTTTCTTTTTTCTTTTAAAAAAGCTGGTCATATCAGATAACTTCTACAGGCTTCCAAAACTTGTGTCAATTGAGACTATTTCAGCCTGATAAACCTCCATCCGGTGGTATTTGTTGCTCAGAATAAAGTAATCGAGAAAGCATTTCTGTGATATTAGATACTTGGCAAGTACTCCATGTGAGGTGACTCTTTTTTTTAAGGGACAATATTTTGGGATAAACTGCCTAATAATGAGATATATTCAGGTATATTCAGATATTGCCTTACCTCGTGCCATCTCTTCTTCCTGCCATGTCTACCGTCTTGTCCACAACCCAGATCCCTACTCAGAAGTTGGCAGAAGGAAATATTACTCTCAGGATGACTTCATGCCTCACAGAGTCAGGAGGCACCAGTGAAGAAACAATGCTGTAGATGCTCATTGTCTGAGATAGATGGTAGTCTCCCCAGTTAATTCCATCACAGGACAGATGTAGAGTGCAAAAAAGAAGCAATGCTATGGCAATAAAGTGGCAAGCCTCCTAATCTCAAAATTCAATATTTAGATGAATCACTGAGTGAAGTGTTCCTGGTTTCAGGTGGATGAATGTGTGAGTAGGTTATTGGAGTGAGGGAAAGGTACTATGTTCTTTTTAGTTTAGCACTGGAGGACTTTGTGGAGGAAAATGAATTTTGGGTCTTTGATTTGAGAAGTCTGATTGTGTAACTTATTGTATAGTAGGTCATGTAGGAGGTGGTATTTGTGAATGGATAGGGAAAAGTTCAAATGAACTAATAAGGAGGTTGGTTAAACAAAGCAAAGGCTGTGGAGAGAAGAAAGAAAGCTGATAAATTGGAACCGGTCATTGGTAAGCACGTCAAACTAATGGAGAGGGAAATGGGAAAATGTATTAGCTCAGAAAAGAAGGGGGAATGAATTTATAGTGATGCTCAAGAAGATGGCTACTGTAAAAGAATGTGATGTTGACTGTAGGTGAGTGCTTACGGAGACCTGAAGGCCTTTGGACAGTACAGAACAGCCATCCGACTTGGAAAGAGATGATGAGATAGGATGTCAAGGATTCAGACGAAGGTTTCCCCCCAAGATTTTGACCTGAGGGAAAGCACAGAAGGCAAGGCTAGGAGTGATATTTATGTTATGAAATTAGACTGTGCTTTTCACATACTTGTAAGACTAGGTTAATTTGAATTAGATCTATTTATTTGTAACTACTTTGGAGATTAGATGTTCAAGCCATAGAATGTTGTCAGACATTGGCTATTGATCATTTTATTAGTCATAAGGCACTTGGGAGATATTCAATAAATATTTGCTAAATTTAACTGTATGCCTGGTTGTGTACAGTGAAAAAATAGCCCAAAATACCATATACAGGAGTCAAATATTGGTATTGCTGATTAATGTGTTGAAGTAACTTCTTATTCCCTGCATGTAGATTTTCCACATCTGTAACCACTACTATTACAGATAAGGAAAGCAAGGCACAGAAAAGTTGGGCAACTTGCCAAAGTTTACACCACTGATGTGTGGAACTGGAAAGTGGAACCCAATTCATCCTAAAGCTGATGTTCTCCAACCTCGCCCTGAGTTGCTTCTATAATTTTTATTATAGAGATATATATTATATTGTAACTTATATAAAGAGGAAGACCTTTGAAATAAGAACTCAATTAAAATGAACTTTTACAAAAAGAATCATAAAAAGTACATTTATTTCTAATTAGGCAACTTCTATATTATTCTTATTTTATGTAACAATGTCATCTATTTTCAGGCAAGTAGTGTGATGAAAGGAAGAAGCTGAGGTTCGAAGACTGCCCTAAGTTTCAGTCCTGTCCCTTTATCATTTACCAGATTAGTAACCCTGGGAAAATACTTAGCCTCCAAACTTGTACTTGCAAAATGAACATGATGATATTCACTTGCAGCAATAATGATATTCACCTTACAATAAAAGAAAAGAGTCTAGATGGAAGGTAAAATAAGAAAACAATATCGATTCTTAGGAATCGATAGATTTGGCCAGGTAGGGAAAAGCAGCATACAGTAATGATTCTCAGGGTTTGAGTGCATATGACTGAGAAAATGTTTGTCCACTAACAGAAATATAGAGAAACCGGGAGGTGGAGGAGGAATTGGCATACTGAGATTCCAAAAATACATATAGATGGGACTGCCCACCAAGAAGATGAAAATGACTAACAAGCTTTGTAGAAGTGTCAGAATTACAGATATGTCAGTGTAGAGTTAAGGGTTAGATTTACTGGTATAAATGAGGTCTCTAGAGCATAAAGATTAAAAAAAAGAAAGAAAACAAGAAAAAACCTTGGAGAACACATTCATTTAGATAATGGAGAAGAAAGGGGAGCTAGAGAAAGACAGAGAAGCAGTGGTCAGAGTAAAAAAGGAAGAATCAGAAGAATGAGTGCCATGAAAGCAAAGGAGGATTTAGATTTAAGGACCTTGAGTCAGGTATGTCATGTGGCCAGAAGGATTAAGAAGAATGAGAAAATCCAGGGTGCTGGGTATTCAAGTCACTGAGGACAGTGGCCTTGAATAAGATGAAGAGGAAAACTCATCCAGGTGCAAATAGCACTTAAGAGGATGAGATCATATTGGGAGATTGGTAGAAACCTGAAATTCATGGAGAAGATGGTATAAATGGCTATATTTCACGAGCATTTGCTGGGTGATTCTGAAACCAGATCTGAGGCTCTATGGAGGGAGGTGGAGAGAGTTGGAACAGACTGCAGGTAGAAGCAGCTTTATCTGAGAACTGTGGGAGAAATGATGTTTGCTAAACAAATCAACCTGAGATAGTGGAACCCACTTTAGGAGAGTGGACAGCTGGTGGAGTAGGAGCTCCACAGGATGCAATGACCAAGTGTGGCAGAGGGTTGGGTACTGAGAAACAGGCCAGGGGAAGTATCAGGCTAAGATTCATGGAACTGATGGTGCAGGAGGAGGTAGCATGGAAAGGTGGGAGACATAGGTGTGGATCACAGGTGTGATGGAGACAGGCACTGGCAAACTAGCCCAGGGCATGCCTTTGGAAAAAGGTACAGTGTGACTTGTTCTAATATTAGTCGGAAGTTTGGGACAGCCTTATTCTGCAAACTCATCTTTCTAGCTATGAAGTCTTCCTGTAAATGACCTTCTCCCAATTTCCATGGCACAAGAAATGGGGGAGGGAACAGTAGTTATCTATGCTGCTACAGACTTTTCTTTTTCTGGGCACAGGATTTAAAATGACTCTTAAGGAATTTTGGTAGATGACAGGTTAGGGGGTTGTTTGAATAACTTATTTCCTTGTGTGATTGCAGAGGTCTGGCAAAACTTGGAGACAGACTAGACACAAAGAATGAAGAAAATAAGGCAGGGTGTGGTTATTTCAGGGACTGAAAAGTTAGAGGATGTCACTGAATCTAATAGATTAGGTCAGAGAATGTAGAGACAGAGGAAGAGCAGAAGATAATTATGAATTTGGGGGGCCATTTACTTTTTGACCACAGAATAAAATGTTCTACAACAGTTTTCATAATTTGAATATTACTTTCACAATTTTTGTCCCATATCTGTACTTTTATTTGCTTAATATTTCTTTGATTGATCATTTCTCTAATCCTAACTAGTTCCTAAGCCACAATATCCATAGAGTCTTGAGTTTGATGTACAATTTACATGTTTTCCTAAAATTCATGAATATCAACCTAGGAATTTCAAAGATATTTGTGTACAACCTTTGACAAATTGTGTCTTATCTGGTTGAAGAGAAGTTTGAGATGGTGCTTTGGGTCTAAGTGACAATTCAAACATCTTTGGTAAAAATTAAACTATTGAAGCACATAAACCCCCAACAGAGTCAGTATAGAAGGAAGGAGTCTTTTAAAAAAAAACACCTCACACGTATTCCTAAGTCAGTGATCAGAAAGAAGTGGGTTGTCAGAATGAGAAGGGGTCCAAGGATCTGCAGGGATAAGAGGGTATTTTGGGGGGGAGGGGTCAATTTTATCTGGAGACATTTGTGGGCATGGTTTTAGAAGGATGATATGAACACAGAAACCAGATCATGGTCATCAGAAAGTATGGGACAAAGTAACCAAAGAGTAGAATTAGACTGACCCATCCCAGGAGTTGAGTTTTAAAGGCTAGTTTCCAGGGACAGAAATACTGAACTGAAAGTACTCTTGCGAGGATTAAATAAATAATACATAAATTTCTTAGCACAGTGCCTGGTGCATCATCATCCATAAATGATAGATGATGAAAATGAGGATGAGGATGATGATAAAGTTACAGTTCTTTTTAAGACATAGACAGACATGAGTACATGTTCTAGAGCCAAGAAAAAATGGGGCTGGAAAAATTGCTTCCAGGGAAAGGATAGAGGACAAAGAGACCAGCTTCCCCTTGGGAGAAGGGAAGAGATTCACAACTAGAGTAGTAATGGAGGTCAGTATTTCTGGAGATATAAACATCATCCTTTCTAGAACTACAAGGAAGACAAGGTAAGAGGTAAGATAAGAACTCTGTTGAAATGGTAGTAGGAGCAGCTTGGGGAGATGGTGCCTGAGATAAATCTCTCGATTGAGCTTGGAGCAAGATAGGATGAGGGTTCAGCGGAGAAGGAATGGTGCTTATGTACACTGAAGACCCTAGTATGTTCTTTAGGGAATGGTACTAGGCTAGAGTCTTAAAATTCTGCTCCTGATTCAGATTTGGTCATTTGAAAGCTGTCCAGTGTGTTAAGACCTTGAAAAACAAGGATCATAATTTCAAATGTAGGGCTGTTTGAAAAGCCACACAGAAAAAAATGAACTTATGAGAATAGGTATGTATTTTGGCTCAAATGTCATGGAATTTATGGTTTTAACTTTTAGAAAATACTAAATAAACTTGATACCTTTAGGAGTGCATATATTTGGTGGGGTTGGAGATCTGCGTGAAATATACCAGAATCACCCAAACTCACAAAATGTGACTTACCTCTCCAGAACCTGAGAGGTCTTTACATCACTGGACACATGTAAACTGGTTCTCCACTCTGTGTAGTCTAGGTGAAATTTCCCAGAGGCTTGGTTGGAAAATTTCCCAAGTGTCTAAAACTCCCCAAGAGTCAAGCCCTGAGGATAGGTTCCTTCAAAGTCATTTGCTACATTTTCATTCCAAAGATTTTCCTGTTCTTGAAAAGGACCAGGCAACGGAGTCGTCTCTGATCTGGAGCATCTTTTGCTTTGGCCCAGGCACCCATCACCCCATCATTCTGATTCCTGCTCTGTAACCACAAAGACAAGTATGATGGATCTCCTTTTGGAACACAATGCAGTTTGCTTGGGAAAACATCCACTTTAGACAAACAGTAAAAGCATCCCGAGTGGGGCCTTGGCTGCTCTCCTGGTGTTACGCTCATGCATATTCCTCTGGTGCTTGGCAGCAAAAGTTTTCTGGTTGCACAAAACAGCAGACAGCCTTTTGGGAATACCCATCCCCTGTCCTTGTTCAAAAACATAACTCAGAATTTAAGTTATCAGCCCAAAGCAAGATGCAAATTTGACTAAGTCTCAATTTCGATGTATTGCAAAGAAGGATTTTTTTTTTGAATCTACTACTCTCCAGGGGGAAGAAAGCTGGGGGAGATGATGCAACAGATGTTGTGTAAACACAGTTCTCTTCTGTTGAAAGATCTATCAACCCACGCAGCAGTTACTGATCCCCTCTGTTGGAAACCATCTCTCTTCTCCTCCGAACTCCTGCTACACTTTGTTTCTTGTAATAATAGAGTATTTCTCAGATTCTATCTAGAATTGTAATGACTCAAGCATGTATCTTCATTTCCCTTCTAGACTGTAATTTTCATACTGCCATGGACTATGTCTTATTCGACTTTGTTTTCCTCACAATTTCTATATTTATATTTTTGTAATCAATCTATGCCCATGTAACTTCTTATGTGGGTCAACTCATTCTTTCATTCAAACATTGAAAATTTGTGATGTTGGTTCTTGAAAATCAGCTAATATTTTTAATCATTGTTCCAAGAACTTTATGCTTGTTTAATCCCATCACAAAGTAATAGTCATTATTTTTATCCTCTTTTTAATAGATGAAGAAACAGATGCATAGAAAGCATAAGCGATTTTCCAAAGATCATACAACTTGTAAGGTGGCTGAACTGGAATCCCAACCCACTCAGGGCCAGAATATGTTCTTAACCACTAGACTGTACTACCTCTGGGTGTTGTCTCCTGAAATAGGGTTGGATAAGCAAAGACGAAAAACACCTGGCCCCTAAATCAAGCATTTCACATTCAAGACAGGACAGAGGAGATGAACTATCAAAATCCTGTCGCAAACAAATTTTTCTGAAGGTTCATTTGGAAGTAAAAGCAGCCAGAAAAAAAAAAATGGAAGTAAAAGAGATGTAAGAAAGCATGGTGCTCTTAAAAGACTATTTTGAGATGTAGAAAAATCAGTGAAAAAACCAAAAACATCTAGAGCCTCAAATGCTGTACTGGCATCTCTTACTTTGAAAAAAAGGGATAAAAATAAGACTTTCCCTTACCTTCGCTCCCTATTTCTTTACCACCACCACCCAAATTTCTACAGAAGCTTCTAATAAGAGAACGGTGAAACCATTAGGCTTGGTGGTCTATGCTCTGGGCCTCAAATGTGGTTGAACTGATTGTTAGTTTTCCCAGAAAATATAAATCCAAGTGCTTATTGTACCGTCACAAGTTCACCTCCAGCTTCCCCTGTCTAATTTGGTTACAACAGCTGTTATTTGGCCAGGCAGAATATTATAAAAACCAGGTAACTCTTGTGATTTAAGTTATAACCATTTAGGTAAATTTTCTTGATTTCCCATGTCCTAGGTTAATTTTGACCTCTGCCTTATGCTTCTGTTATTTTCTCTGCCTAGATTTCCCCCTCATTTCCATCCATTTAATTCTTTGTTCCTTATAACACCTGATAGGAATTCCACCTTTCCCACTGAAGTGTGTCTGACCTGAAGTTCCTGAAGTGGATTCTGTGGGACATGATTCCCTGAGGAGCTTCTTGAGAGCCAAGTTCCCTCATCAGAGGAGGTTGAGAAATGCCACACACTATCTCTTATTAGATCAATAGAATTTTCAATCTGTGCCTCAACATTTAATGTTCATTTATTGAGTATGTAAGAAATGATTAAATATCTATCATGGACCAATCACACACAGTGCTGGACACTGTGGTTATAATTGTTCTTCATCCTAAATAAGTCTTGACTGTTTACCCAGATTTTATACTTTAGGAAGTAGGGGCAGGTCTTATTATGGTGTTATACTCTTATTAATCTAGAATACAATAGTATGGGAGTGATAGAGTCTTGATAAATGATTGATGGTTGGTTCACTAAGCAAATGGGTGTTAACTCTTACCAATGAAAATATTCTTGAAAAATACTCTTCGAGAGAGCATACCCTTGACCTAACTTTGTGTATTTCTGATAACAAAACCCTTCATAGAAAATGTGAAATACATATCTGCACAACATGATAGGCCCAGATTAACATCCAACTTAAGAAAAATTCCAATTTTCTGATAATGGAGTACCTACCAGAAAAAAAAATAGGCAGTAGGTGAGAACACCATCATCATCCCCATTTCTGTCCCCACCATGGATGTTTGTCCTCTGTCATTTGTCTAGTCATAATCACATGTGCCGGAGGTGAGTTCATGACTTGAGTCGATCTCATTAAATTCCTAAATGAGGGGGAATATGTTTTCTCATTTGACCAGCCTTGACTGAGAAGCATCTTAGACTGAAGACAGTGCAGAAGACAAAGCAAAATGAACCGTACCATCTCCCATCACTGAGATACCTGTCTTGGAATCAGATCAAAGCCTGATGATTCGCACCACCCAACACAGTCCTTGTTGGGGGCTGGGTGTCAGGAAAGAAGGATTTATTACACCTTCAGATGCTCACGTAGCAACTCCAGGCACAGATGGGGTCAAGACACGACTGAAAATACTTGGTGAGAATATCCCGATTGTTCTTAAGGGAACTTGTCAAATATTAAATTAGGTGAAGCAGAAGGTTTTTATGGTTTTTCTCCCCTTCTTTAAGTGGGATGTCAATTATGTTACTGGAGTTAATGCAACCAAATTTGAATGTTTGAGTGCAGCTCTGTCTTTAAGTACTTGTCTGGAAAAAAAAAGAAAGAAAGGCCATTTGAGGCTTGGCAGAAACTTCACATACAAAGTACAAGAGAATAAACTATTTTTGAGTTGCACCATGGAGAAGCTGAAAGGATCTAGGAAGACCTTTCAAACTGTTGTCATAAATCAGAATTCAGACCACTGAAGAATTGCTATAAAAGCTTGATTCAGAGCACACTTGAATTTAGTATTTCCCTTACCATAGCCTTTCTTGGTGTGTCACTTAACAGAGTATAAATGGTTCTCTCCTCACCAAGCGTGGTGCCTGATGTTTCCTATTGCTGTTGAGTGGGGAATTAAAAGCAAAAATGGCTCCACATCTCAAGAATGCAGGTGGAAAAAAAAAAGAATGCAGGTGAGTGGGGAGGAAGAACTTTCTGCCGGTGAAGGGCATTAAGCAGTGGAATGTGCTGCTAAGGATGGAGCCAGGGAAGGTGTGAGCTGCCAGCATGGGGAGACCTGCAGTGGGATATACCTAGTTACTGGTCCCCATCACCTGAGCTGCTCTGTCTTCTCCTCAGCCCTATCCGGTCCCCCATCCTCAGTGAAACCTACCTAGACGGCCAGCCGTAAAGGCCAAGGAAAGGAAGCAAGGGTGGGTGTGAATGTTTCTCCTCTGTTGGTTTTTTTCCCCTTCACCTTGATGAAGCCACTGAGAACAGGAGTCGGGTCCACGCTGCAGCACGGAAACTTGGACCACCTGCATCAGCATCTCCTGACAAGCCTTTAAAATGCAAATTCCTAGGTCGTATGTCAAACCTTCAGAATCCAAATGTCTGAGGTTGGACCTGGGAATATGCATTTTAATAGATTTCCCAAGAGATTTTCATACACTGAACTTCTGACTTAGGATTTGACTTATTTGTTCCCTTTGTAGTGGCAACTGTCTAGTGCCTTCTAGAAGATGAGGTGGTGGGGGAGGGAGGAGGTGGGGGAGGGAGGAGGAAGGGACATAGCCACCATCGGTCATCAAATGGAGGGCCTGGAGAGTAGCTGTAGAGTGGAGACACTGGTGCCCTGCACGCATATAGTGTTTGGACTACATGGCATCAAAGGTTAAAGAAATCAGAATGCCTTGGGCACCTGGGTGGCTCAGTCGGTTGGGCGTCTGCCTTTAGCTCAGGTCATGATCTCCGGGTCCTGGGGTCAAGTCCTGCATCAGGCTCCTTGCTCAGTGGGGAGTCTGATCCTCCCTCTCCCTCTGCTCCTCCCCCTGCTCATGTTCTCTCTCTCTCAAATAAGCAAATAAAATCTTAAAAACAGCAACAAAACATCTTAAACAAGTTTAATTAAAAAAAAAATCAGAATGCCTTTATATGGGGCCTGTCCTCCTCAGGTTCTCCTTGCCTCTGAAGGCACTTGGTCACCCACTCCCAGAGAGGGGAGCAGATTTAATATTAAACGGCCTATTGCTTCCTTGTTTCTAAATCACAAAATATGAACTGGTTCATAAAAGTCGGTCCTTAAGTGAATAAGCAGGCTTGTTTCTTTGATTTGTTTCTAGGCCAAGGTTACCTGTATTTCCCTGACTTGCTGGAAGGCACCATCGAAAAGGTATCTAACAAAGTGTTTGAATGTAGTGCATGCCTCAATAAAAAATTTTTGCATGAACAGAAGACTAATGTGACACAGCTGATGATTTATTTTCGGGCTGTTTTCTCTTATTCCTCCCATCTCCTGTCCTCTTCCAAATGGCAGTTTTCCCCTCCACAAAATGGTGGAGGTGGACTGCTACAATCTGGATCTCTCATTCACCTGTTTTGGGTGGGACAGGTGCAGCCCAGATTTTTCTCCATCTTTGTTTCAAATTCCCCGTGGAATAAAAGCACAGCCTTCAGATCTGTCCAAGGGGCCTTTATATACTGTTCATTCCTGAATGTTTTCATGTAAACATTTTAATTTGTGGCAAATCTGTTTGTTTGTTGTGTTTGTCAAGTTAATGTAAACTGTAGTCCATTAGGCCTTGAGATGAGTCTACTAAATATTTTCAGATGTTTTTTATTTCCTCAGCTAAGAGCTGGATTTGAACCAGAGCTCAGAGGTGAAAGGGCAGTGCGTAATATACTGAGACATGAAGTTCGACATATGAAATAAAATAATGTAATGTTTTTAATATTTAAGATGAAAAAAGCAGCAATAAAACATTGTGGAAGGAGGAAAACATGAATACCTGTATATTTTAATTTTAAATGCCTGCAGATGTTGAATTTTAATCAGAGCATGTCAGATTCTGACTCTGACAAAGGCAAAAATGTGAGATCTGTTTTCTTGAATTGCTTCCACATTTCATGCTTCAGATTTTTATTACATATAGCACTGCATCATCATATATTTATGTAAAGTGCCAGCATCCATTGACTTAGCATTTACGTGATGGTTAACATATAAAACAGTATGGAGCGAAGGAAAGACCCCTTCTCTCTCTCCTGGCATAGATTCTCCCTGTGACCTTGTGGTAAGGAAGGCATTTAACCCTTCTGTGCTTCAGTTTCCCTAATCTCAAAATAGGAACCACCACTCTTATTTCTTCCTAAGCTCCATGGATATAGTGAGGCTTATATGAAATAGTAATTGATCTATACAGTTGTTATACAACATAACATCATATGTGTATGTAATGTGTGTATATATATATTTACTTAGATTGCAAAAGAAAAGGAAAAACGAGTGGAAATTAGACCAATATGTATTCAAATCTAAAGTTAAAGTACTTTCAGACTTTATAAACATTTGCGAGAGAAGTTGTTTCTATTTCTTTATGTTTTTGCATCCTATTCGCTAAAGCAGTGTGAGAGCCAATCACCTTAAATTTCACACTGTAATTCTACTACTGAAAACAGTGGATCTATATATTCATAGTAAAGTCCAAAGAAATATCTGTAAATTCCTGTTATATTTTTTTCTGAACAGTTTGAATGTTTTAGGATAAGGAGAGGACAAATAGTCGATACGGTTAAAGGTCTTCAATGTAAGATCTGTCCTAATTCTGCTTTTTGCTCTTCAGGTCTTTCAGGCTAACTTGACTCTACATTCTTGGTCCTTTAAATCTTTCCCCTTCTGGTCTTTTTTTTCACTTCGGGGGTCCTTCTGCCTTCCCAGGGGATTTGCGTTGAGAGCTAGGGGACTTTTGAGAACAATGAAGAGGACTAGTAAATGTTGAGTTATCGTGATGAAGCCCTTTCTTGTCATTCTTCGATGTTCAGAGAAGTCTGCTGTCCACACAAATGTTTGGGGAGAAGGACAAAGGGTGGCATTATCATGTCCAGAGTGATGTGATATAGGACACATAAACCATATTCAGAACAAGACAGTTCATCAGCTGAACTAAGTCAGTGGAAACAGGGCTCACAGCCAGGAGTGAAGGGGAAAATTACAGGGTCTCTATCCATCTCCTCTGCCAAATTATCAATAGATCGTGTACATTTTTATATACAGCATATATTTCACTTTAATTTTAAGCAACTGCATTTATTTGACCCTTCAAAGGGCTTGTATTATATTGCAATAGAGAGGGTTGTTTTGTTTTGTTTTTCCACCAGAAATTCTTCTCAAGAATATTTTAGGAGATAAATGGTCAGAGTGAGAAATGAATCCCATGTCCCAGAGCTCTGTGTGCAAACACTGTGGGGAAAGGGAGGACCGTGCAAGGTCTTTGGGTCCCTGGGTGTTCTTAGAGGGACCCGGACAGCTGCAGGGTAGGGTAGAAGTCATGTTGGTCCTCTCTGCCTGGGGCAGGGCTGGTGAAAGATGCCCTGGAGTGGGGAGTGTATTGATGGCTGTAGCTGTTGGTAGTGCAAGATTTAGAAGAGAAAATTACCTGTCCGGACAGGAGTTTTGGAAAGTTACCTGTGCAGAACATGTGAGAGCTCCAGCCACACTATCTAAGAAAACCTGCAGCAAAGACACATGCTATTCTTCAAGAGGTGGTTATCCTGCTTCTGAGATTATGTTTTGATTGTTGTGACACACCCAGTCAGACTAGAATGAATATCAAGTGGCATGCACACATCAAAGCTCAGCTTCTGTCTTCATCAAGCCTCCTTGGGGGGCACCTGGGTGGCTCAGTCCTTAAGCGTCTGCCTTCTGCTCCTGGGATTGAGACCTGCGTCAGGCTCCCTGCTGGGCGGGAAGCCTGCTTCTCCCTCTCCCACTCCCCCTGCTAGTGTTTCCTCTCTCGCTGTATCTCTGTCTGTCAAATAAATAAAATATTTAAAAGTAAAAAAAAAAGCCTCCTTGGTTCTTCTGATGTAAATTAATTTTTCCTTTATCTCTGCTCCCTTAAGCCTTTGCACCTTCATTCTTGTGAAGGAATATAGAGTCTCTGTGTTGAAAGGTACTTGAGAGGTAATGAGTCCAAACTGTCAACCCCCATCTAATGCTCTCTTCTTCATTCAATTACCTAATACTGGCTCGCTGGTCCCTAAACCATAGTAGATATGACGTGTAAGAAAATATTTGCTGAGAGATATTGCAGAAAAGCCACATCTTCCTGTGAATAGAGACCAAAGAATCCTGCTCTCAGCTAGCTCCTAACCAACCCAGGTCGATCTTTTGGCCCATTCTTGGTCAGCTCACCGTCCCTTTCTCCACAGGGGCTAAATCTAGACTACCATCACTTTCTTTAAATTCTAATTAATTAATTAATTTATTTATTTATTATTTTTTATTTATATAAAAATATTTTCATTTATATAGATATAAAGAATTTTTAATTCTTTAAATCTTTAATTCTATTTAAATTTTCTATTCCCATCCCTGCGGCCTTATTGCTCTTCTAGGAGTTTGAAAAAATAACCTTTGGTGATTTTATGAGGATCATGAATGTTATGTAATCACATCATTTTTCAGATGAAAAAAACTCCGAGGTTTAAAGGAGTTACATGGCTGGTTCAGGAGTTAGATCTGGCAGCAGGCTCTCCGTGAGTAGAATCACCTCGCAGTCTTCTGTCCATGAAGTCATTCTGATTGAATAAACGTGCCCCACTTTAAAACACTGACAGAGAGAACATCAATTTTATGTCATAGATTGAAGCTGGTTATTGATTTAGAGTTCGCACACTCACAAAGGACTGCTTCTGTTTACATTGCCCTGCCTTTCCCAATGGGATTCATTATAAAGGAAAATTTCAATTGTTTGGGATGGTCTTAGGCTTAAAAGTGGAAAAGAAAGACATGGAACTTAATCATAAAGAAAGACGCTTAAGCGCAGACAGGAAATACCTTCTACCTGAAGGACCAATTTTCAGATCATATTTATGAATTTCATATCACAATTCCTGAAATTCTATTGAAGTTTCTATTACAAGAATTAATATGTTAATAAAGCACATATCTGGGGACCTCCGCTTCCAGCCAAGATGGAGCATCAGGGACTAGATTTACTGTCCTTCCTCAAGCAACCAAAAAAAGGACCACAAATAAAGGGCAAAAACACTGCATCATATGCCTGGGGTTCCTTCCTAAATCACTCAGAGCTTTCACCATGTTTGTTCCATTGTCAGTGATAATTACATGCTCGTCTTCTCAACTGATTATTTCAGTCTCTAAATATTTCTTCAATCAAATTCACTAAGTTTGCTGTGTGACACCCAGGAATCCCTTGGCAGTCAAGCAAAGAAGAAGCGGAGTTGAATTCATCATTAATCTCTGGGTCTGTCAAACTTAAAAAAGACTTCTGGTACTGTCTGCCCGTCCTAAAGCTGATGAACAAAAACAAACAGAAGCGTCACATTGAATAATATTACCAGCCTTTTTGTGAATAGCGGAAGTGTAGAACAGAAGCCCCTTTATCCCCAACATCTTGCTTTTCAGAAATAACTTTATTTCCTAGGATACAGAACTTGGGCAAATCTCCATATTCTGTTACTTTCAACTATTAAGAAATATTAGTAGAGCACAGAGTGGTTTGGTCATTCCTCGGAGGAGCTTCATGCTTTTGCTTGGTGGCTGTGGCTCTGCACTGAGCGACACAAGTGGCCCAAGACTTTGGCACCAGGTGAAAGAACCGGTCCAAGGTAAGCGGACTGCGCTAGAAAGGGCCGCCCGAAGAGCTCCCCACTGACGCTGCGGGGGAACGCGCTCCCTCTACCGGCGGGGAGGAAAAACCTCGTCGCTGCAGGGCAGGAATCCGTGCTTCCCAAGATGTGGTTACTGGGAACCTCCGATTTTCTGGTCCAGAAGCTGCCTTTCCAGAGGACGGTGAAGGAGATCGCTTTGAGGCTTTCAGAGCTCGAGGTTTCAGAGTGCTGCCACTGGTGCGCCTCAGGAGGCTAGTGAAGGGGACCTGGCAGGTTTCTACGAAGTTCCGAATCTGTGTGCGTCATGCTAAGAGTCACCATCACCACGCACACCCAGTTGGCTCACCTGATGCAAGAAGAGAGCTTAAATGAAGGTAGTTTTATGGTGTTTTGTAGTAAATTCTATAAAACTCTTTGGTTTAATTTGTGACTTTTTTTTTGGTAAGAAATTGTTTCCAGTACATTGTGTTTGTACTTGTCATGCCATCTTCCACTCAGGACGAATGCAAAGAAGTGACCGTTCACAGACCTCAGGGATGTGAACACTATTGCTCAGGGGGGAACAAGTCGCTTATATGCAGAAGCAATGGGTGATATTTCTTGGTTTTCACGATACATGTTTCTGTATGTTAATAACCTCTTGGGTAACTCTCAAAGTACTAGAATTGATAAATGAGCACCGGGTCCTCTTGCAATAAACTGGTTAGGACTTGAAAAAACATCGGAAAAAGAAATGGTAATAGATATTTCAAAAATATTTTACTTAAAAAGGTAGCATCCGCAAAGTCAAAAAATAAGGAATTATATTCTTAAAGCATTCTTTTAAAAAATTTGCCAGTTGAACAACATACAACTTGGGTAACTTGTTTTTCACTAACGTTTTCTTCTTTGTTTCATATTTTCTAGACTCGTCTTAGATCTGATCAAGGTTGAGTTGAATTTGCTGGGGCTCTTTTTTTTTTTTTGGAGCTTATCCTCCTCATGAAAATTTGTGGTACTTTTTATTTTGAAATAATTGTAGAGTCAAGAAATTGCAAAGAGAGCACAGAGAGGTCTCATGTACCCTTTGCCCAGTTTCCCTCAATGGCCACATCTAATATAAGTAGAGCCCAGTATAAAAACCCAGGAATTTAGTATTGAGGGTGAGTGTAGTTCTGGGTATTTTATCACATGTGCAGATTTGTGTAACGACCACCACAATCAGGATACAGAACTATTGCACCATGATAAAGATTTCCTCATGACATCCACTTTCCTCCTCTCCCTCCTCCATCCCTCACCTTGGGCACCACTAATTTTTTTCCATCTCTATAATTTCATCACTTTAAATGTTATATAAATAAAATCATATAATATGTAACCTTTTGAAATTGTCTTTTTTTTCCTCTCAGCATGCTGACCTTGAGCTCCATTCAAGTTGCTGCATGTATCAAGAGTTTGTTCCTTTTTATTGCTGAATAGCATTCCATGGTGTGGATGTACCACAGTTTAATCATCCATCTACTGAGGATATTTTGACCATTACAAATAAATATGCTATGAACAGTCATATATAGATTTTTATGCAGACGTGTTTTTATTTCTCTAGGATAAATGCTCGGGAGTACAATATTGGGCTTATATGGTACATACATGTCTAGCTTTTAAAGAATTGTCCAAACTCTTTCCCAAAAGAAATGAATGAGAGATCCACTTTCTCCACATCCTTGCTAGCATTTGGCATTGTCAATATTTTTACTTTTAGCTGTTCTAATAGGTATGTGGTGATACCTCACCGTGGTCTTAATTTACATTTCCCTAATGGCCAGTAATAGGCATGTTTTCATGTGTGTATTCACCATTCATATATCCTCTTCAGTGAAATGTCTCTTTATGTCTTTGCCCATTTTCTAACTGGATTGTTTGTTTTTATATTGTTGAGTTTGGGAGTTCTTTACATAGTCTAGTCCTCTGTCAGATTTTTTTTTTAAAGATTTTATTTATTTATTTCACAGAGGGAGAGAGATCACAAGGAGGCAGAGAGGCAGGCAGAGAGAGAAGGGGGGGGGAAGCAGGCTCCCTGCTGAGCAGGGAGCCCGATGCGGGCCTCGATCCCAGGACCCTGAGATCATGACCTGAGCCGAAAGCAGAGGCTTTAACCCACTGAGCCACCCAGGGGCCCCTCTGTCAGATTTTATTTCCAAATATTTTTTCCTGATCTACAAATTGTCTCTTTATCCCCCTAACGAGGTCTTTTGCAGAAAAAAAGCCTTTGATTTTGATATAGTTTAATTTACTGATTTTTTTTCTTTAAGGGATCATGCTTTTGGTATTTTGTCTAAGAACTCTTATCAAGTCCTCAGTCTGAATGATCTCCTATGCTATCTTTGAAAATGGTTTTATGATATTATTTAAATCTAGGGTCCATTTTGAGTTAATTTTCATGTGACGTATGAGGTTTAGGTTAGTAATATATGTGGAACTCTATCCCAGCAAACAGTGAATACTGCTTGTCTTAAAATGTGTACAGCTTTTAGAGAAGTCTGAAACCATTGAAAAGCTTCAATAAATCAATATCATGCAGAAAATATTTATTAACTCTACTGCAGTATAATTAGAAATTAACAGCAAAAGACTAGCTTCAAACCCCTTTAAGCTTCAAAACTCAATAACAACTTCATAACTCTTGGGAATGGAGAATATAGTCCTTTTCTCTCTTCTTTTTCATAGTTTACCCTGTTTTCACAAGATTTCCCATCCCTTCATGGTCTAGCCAATGGGGTATAGGCATGACCTTACATAGCAAGAGCTAATTGGCAAGAGGCTGTCTGAGTGGCAGACAGTAAAAATTAGGATAAAAATTCTTTACAGTTTGCTTGGAACAGTGCTGGTTTATGTTTATTGTCCCAGAATGATTGTTAGTAGCTTCCATTTTCGCTTTCAAAAATGCCCTAGTTAAAGCTAACTACTTTTTTTTTACCCTTTTCCTAGTTCTTCAGAGATTCCTGTCACTGAAGACTATATGTAATTCTATTCGGAAATGGTTATTTGAAACCACTTCCACAGCTTTTAGGAATCCAGTTGTCTGTCTTCAGCTTCCTGACGCTCAGTCCCTCTGTCCCTCTGTATACTTTTATTTTAAAGGATCCCAAGCCAGGCTTTGTTAGCCTGCTCTCACATCTGATTCTCCTGCGGTCCATGAAAAATACTCATACATCATTTTTTCCTAACAAACTCGAGGACAATTAGATAAATTCCAAGGTGGCTCTCTCTACATCACTGGTATATGGTTTTGACACTCAGTGTGTGTTAGTTACTAGTCCTCTGTGTTCCCCAAAGACAAAGAATGCTCTCAAAGCTCTCTGAGTAATCCCATGGGAGTCCATCCTCACGAGGCTGGAGGTGAAGAAGGGGGCCCTTCCTAGCTCCTGCTTTGGGGGAGGGGAACTTGGAACACTGCGACAGCTCTCTACAGTTATCATCCTGAAAACCCTCTTCACTGTCCTGACCCCTTCATATTCTCAATGTGAGTGAGAGGTCCATTGGCACGTGACCTAGAATTGTAAAACTGGTACTTAACCATTTCATTTCTAAAGTCATCTTGAATCTATGCTATTGATGCCTCAATCAAAACCAATACATTGAGACTATCAGTCTATCATTTTAGCAGCCTGTTACTTACAATACATTTTTCGTGGAAAAAAGGTTACTTATTTTAACAAAATGGGATTATCCCCTGCATACTTCCTTGTCATCTGCTTTTTACAGTTAATATTTCTCCCCAAATATTATCTAAATCTATACCCATTTCTTTCATCCACAAATCAATAGATATTTTCACTCTCTTAAACCATCAATTTGAGTCATCCAATCAATTCAAAGGTAATAAGCCCCTCCCCTTTTTTTTCTCTTTAGCCTCAATGAAGCCACACTGGGAACTACAAGGAAGACTGTGTCTGTGGCACATTTCACACAGAGTGTGCTTTGAAAAACATCATCTCATTTCTGTTACTGAAATGGTGGTGGTAGTGGTTGTTTTTTCCTTAGCACCCAGTGGAACCAGCTGCTATGTGCTGATTCCCCCAGCTGCTGGCTTGGTACTATCTGACATATTCAGGGGTGGGACTGGTGAGAGGATTTGGGAAAGAAAGAGAGCAATGGGAAACAACAAACAACAGTATATAGTTTTGTCACTGTTAGAAGATCAGTTGATATTTTTACTTTGACTGAAACCACACCCATTTCCATTAAGATAAAAACTGAGGCTTAATTAACAAAATCTTGATTTGATAAGCAATGTCATGGAATTTTTTATTTTCTTGTTGAATTGTTCTCTGTCACCACCATCATCTGTCGTGTGGATACTGGGTTTTACAAGAATGCATATCAGGTTTCATATTCTAAAACCAAGTTAGAAAGGTGTGCTTTGGAAATTTCAAAATAAAGACTTAAAATTGATGCCAAATCAACCACTGGCAAGAACTGTATTTAGTTACATTTAGTTACGTTAGATCATCTTGCCCACTCCGCCCTATCTTGCACACACCCTGAGTATCGCTTACAGTCCGTGTCCTCATTCTGTCATATTTCCTAGCAACCATTTGCTCCAAAACCATGTGTAAAAAGCACCTCTATGATAAAAAGCCCAACCTTTAAGTAATTCTATCTGCTCATTTTATAGTACCAAGTGTGTCTGCCACTCAGGAACGACTCGAGAAGTTTTCTTTCTCTTGGGTCATTAAGTCTAGAAATAAAATTTGTAAACTCTTGTTAGCTTTCCATCATCCCAATTCCCCTCATGAGAGGTTCATCTCTCATCCTGTGTTCCTTTTTTAAAAAAAGTTTTATTTGTGTGAGAGAGAAAGCATGTGCACAAGTGGGGAGAGGAGCAGAGGGAGAGAATCGTCAAGCCAACGGCGCTGAGCATGGCGCCTAGCGTGGGGCTTGATCTCAAGAGCCATGATGAGGTCATGACCTGAGCTGAAACCAAGAGCCAGATGCTTAACCAACGGAGCCACCCAGGCGCTCCCTGTATTCCTTTCTAAAACCAGATTTGCCCCACCTCCAGGGGCTCTCTGAAGACTTTCCTATCAAGCTAGCTTCGCTTATGAAGCCTATGTGTGTGAGCTGGTGAATTATGAAATTATGGACTAACCCAGTGTTTTCACCAACAGCTGATTTGATGTACTTCCAGTCATCCTGCTTGTGTGCCGGCTCCAGTAAGGGACCAAGCCGAAATGTGAAGTGAAGGGACAGGGAGCGTATAGGATCTGATCCCACCCTGTCCTGCAACCCGATGGGCAGCAGGCCATTCTGATCATGAGAAGAGGCTCAACCACGTTAATCTCATACCAGTGACTTTCTTTTCAGGGTGTCTTTAACATTGAATTTGCTTCTGTAGGTTACCTGTAAATAGTACTTCCCTGTCTGAGAGGCCCATGAGCTGTGTTTAGCTCAAATGCCTCAGAAAGCATTTTTTCTTTAATGAATCAAAAATAATTTAATTTGATCTTCATCTGAGGTAGTTTAGGAACATAGAGTATGAAAAATATTGAATGCCAGTATATGTGTTTTTAACATAGGCCTGTGTCGTTGCTGTATTTTATAATTATAATTTTGCAAATCACCGGCTCTCCTTCTTCTAAAAAAAAAATGTGATTGGTGACCAGTTACCTTTCTTTATTAAAAGCTTCAATGTGGGCGCCTGGGTGGCTCAGTGGGTTAAAGCCTCTGCCTTCGGCTCGGGTCATGATCTCAGGGTCCTGGGATCGAGGCCCATGTCGGGCTCTCTGCTCGGCAGCTTCCTCCTCTCTCTCTCTGCCTGCCTCTCTGCCTACTTGTGATCTCTCTCTCTCTCTGTCAAATAAATAAATAAAATCTTTAAAAAAAAAGTTTCAATGTTTTTTAAAAGTGAGTTTCTTTCAATACTAGTTCCTCATGACATTCATAAGCGTTGTATTAAAAATTGGCTC
Source organism: Ailurus styani (assembly GCA_002007465.1). Taxonomy (NCBI): domain Eukaryota; kingdom Metazoa; phylum Chordata; class Mammalia; order Carnivora; family Ailuridae; genus Ailurus; species Ailurus styani. The sequence continues at coordinate 3,085,288 of LNAC01000145.1, forward strand.
TGTAGTCATGTAATTTTGGAAAATAATTTAAAAAATAGATTAGGTTTAAAAACATGTCTTAAATACTAGTATTCATTGGATCTTGGTGGTTGGTGTATGTGTAGGGATGCTGGGGAGAATGTGTAGCAGTTCTCAACCTCTTCTAACATTTTTCTCCAAAGAGCCCCCTGGGGGATTAGCATGCCGTGGAACATACTTTGGGAAACACTATCTTGCACTGCGCTCATGTACCAAAAACATGAGAATAAATATGCTTAGGTAAGTGAGAATTACTCTACCTTAATGATGTTAGATTAGAGCATTTGTGAAAGTGCTTGGTGTTGACTTGTTTATATTGTCTACTGTTCTTCTAAGAATTCAAATTTCAAGATGTTTATCACTGTTTCCCTCTGTATGTTTGGGTGTGCATTGGACATGTTCCCTTTAAAACAGAGCAGGTACATGGTTTCATTTTCCAGAGACGGGCTCTATGTTCCTCTGAAGGGAATGCAAGGCCTTCCCCATGTCCCAGGAGCTCTTCTTCAGGAGGAGTGGGCATCAGTATCCCCCATGATTCATGCCTGGAAATCTGATTCAGTAAATCTGGGGTGGGGCCTGGGTATATGCATCTTACAAAATGCCTCTAGGGTTTTTTTTTAATGTGAGCTCCTATCTGTCTAGATACTTGACAAATTATTAAGTTACATTAACTGAGTACTCTTAATTTGGTGAAAGGTAGGGTTTACATTTTTTTGATGTGGTTAATAAATTTCTATGAAAACACAATACAAGGGCATTTACTTAGAAATAGTCGTTTTCACCTGTACCCCTGAAGCAAATAATACATTATATGTTAATAATAATAATAAAAACGAAACAGTCATGTTCCTTTAGATAATTTGCATGTGGGGGGAGGGTAATTTTCCTTGACTTAATATTTCTTTTTCCCTCTGAACGTTCTCTGCTCCTTCCTGGATGAGTCTGCCTCTACTCACGTCCCTGTGCGTGTGTGTGTGTGTGTGCGCGCGCGCGCACACACACACACACATATGTGCGCGCCCGCCTTTGTCTCCGTGTGGCTCTGCCTCCTCCAGCCATGTGCATGTGGTGTCTCCATCAGCTCAGCTGGGCTCCTCTCAGCTTCCTGCAGTTTACACAGGTGTCTGGCTCTTGGGGCCAGTGTGGTCTGTTTCCTCCAATTCTCACGGGCTTCCCTGGCATGCATCGCCTCCTCCAGCCCATGCATTCTGTCTGTCTTTCCTCTGTCCCACAAGGACAGGAATGGCAAAGGCTGGGCCAGACAGACGGTTTGCAGCCCTGATAATGGGAGGGTCCATGCGGAGCAGTCTCCCCAGGAGAGTCCCGGCACTTTCCATAATAAGGACAGACAAAATGGTTTGCATGGCTTTCAAAAATCTTCTTGCCACCCAACCCTATCTCCTCTTCCATCCCTCCCCTTGCCTCCTTTGATGCTTTCCTCATATCCAGACAACTTTCTCCTGCATTTTGTTGCCTTTGGGCTTTTTTCTCTGCTTCCTCTTCTTCCTCCTCCTTCTTATCTGTCCCCCACTTCTTTTTAATCCACGTGTTTTTCCTCTGTGATGAAACCATTCAACTGGAAACGTCTTGCTGGGACAGACCCGAGGATATGAAATTTACACTGGGGTGATTTCTCTGTTATTCTCTCCAAAGAATCTAGAGGCAGCCAGGTTTGCCAAGGTCTTTCCCATGTCAAATGCATCATTTGTATGCAAATAACATAAATCTCAGCATGGCTGTTTTATTTTTTTTTTTTATTTTTTTTTTTAAAGATTTTATTTATTCATTTGACACAGAGAGAGAGATTACAAGTAGGCAGAGAGGCAGGCAGAGAGAGGAGAGAGGAGGAAGCAGGCTCCCTGCTGAGCAGAGAGCCCGACGCGGGCCTCCATCCCAGGACCCTGGGATCATGACCTGAGCCGAAGGCAGCGGCTTTAACCCACTGAGCCACCCAGGCGCCCTCAGCATGGCTGTTTTAAAAAATTTACTCCAGACAAAGCACAAGCATGAATTTGTGCTGTGGAGCATTGGCTATCACACTAGGAAATTGAATATCCGGGGAAGAGAAGAAAAAATATCTAAAAATATTTCTAGAGAAGGATGCTACTGAACTCCAGAAAGACTTTCATTTGGGGGGACTTGCTATGTGAATGAGATGACCTACCTTTTGGAGGGATTGATTCTGGGGTACTGAGCTTGGCTGGGTTTGCTCTGCCCATACAAACGGTCACCCAGACAAATTTAATACACTGCCCTCTCTTATCTCTACATGTTCAAATTCTGCCTATTCCTCAAAGATCAGTTTAAACAGCCCCTCTTCCTCAAAAACTTTCCTGACTCCCCACACCCTTCATTTAGCTCTCGAACTTGACAGTTGTCTTTCTTGCCACAATCATCCCTGTCACTTCTGTCTCATCAGAGTAAATGTAGGCAACTTATTTGTTCAACCACACCATATATGAGACCCTCTGGGACAAAGTCTATGTCAGATATGTCTTTCTCTTCCCCTAAAGCATCGAATAAGGTAAGTCATACCAAACAGGCACCTTACAGTCTCCCGTTGAATAAACTTGGACAAATTGAATGGATATGGTACGAGGGGCTTTGGAATCCTTGTGAAATTCTTGGCTTAGAAACGATTGAGAATTCTAGACCTGAGCGAAGATAACTATAAAGACAGCAGGTAAAACATCAGCACATCAAGGCTGACAGCTTCACAGAAGCCTGACGCTGTTTAGAGAAGACAAATCTCTCAGTGGAAATGCTGAATGCCTAAGAGAGACACAAGAAAAATGGCTTTGGAACCACAGCCCATCGAAAGGAGCATTTCAGGGTCCCACCCACCAAGGTCAATTCTCTCCTTTCCCTCTTTTCTGCAGATTATTCTCCTGGCCCCCAGGATTTTGGCATACATGACTTTCATGCCTATTATCCTGAGTTAAAGAACTGCACTTAAAATCTTTTTCCAGGTAAAGTCTTCACCTATGGGGGGCATTTAGTTGTCCAAATTGCAGTTTTGTGGAATTCTAATTCTTAGTTAAATAGGATCTTCAAGGTTGCAAAATGTTGCTACTTGCCAATTCTAAAATTTAATGTTCCACTTTCCTCACTTGACTTTTATTTGCTTAGGATTTCAGATGAAGCCTTCCTTTGTGTGTGCTCATGTCTGGAGGGCAGCTCAAGGAGGACTTCCTAATTCCGTCAGGATACTGGCAAGCGCTCTGTTAGGACAACAGGCCCTCAACCACTTCTCCGCCTCATGGAATTCTGTTGGGTGCAGTGCATGCCATATTCTTAGCAATTACAGATAATATTTTTATTTAAACACTTACCTCTTCTATTGACTGAAACAGTATTGAGGGTGGGTGGCTCCCAGATATTTGCTTACGCTCCAAGGGTTTTCACCTGCATAATCTGCAATTCCAATGAATCATTCCAGAATTAAAACTTCCAACTTCAACTGATATTACCGATGCGTGAACATCTAGCAAGAACCTTTAAAGTTACATGTTTTAAAAGCTTTTCCACGAGTACTTATCTCAGAGCAGTGGACCCAAGTAGTGAGTTTTCGAAGAGCAATGTATGAGGACAAACCACAGGAAGTTGAAAAGTTTAGAGTAGGTCACACACTTGGTTTTACCATCTGAAGCCTAGCCAATTGGACAGAGGTCAGAGTTTGGCTGGTCGACAGCTGAGAACAGTGATTCAGAATTCGGCACACTGAATCGAGCTATCTGGAGGTGGGACCCAGCAATCTGTGTTTTAACAAGCCCTCCGGGCGGCTCTGATGCAGACTCAAATTGGACAGCCAGTGGTGTAGAAGACAAGAGTGCTTACTAACACGTATTTTGAAGGTTCGTTGAAGAGCGCTGTGCAGGGACCATTTTAATGAAATTTGAAAGCCTATCCTGGAGTTCCAGTCCACCTCACTGTGGTCTTTCCCTCAGATTTCCCACTTTGCTGGAGTTGCAAAAGTTAGGAGTTTACATTCCAAGCACATGATAGTGGAAAATGTCTGTGTCTGCTCATGACAGAATGAGAGTAAAGCGGCATTAGGAAGATGGTTTTGATTTTGAGTACCTCCTGAATTGTGCATCCCTAGGTTTTCTTGGAGCGTACTTGGAGAATTGTTGTTTTGTACAAAGGGCTATTCATATGCAGCTCTATTCATTGTTTGTTCAGGCAGAATTTTGACAGTTATTCCCAAAGTAATTTCTAATCATTTCATATGTATTAGTCTTCTTCTATTTTAGATTATGAACTACCGTTATGTGTATGTATGTTGTCCACAGTGTCTGATTTTAGGGCCAAAGTCCAGGTACTTATACAGAAGTGCAGAAATAGTAACTTAATGATTATAGTTGGATTGATATTTCTGAAGTCTATAATTTTACAAGAATGAGGGGAAGCAATATTAGGTCATTTTCTGGTCATGCCAGAGGCAGAATTAACCCAGAAGATTAATAGAAAATTTTGAAACAAAAATGTGTTTTTTGTTTAAACAACAGAATTTTAAACATAAATCTTTTTATAATATATTTATTCAGATTTTTAAAATATTTAATCATTAAATAGTCTGGATTTCATGGGATGATATTTCTTTAGCTTAGCAGTCAACACTTCTACTCTTAGTACTGAGATACATGGGTTTGAATCCCAATTCCACTGCTAATTGGCTGGGTGGACTTGGACAGGGTTTTGTACTCTGGTTTAGTGTCTTTATCCATAACAGGGAAAATAACAATACCACTTTCATATGATTGTTGGGATGTTGGAACAGAATAATGCTTTAAAGAAACTCAGTATAGCCTCTGCTCAATCCTCAATTGATATTTGCTGGACAGCTATTGAAAGAGCTCCCATTAAAACCGTATTCATTTTGTTGATCATTCCTTTTAAGTGTAATTAACATTGACTATATTACAAAATCACTTTCAGAAGACTGGTTCTGTGTCTTTTTTCCATTTAACCATCTACTATTACATTTGCTTCAGTTACTTTTTATATACTTTCCTAAGTGTTTCACATCTGGGCCTTGGAATGTGTATATGATGTGTTTTTCAGGTAAAAACATCAATTATCTGAGCAATGTGTGCAGCACCCTATGCTCCCTGCACTTATATTCTATTCTGAGTTCCCAAATTAAGTAAACATATTGTGATATTATTACAGCTTCCTCTGAGTTATTGCTTTCTTATATTAATAATAATCTTTTGGGGATTGTGACCCAGGTTTTTCACAAAGCACCCATTTTGGAGATGTTTTAGGTACTAAGTTTGCCTTAAAATTTTTCCAGTCTGTGTCTTCACTTTAAAAATGAAAATTAGCTAACAGACTGTCATGAGACCTTTCCCTCTTCTATAACTGTTCTCACTCTCTCCACACCTGACGTTAGGCACATGTGCCTGAGAATGACCCTTGGTTTCTTCTATGACTCATTGTTAATCATTATAAGGAATAGCTCCATCAGTTCATAAATTTGAAGTAAACTCAATTTCCCACACAGTCTGTCAAATGATCATCAGCAAGCTGCTCAGGTTGATTCATAAGCTCTCAAACTCCTTTTATTTGGAAGAGATTTGGGGTATATTGACAAACATGTTTGCACATCTAGGTTTATTCAAACAACCTCTGTCCTTCAGAATATATAAGTCACATTCTGTGGGCATCTAGTTCACAAACTAAATATTTAAAATCCAAGTCCATCAAGGAAATGCATCTACATCTACATCTCATGTTGCAACGAGAGTGTGAAATAGGAAGACTCTTCCTCAGTAGAGACTCCTAGGAATCTATTGAAACCAAGATCATTTTGCTAGGGATTGCTATAAAACATACACAAATCCACCAAACAAAGGCATATTAAATCACAGGGAGTTGAATAATTTTAAAAATTCATAGCCTTCCTTCCCCGTGAGGCTGGTTGTAAGATCACAAAGATTTTCTCCTTTTTTTTCCTGGAAGTTGTTCATTTTAGCTCTTACCTTTAATTTATGATTCATTTAAGCTAACTTTTTGTGTATGCTGGTGGTAGGCATCAAAGTTATTTTTCCATATAATTGTTTCAGTACAATTTATGAAACAATTCTCTTTTGCCCATTGAATAATCTAAAATTTTGTTGAAAATCAGTTGATTTGATACTTGAGAATCTATGTATCTGGGCTCTCCTCTGCTTCATTTATCTCTATGTCTACATTTATGCCAATACCACGGTGTCTTGATTACTATAGTTTTTATCTCCAGAAATTCTATTTTACTTTTTTCTGTCTTTCCTGTTTTCCTTCACATCATGTCAAGCTTTCCTCTACCTTCTTGAACAAAGGGAGCATATTTATAACAGCTCTTCAATTCCCATATCTTAGTTACAAAATTTCTGTCCTTTCTGGGTCTTTTTTGATTGATTGCTTTTTCTCCTGGTTATGGAGTCATATTTTACTCATTTTTTACGTGCATGGTAATTTTTGATTAGATGCCAAACATAATGAACTTTTCATTACTGGTTGCTGCATTTTGTGATGTTTCTTTAAATAGTTGATTTTGTTTAGACACATAGCTAAATTATTTAGAATTCATTGGACTCTTACGAGCCTTTTGAGGATTTGCTGAGTCCAGAGAAGGCTTTAGTGTAGGGCTCATTGAGCCCCATTATGCCTTCTGAGGGTTCCACCTGTTGCTCATGTATTACAAGATCTATCCTTTCCAGCTGGTAGAACTGGAATTATTTTCATTTCTGTCTGAACCCCAGGAATTGTGCTGCTTATTTCTTTTAGTACTTCTTTCCTCTGTCTTAACACCTGGCAAATAAGCACTCAGCCTCTTCTTTTAAGTATTTCCCTACATCTAAATAATTATTATGCAACTTTCCCTTAATATATCAAGGTAGAATATTATCTGTTGGTTAAAAAAAAATGTCTAGATAAGCCACAGTTCCCTGCTCTTTGTCCTGCTCTGGAGAAGCAACTATTTTAATTATTTTAATTTCTTTAGTAGTTACTTCCATTCCTCTAAATGCTACACCTCTGTTTCTTAGCAACATTAGACATGCACTGTTGAGTCCTTGCTATGATAGATATGGATTTGGTTCTTTTTTACTAACCCTATCTTCCCCTTCTCTCTCTTGCTAATAGACCTATATCACAATTTTTAATTCCTTCATTTTACTTCAGTCTGTGTTTTTATTTATTTAATTGAGAGAGAGAGCGAGCATGTGAGCTGAAGGCAGAGGGAGAGGGAGAGAATCTGAAGCAGACTCCCAACTGAGCACGGGGCCTGACCCGGGGTGGGGGAGGCTTGATCCCACCACCATGAGATTATGACCTGAGCTGAAGCCAAGAGTCAGTTGCTTAACCAGCTGGGCCTGCAGGTGCCGCTTGTTCCATCTGTCACAGACATTAACACTCAACTACTCCATTTTTAGGAATGGGATGTTATCACCCTTACCCTTCCTACAAACCCTTCCACATTTCACCTCCACCTTCCTCTCCACTATGCTTTGGAATTGTCAAGACTGATCATTATACTCTGTTTTGTAAGCATAATTGTCTTCTATGCTTCATTGAAAACCCAGAACTCAGATAAGTTGTTTTTATATAAGTTTTGTTCACCACAGAGCCGCTATTATGGGATGGTTATATTTTTATCTCGGACGTTTTTCGTGTCATGGTCCCTGCTTCTCAAAGGAGAATATTCCTAGCATCAGATGTCTTGTTTCTTTTGTAGACAATCTTTATTTCTGTCTGAAAGTTTCCTGGATATTGTCTTTAATTGTTGGCATTTTGAAAATGCCAAAGTGGTAAACCTAAGTGTAGATCTTTCTTGTTTTATCTTAGAACTTGGTGAATCATCTTACTTGATAGCATGCCCTTTAGCTTTGAGAAATTCAGTAATATTATTCCTTTTATAAGTTCCTCTTCTTTGAGTTCCTTATTCTTTTTTTTTTTTTCTGGATTGGTGTTCTATATATCTGGATTGAACTTCAATGTTATCTCTCTACTCTTCCCATATTTCCTGCATTTTTATCTTTTAGTTCTGCTTTCTGGAGAAATATTCAACTTTATCATATAACTTGAAATTATTTTATTTCAGCATTCACCTTGTTAAACTTTAAAAGGTTAGGGGCACCTGGGTGGTTCAGTCAGTTGAGTGTTCAGTTCAGGTCATGACCTCAGTCAGGGTCTTGAGATCAAGCCCCAGGTGGGGCTACATGGTCAATGAGGAGTCTGCTTGAGATTCTCTCCTTTTCCCTCTCCTGCATCTGAGTGCATATGTGCTTTCTCTCTAAAATAAATAAGTAAATAAATAATTTAAAAGGTCTTAATTTTTCTCTGATTGTTGTGACTTGTACACTTTCAATTTTCCTCTAAGAATGTTAAAGTTAGATTTCTTTAACTTATCTGCATTTCCCCATTTCTCCAGAGTTCATATCTATTTTTAACTCTTGGTCTTTCTCTTTGATGTTACAGATTCTCCTTAAATTTATGGTGATACTTGGTTATCCATGCTGCAAGTTTTGTGGCTATGGATGGTTATCAACCAGCAGGATTTGTTTTAGTGTCAGTGAAGGTCACTTGTCATCACCCTAGAGAACTTATATGTAGGACTGAGGACTTTATGCTAAGTTTTGGTAGTTCTTTTTATCAGTTTGCATTATATCTTTAAACATTATACTTAAGAGTATGCTTCTTGGCACCTATTTTGGGACAGTAATAACCCTCCCTCTTCTTTTCATTCCCCATACTTACCAATGAGTTTTTAAATTTTACATTGTAAAATTTGATCTGTAACTCCATTTAAGGAATGATTCCTTATCAGCTTTTTCTGTAATTTGAACCAAAGATTTATGTTGTTTATATATAATATTACAACCACATAAATTTGTTTATTTATTTATGTTATTTACCACATAGCCAGGGAGTGTGCAGTATTTTATTTCTCTCTCTATCAGTCCAAAGTTATCTCCATTTCACCAAATATTAAATATCCAAGTCCAAAGTTTGGTCTTTTTTTTTTTTTTTTTTGGCATTCCACTGAATGTTCACAATTAGTTCAAAAATTTTACTTTGTTTCATAATTGTACCAGGACTTTCTTTTATAGTTGTATTTTTTCCCCTTGGATTTGTACTTGCCATTCTTTTTTCTTTTGGGAGAAGAACCATATGCTTTGTTCACCATGCACTAATATTAACCAGGTCTTTAGTTTTTCTAGGTTTTGCCTGGAATCCATTTCTCCTTTCTTCTTGACATAAATTGTTTGGAATTGTGAAATATTTTGTTTTGTATTTTAAGAATGAGTTTGCTGCAAACTCTGATTTATTGGCAAAATGTCTTCTAAGAAAATCTTAAAACGTATTTCCTAATTTGCAAGGAAATCAGTTTATATACTAATTAGATGAATTATAACAAGATCCATGAGGACACAGTTGGTGGATTAATTATTGTACATATAAATATACAATAAATATAAATATACAAAATTGGTGAGCAAATTCAATTTTTAACGACAAAATAGTCTAACAAGTGCTGTTTTCAATAACAAATACACAGAGTTGTAAGGTCATAGGTTAGTCCACGGGAGAGGGTTATTTGAAAATCATTGGAAATTCTTTTTTCATCCTGGTAAACAGACTAGATAAAAACTAAATTCCTTGATGACAAGATACAAATGAGCATAAACTAAATTATACAGAAACTTCACCCATTGGGTTATGGCTCTCTGTTCCTCTGTCAGTTTTTCAACCTTTTCCTTCATCTTTAAAACAGGATTGTGTCAATATTCTTTTTCGTGTTCATGGTTCTAGTTTAAATACCATTTTGCCAGTAATTTTAAACAAGGCTAAATCAAAATATTTGGAGTTTATAATTTCCTGTTTATTTGGAGCCAACTGTTCTAATTTAGAATAATTGCTTTCAAGGCCCGTTGTCCAACAGTCATTCTGGATTTCTCGTTATTGGTCTCCTTGGATTTCAAGCTATCTTTTTTCTTATTATTAACTCTCATTTTTCTGCACAGTGTTCCTAGGTAACCCCTTTGATCTTCCTTGTATTCTCATATATCTGAAAATATCTTTATTTTGCCCTCATTTGCGACTTATAGTCAGCCCAGGTATAGAATATTAGGCTAAAAATAAGAGTTTGGGCATTTTAATTTTTTATGCATTGCTAATAATTTTGGTTTCATTTCACTGTGGTCAGAGAATAGAATATATAATTTCTCCTTTTAGGAATTAAGGTTTTCTTTTTCATATGCTGTAGTGTTGATTTTTTTGTATTTGTTAACTGGACACATGAAAAGGAGTGTATTATCTGTTAATTGGGTATTGAGCTTGATAAATGTTTATTACAGAACCCTTTAAAATTATGTAATTCAATTGTTTATACTCTTACTCATTTTAGCCTATTTGATCCACCAGGAATTATGTTAATTAGACAGAGATATATTATTCTTATTTTTTCTTATGTATTACTTAGCATATTAATACTAATAACATGTTCTTATTGAGAAATGTATTCTTTGTTAATACAAAAATGACCTAATTTGCCCTCTTAAAAGTATTTTGACTTGAATTGTGCTTCATCTGATGTAAATATTGAGATCTGTTATATTTTAGTTTGCAGTAGCTTTGTATGTCTTTATTCATCAAATTACTTAACAGATTTCTCGAACTGCTCTGTATATTTCTCTTTAGACTTTATAAACTCTAAGTTGGTATTTTGTCCCATTCTGGGTGTTACTTTTTTAAAAGATAGTTTAAACATATTGTCATAACTGTATTTGTTCTTACTTCTGTTACCTTATTTTATACTTCTGTTTGCTGTCCCTTGATTTTCCCTTGTCATCGGTATTTTCCATACCAATTTTATTTATTTTTAATGATTTAGGGCTTTATGTGCTATTTTGATTCATCTAGAATTGAACTTTAACAGCTAAGACTCAAATGACACACATGACTATAATACATGTATCATGGGGGAAATATCTTCTTTTATTTGTTTTGAACCTCCTCTATCCCATCTCTTAGTTTTATTAAATTTATGATCGAAATCACTTGATCATGTTAATTATTATTAAAATATTGCTTTTAGTATGACATATATCACCTCAATTAGCTTTATGCATAAATGCTTTCTATGTCGCCAGGAGTCATTTAATATCTATTTTTATATTTTCTGGTTCTTTACTCATTTTTTGATATAAATTTAAAAGAAAAATATACTATGTGAATGGTATAAAATGTACCAAGTGAATGGAAAATCTCTTTATGTTGCTAAATGACCCAAAAGGTTGGGTCAGAACCCTTCTTTTCAAATGTTGCTACTCCATGGTCTTCTGGTGTTTAATGTCAAGAAAAAGGTCTAATTTTTTAATAGATAAGTTTTTTTTCTATCTTAATGATGTTGAGATTATTTATTTTTCTTTAAAATATATAATTTTTACCAACATCTAGGTTTGTTTTCTCTTCATTAAATTTGATGACTCATGGTGAGATATTTTAATTTGGATAATTAGACCTTTCTCACTTCAGTAAAATTTTCTTCTTTTATATTTTTGATTATTAAATCTGTTCCATTTGTCTGATGCACTGGTTAGATCTCCTCTGTCAGTTTTCTGTCCATAATCTTCACTCTTGTTGGTTTAACTCCTTGTCCTTTTCTTTCCATTCAGAGAGAGTTTCTTAGTCCTGCCTTCTCTATGACATATTTTACTTTTGTCGGGTTAATTCTGATTTTTGCTGCTTTGCTGTTCATTTTAACACTAATACTAAATTTATTTCAGTTTATTTAAAGTCTTATATTTCTCATACAGCTTTAAAAATATTTTTCCATGCCTCCTAATCACCTTCTTTTTCATTTCAGTCTGTTGTCTTTTCATCTTATCTCTCATTTTACAGATTTCATATGTTCCTGGATTCCCCTTAGAATATAAACAGATTCTATTTAAACATGACTTGAGTTATTTGTTGTTATTTTCAAATCTTACTTCTTCAAAATATCTTATGTTTGTATTATTAATTGTTTTGAGGTTAATATTTCTAGGATTAGATGCTATCCAAAGTTGGAATTTGCCCCCAAAAGAGAATTGGTGAGATCTTTTTGATTCTCTCACTATTGTTGGTATGCTTCTTGAATTTTTCTCTTCTATCTTAAGCTGAGGTTCTGGTAAATGTAAGCTTGTATCACCAGTTCAGCAATTCAATAGACTTAAGGGAATGAGAAGAAAGTCAGAAGCATAGATTGACCCAGAATGTATGGTTTCTTCTGTGTATTTGGTGAAATCTGCTGTGTCAGCTCTTGATATCTAAATTTCCCTGTCCTCCATTTCAACTATGGGTGGAATTGTGTTTGCCTTCTTCTGGATACTCATTCCTCTTCTGTTGGGGAAAAGTTGAGCCTAGGAGGAAACACTCTCCTTCGTATTCTAGAAAATCTGTTTTTGTCCTTGGACCATCTCACAGTGCTACTTTGGGAACACTCTTGACTGGTAGTGATAAAGGTGGTTCTAATTGGTTATTTCTTAATCTGTCTTATAATTATGTTACCATGATATTTATCATCCCAAACAGGATACTTATGAGAATGAAAGAGGCTCAGTTATAATTAAGGTGGGAGAATGTCTTAGTCAGGCTGTCTTAGTCAACTTGGGCCTGCAGTTATCCTACCTATAACCTACCTATAACCTACCACTATCTTTAGTAAGTACCCCATTCAAATTAAGATTAGTGGGGCTCTGTGAAGTTACTCTCTATAACTTCTATATATCAACCTAATAATTTCTAATAAAAATAATATCAGTAGTAGTAATAAACATCCATTTATTGAGTACTTGCTATTATGATAATTATTCCAGAGCTCCAAGGATAATTCATATCTACATGTAAATTTTGAGCACTTCTTTCAAATTCCCAGGAAATTTCCGCCATCGTTCCCCAGCTTTTGAGATTTATTGACATTCTTGGAGGAGAGAAGAGAGAGGCCACCGATGGTCTCTTCATAGACTCTTTTCCCCTCTCCACCTCACCTTCATTCTGCACAGATGTCCTCTGGTTATCTCAGCGATGTATCTTTCATTCTCAGATAGGTGGTTAAACTCTTTGAGAGGAAGAATCTTTCTAAGTCTTTGGCATTCCTCTGAGCTTTCAATTTGGTGCCCACCTCCTCATGCTAATTTTTTCCTGAATGGTGTCTATAATTCTGTAGGTGGGTAGGTTTTCTCAGAACATTTTTAACCTTCCTCATCTTAGTTGTCATTACAACTTAACTTTTCATCCAAGATTGCTGTTATATTTGGATTTTATTCAAATTTTAATTCCACATTTCATCTCAAGAAGTAGATTAAACAATTGGCTTTGGTTATGTATTTTTCATTTCTTTAACCAAAGTCAAATTCTAAGTATCTTAAGAAAAAAATGTAAATCTGAACAGAATATTTGTGATGACATAATTTTATATAATAGGAATTATTCTTGAAGAGCTGAATTATAAGCTGAGAAGGGCTATTCAGTTATTATTAGGCCACATAGACATACTTAGCAGTCCATCAATTTGGTGAATGCCTAGATCTGTCTTCTTTTCTTTCTTTTTGGTGTTTGTGCACCGTGCCTATACTACAACTATTAGACTCAGAAGCAAATTCAGGAAAAGGTGATCTATTAGACTGATTATAAGATCTTTGAGATTTGAGATTCTCTTATCCCCGAGGTACAAATAGTGACAATTGTATGAATAAAATGTGCCCATGATTATACACTTATCCTAGATCAGATCCACACTTCTTTGTTTTTCTCAAGATAGTATAAATGATACAAGGGCAAAATTCTCCTTGAAGTCCATCAGGTGTAGGACACAAGGAACATAACTCAGTACCACGGCCCTGTGCCCACTTTACTAGGTTCCCTCTCAAATGTGCTAGACAGGGTTTTTTGTTTGTTTTTTTGTTTAAGATTCTATCCATCTACCTGAGAGAAAGCAAGCAAGAGAGAGCACAACCCCGGGGGGCGGGGGAGGGGAGTGATAGAAGGAGAGGGAAAACAGGCTCCCTGCTGAGACAGGGAGCCTGACCCAGGGAAAAATCCCAGGACCCCAGGATCATGACCTGAGCCAAAGGGTGACGCTTAGCCAACTGAGTCATCCAGGAGCCCTTGCACTAGATGGGGTGTGGGGGGGCTTTTAAGAAAAGATGCAGGGATCTTCACACATTTTCTTTACAGAATTGACTTCCTAGGGGAAAAGCCATTCATGTGTCCTGACAATTGAAGTTGGGAAGGGTTAATTCTAGACAGGATTTCTACAAGTTTCTGACTAGGTGGAATCATCAGGATCCAAAATTTTTCCCTTTGTTTACATAATCAGCACTGGTCCCTCCCATTTCCAGTCTACTCAGTGTTTTAGAGATTTTACCTATTTGAAAGTGGTAACTATATTTTAAATAAATATTCCTGTCCCACTGTGAAGGTTCTATTTTTATACTCTGTTAGGTGAGACTGACTTTGTTTGGCACGGCCATTAAAAATGTGATATTACTAATAGATTTCAACTCCTAGTCTCTTGGTCGGAAATGGTCCTTTCCCAAATGGTGTATTTATGGCACATAGTAGGCACTCAATAAATGTCCACTAAATGAATACATGGACGAGTTAGTTATGACTGAAGTTGTTCTTCACGTTTTGTGGAGAAGGGTTGCTATTTCATGTTTTCCTTCTGCAGAGGCATTTTCCAGCTGATCGGTCTCTGGGTTTTCTTTGCTTATTTCTACTTCTGCAGGAAATATCACCTCCTGCTCACATACTCATTGCCCCAATGCCCTATCATATACAGTTCCATCAGCAGAAGGGATTGCAGTCCAGCCTCCAGAAGCAATGTCCAAGGAGCACTGTTTGCGTGTGTTCTGAAGATGGAAATGATTATCATAAAAGACGTAAGAAGGATTATGTCAGGAATTCTCTCCAGATCTGCACATTTAGCAAGCCATCCTGTTTTGCATTACAGAATCACATTATGTTCTGCAGCTCCTCTGTGGCTGTTTGGTGTTGGTCATGGATTTGTGAGAGATTGGGGTCAAAGTCAGCAATGTTTACAAACACAGGAGGAATGTCAGCAAGAGATGGCCAAATTCAAATATGATCTTTATGATTCTCTAAGTGGCTAGTCATTTGACCTATAAACAGAAAGCATGGTTTCTGGCTGTGCAAGGTGTTCCCTACACTCAGAGCTTCGACTAGTGTAATCAAATAAAATCATTCATCTGCACTTCAAGTGCTGGCAGGCTGTCCCCTTCCTGATGCCAGGGTTTCTGCCTAATACATGGTATACTTTCTGTGGACTAAATCTTAAAAGGAACCACAGGAGTCTGAAAACATCTATGAGTTCATAATGAATTAAGAGCCTGGAAATAACTGCAAGCCATTTGAACTGGGTTAGTGGGGTTTTCACACAGCTTCAGTGTGATCCAGTTTACTGATCCAGTGATCATTAAAAAAAAAAAAAGCAGACAATGTTATTCAGAAGTGGATAGTGGATCTTGATAACTCAGTTCCTTTCTGAGCGTGTCATACTCAGGTAGATTTCAATGTTGAGTTTCTCTTCCTGTCTTCAGACAAGACCCCTCTTACAATTCTCCTGCGGAAGTTTTGTGGCAATTACCACTGGCCAATTGGAGCAAGCTCAGAAGGCATAAGACAGAGTGGTGGTCCTGTTGGGAGTGGAGGATAGAACTGAGTGTCTTCCATCTTATAATTGTCCAAAGCGTAGTCTGAGCATGTGTCTGTAGCTCTGCAGGGATTTATGGGCATGCTATCAAGCCTATCCTCAAAGAAGCGAGATGTCCTTTTTATTGAGACCACTTCTGCAGTTTCTGATCTGAGTTTTATTTTAGAATCTGGAAGGGAAGCCCAAGGAGGGATCTCGATTACATTGCATGCTTCCTGTCTCTCTTCCAGAAAGGAATAAAGTGCAATAGTTTTGGCATTAAAGAACTGAATTTTGAGTAACATGACTGTAATTCGACCTCTGTAGCACCACTAAAAAGTTAAACTTAGATTCCCATTGGGCAGAAGACTGACATAGATGTGACTCTGGACAAAAAGCTTTTGGAGCAATTCACATCTATAAAGGGGTCCTAAGACCTGTGTCCAAGCCGGGGTCTAAATTTTGACTTGGAACTTGGGAGTGAATGTCCTATAGCTGGATGCGTGTGGTTGAATCAACTGGTGCCACCTCAAGATGTTTCCTTAAATGTTCTGTTAGTGTTCTATATTAGCCCTTAAGCCATTTCTGACTGCTTCTGACAAGTGCTACTCATGGAGGAGAGGGAGAGAAGCAAAGTGCCTGAGAAGAACGAAGGATGTAGCAGCTGTATCCTGGATAAGGGTGGGTTCAGTCTGAAGACTGTAGCAATTATGTTCTGCTCTTTTACATGTGGATTTCTGTATCACTTTGACTTAAGCCAAAAGAAAAAAGAATTAAGGAATGGAATAAAATTACTGCATGCAAAAGTTTCCAACTTGGGGAAGGAAGAGACCAGATCAACATGTACTTCAGAAAGTCATTCCTGGACAGGCAGGGATGTGATAAGATCCAAGTCAAAGAGATCATCTAGAGTGCACCAGTGACTTAGGAAACAGTTTTATTTTATGGGGTCTTTGGGAAAGAACCCGTAGAGAAATGATTAGTGGAAACCTCGGGAGTGGGGAGAAGAGTTAGCACAGTGTGATTTAACTCCTAGAGTTCACATTTCTCTGCCTCTTCTCTCTTGAAAGATTGCACAACTCCCAGTGGTTTCTCTGTGAGAGCAGTTTCTCAGCCACTCTGGGTACAGACCCCTGGGGAGCAGGACACCCTTGTATCTCCACCTTCAGCAGGAGGTGAGGCTGCTTGCACTGGAGTAAGAAGTACCTTTAATGTTCAAGGGGCAATATTTAAATACAAAAATTAATGGAAATCCCAACAAAGTTTTCTTTGGAGACTTCTTTGTGTTGGCAACGAAATTTGGAAACTGTACCGAAAGGGGCCATGGTGATGGGTCTTGCTGGAGAGTAATACATATGCAGCTGGATTCTTGGAGAGAGGCACAAATAAGAAATAGGAGATGGACAAAGTGGTGTTAAAACCGCTGCTGAGTCATACATTTAGGTTGACATTTTAGCTATTTTTAGTGGTTTGGGGCATTGGAAAAATGTTTGGTATTTGTAAATAATGTTTTTGATTTCTAACAGTTTTCAAGTCATTTTTATTGTACCATATACTAGGTCCTGAAAACATCTATATTATATTTCACTAACTCAAGTACCTGGAATAACTGTGGTGGGTGAAGCTTACACTCTGAAATCCCCAAGAAGCTATATTTGAGAATTTTTCTCTTCCTAGTTATTACAACTAATTTTCCCATCAAATCCTAGAGGACTGCTTTGAACCACTCTAACATTGAAGGCAGAAATGTATTTTAACTTATTCGAACTGGTACTAATCTCCTCAGTGATTTATGAGGTCTTTAAAGCTTTAATTCTCTGTCTGTTAGGAGTCTTCCTTGGTAGTAAGTTGACAGTTTAAATTAGTGTTTAGACATGGCTTTCATAATGTCAGTTTTGTTTTGTCTCAGCGTCGTCTTGGAATTCCTTCCATTGTACCTCAAGTGACTCATGGCAATAAATGACTCCCTTCTCTTTTGTTCTTAATCAAGAAAGAATGGAATGAACCACATAATGTTTGTAAAAGAGCAACTTTAATTAGTTCTCAGCTGTAGCCAGAGATGCTTGTCTTGTCTTTTTAGCATATAAATGTAAGACGACATGATGTGTTCAGGTGGACAGATACTGTTTTCCTAAGAAAAACCTCCTGTATTACCCTTCCAAAAAATGAAGGACAATTACAGTAGCAACATTTTAAAACTCTCTCTTCACACTGGCAAGGGAGAGACCCCAAGTAGTTTCCAAGAGTTTGGGATAACTTTCTGGAGTTGAATGAATAAACCACCAAATGAAAGAAGGTCTCCTGAAAGGGGTTTTCCTGCTCACCCTAAGGCCTTCCCATACTTTGGGGAATAGTTCCAAGATATACCCAAGGCTAGGGATGTCTTTCCTGCCAAGCTGTCAAACTATCCTCCTGAGTTTTGAATATAAGAGTAAACCCCAGATCCTTGGGGGTCTAAGTTTGTTTACTCTCAACAGCGTTTGGCTTCCTAAGAAAAATGGTGAAAGAAAGTATAAAATTCCTTTTAAAAAAAAAAACCCTCGAGTATTCTTGGACATCAAACAACTCTTACAACACAGTCCTTTGATGAGTTCAGTGTAAATGAATCAGAAACATATGGATAGTGTTTATGCTCAAATGCACATGCAGTTAAAAATTCTGAGGGAAATTAGTTTAGTGAGCTATGTTTGGGTCATTTCCAGCATCCAAGAATTTGGAAAGTCACTTCTCATGAGTAAAGATGTGGAAGAAATGGTTGAGCACCCCTTGAACTGAAAAATGGGCACGTTCAGCAGCCCATGCTGTGCTGTGTATCATAAACACGGTAGCAGAGGGCACAAATCTTGGGAAAGCTCCAGGCCAGGAAGGATTGGGGCTACTGATGTGGTAACAGTTTCTGTATCTTATTACCAGCTGTCAGTACCTGTGCAAGAAAGTTCCACACTTAACAAACATGGCCTACCAACTTCTTTGGATTAGTACAGTCACTGGATACTTTTTGTAAACCATACTTTGTGCTTAGACCATTAGAACACATTGGCTCTACAGCCCCCACCCCCACCCCCTGGGTGTAACCAATGCTTTCCTTTCACTTTGATGAGAGTGGAAACCACCAATCATGTTATAGACGTGGGAAATTGTCACATACATGGTTTCTGGTTATACCAAAGGAACATATATGAACTGTAAAAATATCCCCATTTAGATATAATGTGGTCCTAAAGCCTTCAACATTTCTCATTCTTAACAGGACCAAAAGTGTATTGAATTTTTGAATTCTATCACTTTACCCAAATGAATGCCATTGTTTATTGAGGAAGAAGGAGCAAAGTATAGAGACTACTGTAAATTGATACATCAGATTTCTTTATTTTGGGGGGCTTGTCTCATGGGCCAGTTCTGATTATTGCTTCAGTGGTCCTTATAGTGTTAAGATGCTGGCTGTGAGAATTCTAGAAACCTCCTTGGTGTCTCTTATGGTCCAATCACAGACCAGCACTAATGCTGTCATTTCATTTTAATCCATTTGCTAAAAATCCTAAATATCTATTGCTATGTGAATAACACAGCACTAGATGCTGAGGGTAATGCAAGAAGTTAAATAACACAAGTCCTGTGCTTTCAAAGAACCTAAAATTGAAGTTATAAGATATACTCAAAAAATAATAGCACTAGAGGTGTCACAGTGAAATGATATTTCATTGCTAAACTAGTGACATAAGCCATTCTGAGGGATTTAAGGTGGACTTACACAGTGTGGCATAGGGAAATGTCATGAAATACTTGAACACTGCTGGAAATGTAACCAAATGGAGATCCTTATATTTACTGGACCTCTTCTAAGAAGAGTACAGTATGTGGTTGAAATACTCTGATAAGCCCTTTAGTTTGAGGACATGGAAGGAGAGTTAAAAATCCCAACTCTAACAGGAATCCATCAAAATCCTAGAGAAGAACATAGGCAGCACCTCTTTGACCTCAGCTGCAGCAACTTCTTGCTAGATATGTCTTCAAAGGCAAGGGGAAAAAAAAGCAAAAATGAACAATTGGGACTTCATCAAGGTAAAAAGCTTTTGCACAGCAAAGGAAACCGTCAGCAGTTTATGGAATGGGAGAAGATATTTGCAAATGACATATTAGATAAAGGGCTAGTATCCAAAATCTATAAAGAACTTATCAAACTCAACACTCAACAAATGAATAATCCATCAAGAAATGGGCAGAAGACATGAACAGACATTTCTCCAAAGAAGACATCCAAATGGCCAACAGACACATGAAAAATGCTCCACATCACTTGATATCAGGAAAATACAAATCAAAACCACAATGAGATATCACCCCACACCAGTCAGAATGGCTAAAATTAACAAGTCAGGAAATGACAGATGTTGGCAAGGATGCAGAGAAAGGGGAATCCTCCTACACTGTTGGCGGGAATGCAAGCTGGTGCACCCATTCTGGAAAACAGTATGGAGGTTCCTCAAAAAGTTGAAAATAGAGCTACCCTATGACCCAGCAGTTGCACTACTGGGTATTTACCCCAAAGATACAAATGTAGTGATCCGAAGGGGCACCTGTGCCCCAATGTTTATAGCAGCAATGTCCACAATAGCCAAACTATGGAAAGAGCCCAGATGTCCATCGACAGATGAATGGATGAAGAAGATGTGGTGTATATACACAAAATGGAATATTACTCAGCCATCAGAAAGGATGAATACTTAACCATTTTCATTGACATGGATGGAACTGGAGGGTATTATGCTGAGCAAAATAAGTCAGTCAGAGAAAGACAATCATCATATGGTTTCACTCATGTGGAATATAAGAAACAGTGCAGAAGATCATAGGGGAAGGGAGGGAAAACTGAACGGTAAGTCATCAGAGAGGGAGAAAAACTGTAAGAGACTCTTAACTATAGGAAACAAATTGAGGATTGCTGGAGGAGTGGTTGGTGGGGTAATTGATGGTGTAATTGGGTGATGGGTGTTAAGGAGGGTACATGATGTGATGAGCACTGGGTGTTATGTGCAACTGAAGAATTATTGAACTCTACGTATGAAACTAATGATGTCCTGTATGTTGGCTAATTGAATCTAAACTTAAAAAAATTTTTAAAAAAAGGTAAAAAAAAAAAAAAATCCCAGCTCTACCATGAACTACTTGTGTGACTCTGTCCAAATAACTTGTTCTTTACTGACATTCTCATCGCTGAGATGGTAATTAATACTAACATAGGTATTAATATCTTTCTATCTATCTGCCTACTTACACTTTATTCATTCAGTAGCTCCTGGAGACCTTATAACGTGCCAGGCGCTATGAAGAGAAGTGAACTATGGTGTTGTACCTGACACATGGTCTGGTGGGGGCTGTAGGATTTGAATAGGAGGAAAAAAAGGTAAGTTGATGTTAAATTACATAATTTCTACTTTGGTTCATGTAATTATTTACATAGTGATTGCCTAAAATGTTTTAAAAGCAAATGTCAGACAAATATCTTTCTCTCCTATCATGTATGGCAAATTCAAACACTGCTTTCTTTTTCTCTCTCTCCTCTCTCAGACCTTTGGAATAAGAGAACTAGGTGGTGCTGCTAGCTGTAATAGCTTTGTTTTCACTCACAGGCTTTGTTCTTCTCTTCTTGAAACAACCTCGGTATAAATATAGCTTTATAGGATGTCTGCTCACTCTTTTTCTTACTGCTCTTCACTGGACTCAGCGTATGAACTTGGGAATACACATCTCTCTATGTGTCAATGTCTTCATCTGTAAAGCAGACTAATAATACTGACTACTACATAAAGCACTCAGAGAGCCTCATGAAAGATACAAAGTCATATTATTATATGCTCATGAAGCTGATTGCTCATGGCCCCATTGCCCTATAGATATTTATGGAATTTTCTTCTCTTAATAACCTTTTGTATTTCATTAGTTTGACTGCTGTGAGACATCTTCTGCCTTGCATTATTGAAGAGATTGGGCACAACCCAAAGAACAATTACACCTCTGGGAGGCAAAAGGGGAGTGTGGGAAGCGTGGGGAGGGATAAAGAGATCATGAATCCTCTGAAGATACCCTATCTCTAATACTGTAAAAAGAAAATGTCTATCATTGCATGGGGCCAAAAATGATCTAAGCCGACCAGTCAAACCGAGCATCCGAATGTTTAGAAAGGGCCTATAGATCAATCATGTTCATTTCGACCTGTTCGAGCCAATCAAATAGCTCGTCGTAAGCTAGTGTGCCAGATTTCTATGAGAATCAAAGACCTAGGCCATTTTCAGGTGGCTTCATGCCCGGGAAGCCGAAATCTCAAGGTATTTAACTTCTAGAGACATAGAATTCTGCGTAACAGGGCAAGAATTGAAATGAGAGAAGGGGAGAGACTATAAAAGAGAACCCTGTTACAACATCATCCATCACAGAATTAGACACATCACACGGGCATGACATACCCTCAGAGAGAAAGAGTGTGTCAAAGTAAAGGCTAGATAAAACACAGATGTTAGGGATGGCTCCACCTGCACCCTCCTTCCAGTCTTCTCAGTGTAGAAAGCTTGCCCAGTGCTTTTAGCACCACAGAAGCAATACTGAACAGGGATGATAGTCTCATTTTTCTTCCTTTCTTGTGCACTGAGCTGCTCCTCTAGGTAATGTCTAGAAACTATGTAAAGAAGATCACTTGGAGGGATGCCAAATTATTGACCTCACCTGAACACTCACATGTCACAGGTGCAACCCCACAGGATTCATTGCTCTGCGGTTTGAGACCCTCAGCACAGTGGGAATAGACTGTGAGGGGAGGAGGTGAATACTTGCCTCCGTGGCCACCTGACAGGGATCCTTCACGGTGGAGATGGGGTCCATTTCTCCTGTAAATCCTTAGCATCTGGCACCATTTAGGTGCTTAATAAATGGGAATCAAGTGAGTGGAGCCTTGACTCAGAGAGAAGGTATAAACCAGGGCAAATAGAAGAGCAGGTATAGCCAGTGAGCACGGCACCTGAAGTGAGAGGCTCCAAGCTTCAAGCAGTCAAGATGTCAATCTTCATGAACTCTCAGTCTCCTACCAGAAAAAAAAATGCCATCTTGATTTATTGTCCCCAGAGGTCACTGTCCCTTATTAAGAGGAAATCCGAAGAGAGGAAGGGCCTGCCAGTGAACAAAATTACTATGATTTAATTTTTATTTTTAGTGCCATTAAAAGATACTGATGTATATGTATAGATATCGATACCTGGGTAGAGAGAGATTTAGATATAGATGTGGACGTATCTCCTGATGTGGTGTGAAGCCCATTGCATTGGACTCTGCACGGAAGCCAAACAGCTCTTGGGGGCATTTAGTTTCTCTGGGACTCTGCTCCCTCTTCAGCAGAATGAGAGGCAGGATCCATTCCATTTCTCAAATTCTACATTTCTACCTGGGTTTAAAATTTAATAATTTTTTCCCATCATAATTTCTACAACTTATTTTCATTAGTATGTCAAGGGTGGATATCACCCTTGATGTATTTTTTCTCCTCTTAAAATCCTATATATATTTTTCACATGCACGGGGCTATAATACAAGTAGAAGGAGCAAGTTTAAAGGATCCTTATTAATATCTGCATTTCTAATTTATGCTCTTCTGCGATATGCATTTCAACACATTTAAACATTAAATTAAGTCTTCATATGTAATCCAGAAAAATGTCAATTTTTCAACATCACGTCATGAACATTTTCAAGCATATAGAGGAGTGAAAAGAATTCAGATTTTAAAAAGACATTTTCGTTCCTTTTGTTTTTAAGGTTTTATTTATTTATTTGTGTGTGAGAGAGAGAGTGAACACAAGCAGGAGGAGTTGCAGGCAGAGGGAGAAGCGGGCTCCCCTCTGAGCACGGAACCCAATGCGGGCCTCAATCCCAGGGCCCTGGGATCATGACCTGAGCTGAATTCAGACTCTGAACTGACTGAGCCATTGAGGCATCCCAAAAAACATTTCCTTTTTGTTTCCAAATGACTTATGTCAGCATCTTAAAGGATGAGACTTAAATACTCAAAGTATGATTGACCTTCATCTTGGGTTTAAAAGTAGTCTGGCTGAGGGTTGATTTAGCTAGTTAGGTTAAAAATGGTTCAGTAAAAATACATGTTATGTCTCAGTACTTGCAATTGTATTGTTATCAGAACTAATGGCCACATATGGACAATAAACCTTCCACGGAAGAACTGGTGGATTTCCTGGTAATTATATTGACTTAAAGTTCTAACAACAGGGTTTTTATGTTTCCAGTAAATAAAAAATGATTAGGAGCATATTTCTAAAATGGGCAGGTTTTTTTTTCTACCCATTATAGATTAAGGTATAATACTTCCTAGCATAGTGGTTGCAAAATTTTATTCTGTTTCAGAATCCTTTCTTTAATTAAGTACATGAGGGCCAATTTTGGAGAAAGATTTAATCATGGTTGCAGGTTAAGACTGCAGAGTGCTCTGTGAAATATGTTTGTGTACGTTCCTGATTTGCAGTTATATCGATGGTCTCTGAACTTTATTGATCCCCCATATTAGAAGGTTTTCTTATACTTTTGTATACACAATGTAAAAGAGACACAAAAAAGAAATTGATCAAGTAAGATAAAGGTGAAATAAACAACTTTATTTCTAAAATTAATAACACAAAACTATGTTCTCTCACCAAAGTTTATATTAATATGTGCTAGTTACTTAGTTTATAAATGACTAGTTGATAGTGGTGCGTCTAGCCATTATTGGCTAATATCCTAAGTGATTTTATATTACTAGTGCAAGGTTCAGCTTCAACAAGAGTGACTGAATTTATAGTTTCAAATCCTGTCCTTCATAATGCTAAACAACTTCTGGAAATAATTTTTTTTTAATTTTGTTGTCAGTTCATACCTGAAAGAAAGTGGCCCATCTCTAATCGTACATATTTGCATTATTGGGAATACTTCAATTTGGGACTTCATTTTAAGAATAAATTTAATCTTTTTGCCCATTTTGTGAGTTAGACAATATATATATTCACTTAACTGGGCATAGCGGTAAGTCTTAACATCCTGAAAGCAAACCCACAACTAAGAGCTATGGAGGCAGCCTCTCTGTGTTTTGGGATTGCTACATCATCTTCTGTTTATGGTGCATGACCTCCTGGCACACAGAATGCGGGCACCAGTGTCAACCCTTCTATTTAAAATGATTGCGGATTATATAAATAAGACATAAATACAAACAGAAATTCTAGTATGTTCTTTTATGCAATGGATCTCTCACAACTCTTCTAGGCTTGGCCTTCAAAACTATTCACCAAACTTGTTGTGGTACTTAAGTGTGATTTGTAGAAAATATTACATTGACTCCTTCCCCCCCCACCCCAGATGCCCACATCCTTGAGGATGGAAATCCCTAGACTGGCCTGACATCGGTCAATATCCGACTTCCAAGTTCACTCTCTTTTTTTTTTTTTTAAAGATTTTTTATTTATTTATTTGACAGAGAGAGAGATTACAAATAGGCAGAGAGGCAGGCAGAGAAACAGAGAGAGGAGGAAGCAGGCTCCCTGCTGAGCAGAGAGCCCGATGCGGGCCTCGATCCCACGACGCTGAGATCATGACCTGAGCCGAAAGCAGAGGCTTTAACCCACTGAGCCACCCAGGCGCCCAAGTTCACTCTCTTCATATTGGACTACAGTGGTGGTGACTGTAAGGCAGTCGTTTGCAGGCCTTCTTCATGGTGCATGAGGCCCTTTAACCCATATTGGATCTCACAGATCAGACACAACTGGCATGAACGAGGGTGGGGATGTTGTCAGCGTGAGTAAAACGGAGGAGTTTAACCTGTTTCCTGGCAGAGGTGAAACTAATGTCTTTGATTACTGTGATTTAATCAACAGTTTACCAGATAAATAAGAGATTTTTATTTAGAAATTGGTACTTGTAACTGGGCCAGAGTTATGCCATATGTGTTTTCTTTTCCTTGCAACACACATTTCTTTTCTACCACTTACTCTACACAAGTTGTTGGCATTTGGCTTCTGCTGGAGATGGTTACCTCAGCAACTTCTTAGCGTTTGGTTTTGTAAACATTTTTGTTCTAGCCTGGGAACAAAAATGGAGTCATTAGCAGCCATAGAATTTCTCTTGTTCCACACCCCCCAATGTAGTTGGCATGGATGCGATTCCACCACAGTACTCATGAGAAATGGCACACTGCAACCAAATTTTTCCAATCAAATTGATTATGTTTATAGCTCCCATTGCTGGACTAGAATACATCATCTGTCACTGCTGGGGGCTCTATGGGTCCTGGGGGAATCTTAGGAGTTGTACGTGGTCCAAGTATTTGGAAAGGACCTGCAGATAGGTTCATTACACAAGCCTGTGCAGTTCCATAAAACCGGATGGCTCTGCTGGGGCAAGAGACAAGTGTTGGAGCCCCCAACTTTCTTATGAAGACTGAGTGGGGCTCAAGCTCTTGATATTCTTAGGGCCACAACCACCGCATCATCCCTTTCCAATGCAAAATAGAAATAAAGTTCAAAAAATTAGTACGCCACAACTCTGGCAGTGGGGCCATATTGACATGCCTGCAAAGGGCCTGCCATCCCTCTTTTCCGGCCAAACAGGTTCTTGGGGATTTCCAGTGCAGGTGCTGCCACTGTCACAAGTTCCCTGCTACGCCACTAAAGCTTTAGAGTCACTGTGTGCCAGGCGAGAGTCTCCCACTTCCCAAAACATCACAGAGGCTTGCCTTCACCTTTTCTGGAAGCTTCCTCACTGTCAGTTCTTAACGAGGACATTGAAGGACAAATCTGAGTGATAAATGTTTGGTTGTTCTTATCCTCCCCATCTCCTCTGAGAGCCGAAGCACTGTTATTAGAAGAAACCTTGCCTCTCCTCATAGAGAGTTCTTTCCCAGGAGCCTCCAGGCTTCCTCACACCACTCAGGCCCTACCTGGCCACCCCTCAGTGGGCCAGGCCTGCGTGGACTTGTTTACATTCCTGTGGTAAACACAGCTGGTGAGGTGTAGGGAGGGACACCTGATCCATACACCTTTAATAGCTAGAATTAATGACTCATAAGTTCTTATGTTTGCTAGTATGTCTTTACCATTTTTCAGATGTTGTTCATGTCTTAGATAGGTTGGTTTTGTTAGAGTCTGACAAAGAATGGTAAAATGACAAAAAAAAATTATAACTCTTATTTTAATTACTCCCAGACCCTTTTTTTGCACAACTGGCTGGCTAGCTGATGGATTCAATGTAAATGTCCAGAAGGGTGGGACCGTTTATAACCACAGAAACAAATACAGGACTTTTCACCTAAGCTATGCTGGATGGATAAACAAACGTCAGGACCAGACGGCTGATCCCTATGGTCTTTATCACTGTATTTCTGTAGGGTTCCCTAGACAGAGCTCCGAAGTCCTCCCCCAGCTAGTAGATTGCCTCCTTCGTCAGGCCATCATATCATTTAGAATTTTTTGAGCACTTTATAGCCCATATTAAATAGATGGGCTAATGTCAAAATCAATTATTTTTATAACTCAAGTCTTAAGAAGTGAAACATTATTTATTATAGTAACTATGAAACAGATGTTGTAATATATGTCCTAATTCAATAAAATATCAGCTCAAGCAGTCATTTTATGATTTTCCCAAGAACACTGGGTTCCATTTGAGGGGTCTGGTTCAAAACAAAAATTCATGCAAAGCGTGTCGGTAAGTTTGGGTTAGCACACAGGAGAGATTGAGATCCAAGAGAGAAATGGGAAAAGAAAACATCAACTTGGGGGAAAACTCCCTTCTTTGTAAGCAGATGTTCCTGAAAGACAAAAGGAGCCTGGGCTGCACGTTCTGGGACGACCAGGGAATGGGTGATGGGTCAGGGGGAGGCACGTGGGAGGTGGCAGAGGGCCTGGCACAGCTCTACGTGGCGGGGACAGAGACGCCCAGATCTAGCACGAACAGGGGGTTGGGGAAAAACGAGGTCCGCCAGGGGAGATTGTCAGCATGGCTTTCGACATAAGGAGTGAAGTAACGTATGAGGTATGAAGGCTACTCATTTCTTCTCAACATATGTCATTCTGCTGCCTTCTCTTAAATTATCTTCACATTAGCTTCAGCAAGGCTGATCTTTGGGGGTTGTGGTTTGTAGAACTGCCCCTTTTGCTTTTCAAAAGTCATCACCATCTCACTGAGATTTAAGAGACCTCCCTTTGTCTCCACCTGAGTGGAAGAAAAAGAATATGTATATGTTACAAACGAAATGTGCCAGCATTTTAAGGCAGGCCTATATTTAAAGAAAAAAAAGTTTACAGAAAAGTGGACAAAGAGCCAAAAGCTTCTAAAGACTTTTTCTGTTATACCTG
Organism: Ailurus styani; assembly: GCA_002007465.1. Lineage (NCBI taxonomy): Eukaryota > Metazoa > Chordata > Mammalia > Carnivora > Ailuridae > Ailurus > Ailurus styani. The sequence goes on from LNAC01000145.1 coordinate 3,113,374, forward strand.
CAAGCTCCTTGTTTAATCACAGGTGACTCCATTCTGTTTTACAAAATATGTTTCTGAAGAGTTATATATGTATATGGACTTACACATAATAAGGGATCTATAAAATATTGCAAATTCACAGTTAAACCTGAGCATTTATTTAGAGCTAATCTTTGATGATGTACTGGATGTACTTGCAACATTTCATACTTCTGATCTTTGCATGTCTTGTGTTAAATAAACTTCTAATTGGAGGTTAATGTGTTCTGGTTTGGATTACCTAATAATTACACCTAGTAATTATTTTCTTTGTTTCAGTGTTATGAAGTTTATCAGAACTATGCTTCTTATTTCTAGTAGCAACATCTTTATAAAACTATAATGGAAACATTATAAAATATATATTTTTTAATCATACAAACTGCTTTGGAGACAAATGAAGTAATGATGCCAACGTTAAATTATTGTCTGGCAGGCTGCTATACAGATGACGGTTTGAGATATTAGATCATTAGCTGCTGCCCTAAAGTCTAAATCTAGTGTGTAAAAATCAGTTGTAGAGTCAGCACATAATTTTTTAAAGTGCTAATTATGTGAAAGTAACATTGCCAAATTTGGGGAATGCCTGCATGTTTAGGAGAACTATCTTTGCACTTTTATCTATCCTTAGAAATCACTGTTCACACAGATGAGAAAATAATAAGTTGACCCCCCCCCAGGAGCATAGCTAGAGAAATTCCATTTCATAATGAAATTCTGTTATTTAAATACTAATATTAAGGCACCTAACCTTTAATGATGCCTCTGTTTCCTATTGTGGTTTAGCAATATGTTGTTCTTACTAATTAAATCCCTAGTTAGAAGATTGAATTGCCATATAAACTACATACCTTACCAACTCCCACCCCACCCGTATTTTTAAGTTCAACAAATATTTATTGAGCTCCTACTTCTTCAGGCATTGTGTACATAGATAATTAGACAAGAACCCAGAACATTTTGGCCTTCCCTCAAGGAGCTTCCTTAGGCTACCAGTTTCAAAGGCTTTGAATGCCACAAATATGTTCAGTGGAAAAATCACATTGAATCAATTTAGTCTTTGATGATTCAGAAGATACTTCCAGATCTTTCAGTAACCAAGGTCATATTATGAGCACAATTCATAATGGTGTAATCAAAATGTTGACATTCTAGTTATTAGCTTTTGATTTAGTAATCTGCAGCTAAGAGTATATTGTTTCTACATTTTATTAACTGAGAATATCAGAGCACAATGAGCACTTGAAGACAATGACGATCATGAGCTGTTTAGGGGAAAAGAAAGATATTCTTCTTCTGGTATAAAGAGTAAACAGTCTGTTACCACTAGTTCACTAGAATTTATTGAATGCTTACTGTACAAAGCTAGATCACCCACTTTGGTAAGTGGCCCCCTTGCTTCCACAGAAGCAAATATAGTGTTTGTTTTACACGAGGGTGCCCTCTTCCTCATACTAGAGAAGCTACTCTAAGAATAGCAAATTACCATTAACTGTGCACCTATTTTGCCCACATGGTGTTCCAGCATTTAAAGTAAATTATCCCTAATCTTTACAACAGCATTACAAAGTAGGTTTTATTATTCCTCCTTTTTTAGAAATCAATTGAGAAAGGGTATGTCAAGCTTCCTTCAAGTCTCTCCAATATTAAGTGATAGAGCCAGAATTTGAAGCCAGGCCAGTCTGATTCTAAAATTGTTATTTGCAACTCAAAAAACAAAAAACATATTGTCTCATGTACATTCCATTCTACCCACAAGAGTGCCTCTTTTTCTAGCAAGGCTATAATGCAGAGAGATAACATAGGGCTCAAGAGGACTGAGGGCTTCCCTCAAAAGACCCTGTGGATATGGGAAGTGACTCTGTCCAAGAAAGGAAATGTGACAGTGGAGTCCTTTCCCCTTGGCAACATGAGTATGTTGGAGGGGACTACGCCAGAAGCATGACTGCTTCTTGATCTTGTAGTTTCCCCAAAGTCAGAGCTTGAAAAGATGGCAGCCTAAGGCATCAAACGTGAGACTGGGACTGGCATAGAGACTGTAGTTAAATGGAAGAGGAACAGAAAGAGTAACTGAGGTTGCAACTATATGTAGATGTTTCTGCTTGTTCATATCAAGTTTTTTCTCCTCAAGAGCATGGAATTTTCTTTTTTAACTACCATGTTTAAATATTACAAGACACAGGAAAGTTAGTTCTTTTAATGTAACATTTAGGATTAATTGAACTTTTACTATGACTTTATGGATAAGATGCTTGCCCCATTTCCTGATATTCCCAGGAGTCCTGGGCAAGAGGCAGGACAAGCCACCTAGCAGCATTTCATGATCCAGGCTTATTACACATCACTAATGAGCCTTTACTACGAATTGCTACTTTACTACACATCATTAAGTGTTTACTAAATACCAATTGGCTACACATTATTAATGCATATTTGCTAATTACTAATAGTTGTCACATTGCTAATTAGATTTGTATCTGTTACTAAGATGTGATCTGAAGCCTAATGTTCCTTGGAGATTTTGGTACAGTTGGATTAAGCTGCTAAATTCAAGGCCTATGAAAATCAAGAGCATCACTGCCTTGAACAGCAGGTGCTATCTATAAATTCCCAGAGAATTTATTTTTTCATGTTCCTCTGTCTTTTTAAACTTGAGTCTGTGAAGTCTGTAATCTTGCACAGAAGATTAAAAGCACAATTTTTTGTAGATTTGACAAAAATCAAGGAAGACTATCTTTGGGATTATCTTTGTGATAACTAAATATCTAACAGGCGGGTCAATAACAATATATATCTAAAGTTACAACAATGAACTGGGGCTAAGAAAGATTTAGTGCATAATGTATATATGTTAAGTAATGATAAATGGGAAAAGAATTGTAACAGCCATGGGATAGAAGGAGGAGAAGTTATAAATCTCCATTTAGGGTCTTAGTTGGATAGTTTTTATGCCAATATCTAGAACTGGCAAGGCAGAACCATTAATAGAAATTTAAGGAAATCCAGGAAAGCGTGGGTAGGGGGTGCAGTATATCTCAGCATAAATATATACCTAGGAGGCAGAAAAAGCTTTCAGACAGAAAATATCTTTATTAATCTGCTACCAAAAGAAACTTGAGAAGACAAGACAGTAAATAAATAGGGAACAACCAAGATAGGATATAATTCATAACTACATTATGTGGGATCACACACAGTCCAAAACATGTTTTAGAATCCATCGCAGATTATTTTACAGTAGATGATAAGGACTCAATAGGCAGATACTTTTCCAGAGATCACATTGGAAGGCAGAAAGGACAGCAAGCTCTTTTTTGGAAAATAACCAGAAATGTATGAAATCCAAGACTCTGAGCAAACAAGATTAAAAGTCAGTAAATCAATGAGATCACAGTTCATTATATATATTTGTCATCATATTCCATGTTCATTCTTTCATTGATTTAATTGGTGTTCAGAGTTCTTATTAGAGGTATTTGTTAAAGACACTTGCTTTCCCAGTCATGTAGAGAAATAAGCAAGAGTGGATGGTTTGAAGTCCTGAAATGGGAAGAGACGCCAAGAATTTTCTATATTTGAGGGTTAATTTTATTATATATTAAAAAATATTTAAGTACAATAAGGTTAATAAATCCCAAGTGACAGCTTGATAAATTTGTATATATATCCTTAAAGCTAAAGAGCTCTATTTGTTGTAGTGCAGATATATTGGAAATGAATTCCAGATAATTTCTCTGGGTGCTGAATTGCAGGTTGGCAGCTTTTTTTTTTTCCTTTAGCTCTTCAAATATGTGCTCCACCTCCATGGTTTTGTTGAGAAGTAATCTTTAATTCTTGTTTTTGTCCCTCTGAAGGTAAGGTGTCTCTTTCTTCCAATGACTTTTAAGACTTTTCTCTTTATTTTTTATTCTCAGAGGTTTGCCTATCAGGTGCCTAATGGTGATTTTCTTTGTATTTACCTGGTTGGGGTTCTCTGAGTTCTTGAATTCCTATAGGTAGATTATTGGCCATGATCTCTTCAAATAATGCTTCTGCCTTTTTCTCTTTCTCCTCACTTATGAATTTCAAATTACATGTACACTAGATTGCTGTACTGTATCTCACATGCCTCTTGCACTCTGTTCCATAATTTTCTATCCTTTTTCTCTCTAACCTTGAGCTTGAATGTATAGCTATTTATCTTTCTCTGCTGTGTCTTGACTGCTTTAAACTTCATCCACTAAGTTTTTAATTTCAGATATTGTGTTTTTCAGTTATAGAAGGTCCATCTGGTTTTATAGATTCCAATTCTCTGCTAAAATTAGTAATTTTTTCAATCATTCTGTCCACATTTCTCTATATTTTATTTAACATGCTATTGTAATTCTTTTAGGTCTTATATGTTAACTCCGAATTTGAATCATCTGTAAGTCTGCTCCTACTGATTATTTTTGTTCTTGATTACCATTCTTATGCTTCTTCACATGTTCTGTTTTTTTTTTTAATTTTATGTCAGACTTTTTATAGAAATGAGTTGTAGAGATTGAAGTTTATATTCTTTTCTCCTCAGAAAAGGTCTTTCTGTTCTAGATCCAATCAAAAAGTGAGTTGGGATAGAGCTGGACTGCAGCTTTAATTAAACTCAGTCTACCTCTGGTTTCAAGTGTCTCAAGGAAGAAACTTTCCTAAGTTGTGACTGAGAACCTGGCAGTTCTCCATGCCATCTCCCCACCCCGAAAAGCTGTGTGAGTCAATGCCTCTGTGGTAGCTTTGAGCTGCTTTCTTCAGCCTACTGGTCCATGATCTGCCAAATATTTCAAATGTCTCAAGGAGAAGACCAGCCCCATTTTTAATGAAATCCCCTTCTTCATGTAGTACTTTACCTACCAAATATTGCTAGATGAAGAAGGATTATAATCTGCTTTTTAGACACTCCCCAGCATCCCACACAGATGTGGATTCAGTATATGAACTCTGGGGGAAAATGGCCACCATGTTTTTGAGGTCCTGAAGTTTCCGGTTGGATACAATAGTCTTGTACAACCATCAAAAGCCTTATTGGCTTCTCTTTTCCCCTCAAGTCTAATCTTCAGTCTTCAGTCACGATTTGTAAATACCCCCAGGTAATTAAGTAGCCACAACAGCCTGCTTCCTTGGAAGGGCTTGCTACTCTGGTTTAGCTCATTCAGTCCTCCTTGTATCATATTACTCCAATGTCTTAAAAAATACATATATACATATATGCACAAATTATATAAATATACATACAAATAAAAATATGTACATAAAAATTATACACACACAGTTGGTTCTCATTATTTGAGGTAGTTATGTTCTATAGTTACCATAGTCACTGAATCAGCAAAGACTGAACCATTGTCCCTGGGAGAAAGGCAGGATTAGATTATTTAATATATACTGTTACTTCATGAACAGTGAATTCACAGCCAACAGTGCAATAACTCATGCCTGAATAAAGGTGAGATGTATTATCTAACACATCTATTTTTATTATGTACGTCACAGCATTCTTGAACTTAGCACTTCAGCTCACAATTGGAGGCCATTTTTAAAAATCAAAATCACTAACAAAAGCCCCAAAATACAAAAAACATGGCACTAAATAGACCATGAAAAGCACACTTATGTATAGGATGAGAGCTGAAACAAGAAGCAGAACGTTGTTGCCTTGTTTGATCTCAGCTGGGAATGTGTGTGTGGGGTCACTCAAATTTTTTGCCATTCTGTACATATGCATGTCACAAATGACCACAAAAGCACTGAGAACTTCGATTTAGCATTACAAATAAATTTTTGTGGATAAGTGAATTTTCAAATAAGGAATCTGTAAATAATGAGGGTTGACTTATATTTATATAAATATAATATACAAAGTACTTTAAATTATATGTAAATATAAATATGTTATATATGTATTTTAAAACATATTAAACTATATGTGTGTAAATGTTTATATATATATGTATTTTCAATTATCTGGCTCTTTTAGCTGTTACAGAGGGAGTGGGCTTCTATTACCTCTTACTCCATCTTACTTAGAAAGAGAAGCCCTCTATCACCATTTTAAAATATTAAAAAAAAATAATGATAGCATTATTTTCTGCTAAAAACATTTTTCCTACAGCCCTTAGGAACTAGCTGCAAGATTTAGGTTTGGTGACAGGCAGAGAACAATTTATGATACTCTGAATGATTTCTTCATGATTAAGAGCATCACCTTACCTGTCCAGTTCCATTTTGACTTAGTTAAATTTTGTCTTCACTGGTCCACTTTTAGCAAGGCTGGCAAACTCTCCATATCTGTTGGTAGACAGTTATTAAAATGGATAATGTCAGCATGGATCTTCCTGTAATTTGTAAGAACATTCCATGGTGGCTGTTGGGGAGTTTCTTATAAAATACGGATCTCTAAACTAGATTATAAATCACTCCGTGGTGAGAGAGCTCCTCCCCCGATGTGAGCAGAGTGAATGTCCTCACATCTGGTTCACTGAAGAGAATGGAGAGCAACCTCCTGGCCAAATAGGAAACATATGGAAGAAAGAACAATCTGGGAGTATGGAAGGACTTGGGGCAAAAAGGCAGGGAGCCAGAGAAGAAATTGTTCAAAGCTTTCTGAATTAGTCTTCATCTCGACTTTACCTCCTTCCTATATGCCTGGATTTGTGTTGGTTTTCAGAGAGCATGGAAATGGGAATGAAGCTAGGGAAACAGAGATCCTACCACAAGAGTTATAGGTAAAGTGAATAAGAAAAATCCTCACGGAGAGAAGGCACAGAAGCAACTTTTGAGAACAATGCTATAACGGGGTCCCCAGGCAGAGATCTCAGGGAAAAGTTCATTACAAGGCCAATGCCAGAGATCTTGCAGGAGAGAGGGTTTTTTTTCCTTCCCTAGTGACATTATGAGAGGCTTTGGAAAAAGACTCTCCCAGACACAGAGGCCTACGGGAATCAGTCACCACATACAAGATCTAATAGTAATGCTTTTTGAGTTAGTTTCCTATTAATAAATCCTCTTATTCAGCCCTGTGGTAAAGTATGAAGACTTGGGCCATGCAATAGGGCCCATTTTTCCTTTTTCCTTCTCAGGATTGCTGAGTAGGGATTCATGCAAGTGAAGAGTGAACCATATTCCCTCCCCCTACATAAAGTTACTTAGAAGTGCTTTGACCAGGTATCTCTTCTAGTACAAAAAAGGCATCGGGTATAACACTGTAACTGTACCTAAATTGTTCCCTTTCAAGTGTCTTTATAAGGCAGAGCAGATAGGAGAGGAGAATTATTTCATGATGAAATGGCTATGAGCCCACAGCTAGGGGTCAAATGATTTTCCATTAATTAGATGAAGAAATAATAACATTCTATAATAATATATGTAATCTGTTTACAAACACTGTAAAATTATACACACACGTGTGTGTGTGTGTGTGTGTGTGTGTGTGTATATAATGTCAACAGCTCCTTTAGATATGCCTCATGGCCTGGAACCTGCAGGACGGCCTTCCTCAGCAAGAAAATAAATGTCTACAGATAGATCCCAAAAGGTGCTGCTATTTTGTACTTTTGGGGAATTGGTGACATGAAGATTCCACAATATTACTTAGAAATGTTGCTGTAGCCTGGAAACACAGTGAACTCATAACAGCCCAGGCAGCGGGGGTCCAGAAATTATTCCGTATGCCAAAAGAAATGAAAAGAGGCATCCTCAAAAATTTTTGTATGAATGTTCATGGCAGCATTACTTGAAATAGCCAAAAAGTGGAAACAACCTCATGCCCACAAACTAATGATTGGATAAACAAACATGGTATGTCCTTATAATGGCATATTATTCAGCGCTAAATAGGAATGGACCACTGATTCATGCTATAACATGGATGAATTTTGAAAATGTTATGTAAGTGAAAGAAGCCAGTCACAAAAGGCCACATATCATATGATTCCACTTATATAAAATGTCCAGAATAGGCACAACAATAGGTACAGAAAATAGATTAGTTGATGCCAAAAGCTAGGGTAAGGTAGGGAGGGAATGGGGAATGACTGCTAATGAGCACAAGGTTTTCTGGGGGGGCCAATGAAAGTGTACCCACATTTCCCATGGTAATAGTTACACAACCCAAATGATTTATTGAATACTGTGAATACTAAAAACTGTTGAATTATATAATTACACTTGGCAAATTGTGTGATATATGCAAAAAAGTTGTTTTTTAAATCTTATTTATTTAAATTCAATTAATTATTTTTAAAAGTTGGGGGTTTGGGATGTCTGGGTGGCTCAGTGGGTTAAAGCCTCTGCCTTCAGCTCAGGTCATGATCTCAGGGTCCTGGGATCAAGGCCCACATCAGGCTTTCTGCTCACTGGAGAGCCTGCTTCCTCCTCTCTCTGCCTGCCTCCCAGCCTACTTGTGATCTCTCTCCCTCTGTGAAATAAATTAAAAAAATAAATAAAAAATAAAAAAGGTGTGTTTTTTTTTAAAAGGAAATATCCCATATACACAAGAAGGATTAATGACTGTGCATGGAATTGGGGAATCTTAAATTCAGAAAAGAATTTAGAGGCCATCTATTCTGACCTCCAACACAACTGAGGGCTCTGAAGTAAATCACAGGCCCATGTGGACAGATGCTATAGGTTTCATTCTCATTTGGGGTCCTCAGTGCTGTCTATCAGTTATTTGATCTTTCTTTGACATTGCCTACACTTATGCTAACCCTTTATGACAGTCTCCACAAGACACACACACAGCCTTCATTCCTCTTATTCTGAGCCATTCATCTCTTACTTCACTGGAAATGTTGTCACCAACCATATTTATCTCACTGACCAGTCCTTACCCTCTCCAAATCCCTATGTATTTCCTCTCATCTCTGTGAGAGAAGCCCTTCTGTTCAAGATCAAAGGCCATTCTCTTTCTTGACCTCCCATCTCCTCTGGTCTCCTGACACTCCCCATCTCCTCACTTTGCCCACCACCTCATGCTCTAGACACTTCAAACCATTTGCTTCCCTGATAAGCCATGCTCTTCTTAGCCCCATGCCTTTTGCATATCCAACCCCCCCGTGCATCCTCCGTATGGACCATGACTTATTGAACAACGGGATCCACACAATACTCCTACTTACCCTCAAATCTGCTCAAACATCACCTTCTCCTTAAAATCTTCTCTGGTTCCATTCTGTCTTCTCCTCCCAGCACAACACCAATTTTTCTCTCTACTAGTTAAAACTGGTGCATGTTCTTTTAATTGCACAGATTAGACGAAATTGTCATTATTGGTTTGTTTACATGCTGGTCTCCTTAAAAGTGAGCTCTGTGAGAGAGGAACACTTCTTCCTCTCTGTGTCTCCCAGCATCTACATGACTGGTACACAACAGACGCTTGTTGAAACAGTTGCAGGAATTTTCATGACATCACCTTAATTGATGGTTATTTAGTTCTGACCTGAATGTTTTCGGTTACAGGGCACTCACTCCTTTTTAAGGCAGCCCGTTCCATGTGTGGGGCATTGTAATAATTAGTAAAATCTTCCTTATATTGAGTACAAATATTCTTCCCTTTGAAGTTCACTCATTGATCCTAGCTCTGTCTTGTAGAACACACAGATCAAGCAGTTCCCTCTAACACATTAGCTCTATCAAATGGTTGCCTATCATTTCACATGCCTTTTTCCTCCCTCCCGATCCTCTGCACACACAGAGTAAAGGCATTTTGTCCTCTTCAGGCTAAATGTCTCTGTTTCCTGGAGTTATTCCTTATGTAAGTGGCCTCTGGATCTCCCATAGTCCTACTTGACCTCTAGTTGGTCAATGTCCTTATTGAAATGGCTCCCGGAACTGGTCCCTGGAAGTGGTCTGAACAGAGGCAAGAGAGCAGGACTAGAAATTCACTCCATCAAAACCCATGTCCCTGTTCATGCAGCCCATGTCTTTTTGTGAACACGTCACACCCTTGTAGTGGACTCAAACTTTCAGGTTTCTCCAGATGATCTGTGCCATGATCCAACTCCCCCTCCAATGCCAACTTAATTGTTCAAGAATTTACCTGGAGTGGTGATAGGTGAGACAAAGGAAGAGGCTGCAGAGCTTTGGATTCCTGAGTTAGAGGTTGGAGAGGTATGACTCACAGGAGAAGACAAAGGGGACAGGAATGGGAAGCTGATGTTTTTGTAGCCATCTTATCATTTCATTAAAGCCTCATATGTGGTACATCATCCCTGTATCCCCGCTACCAGGACAGTGCCTGGCACACAATGGGCTCCTAGTAAACATTTATGAACGAGTGGATACAATCCATGGACTGTTGCACATACAGGCCACAACAACACTAAAGCCTGGTCATATATTACTCACAATGGGAAAAAAGAGAATCCATTTGTAAGTACGTGTTGTGCTAGATGTGCATGGACACAAAGGCACAGGTGTTTGGTTATGGCAATGATTTTTATATGATGGTCTGAGGATAGGTTTTCATGGATTGGGGGGAAGGTGAGTGAGCTGGGTCCCAAACCCCCATCCCATCATGAACAAGAACAACTCTACTTTTAGCTGTTTTGTGTACCAGGTTTTCACACAAATTGTCTTTTGAAACCGTGGCTCTTTGGCTAAAAAAATCATGCTATATTGCTAGGTTTTGACATTGATTCAAGGAAAGATTAATATTTGGATTAACATTACAGTAAAAATCACAATGCCCATCTCTGTCATGTCTGAGCATTACGTATCTGCCTGCTGCTTGTATACTTGTAGGGATAGGGAGCTCAGTGCTTTACTAGACAGTCTGCTGATCCAGGTCCCCCTACCAAGGAAACCACAATGGGGACAAAGAGTAAAGCAGGGTTTTTATTTGTTTGTTTGTTTGGTTGGTTGGTTGGTTTTTTCCCTGAGCTCTAGTGTGAGACTTCTGGGCAGACCCAGGTAGATGAGACCCTTTTCTGGAAAGACAAAATCTCATTTCCATAGAAAGTTCTCACTCCTCAAGCACAAGAACTACCTGCTCCCACATAGATATTCCCAGAGTACTCCCCCACCTTGCTTGGCTTTGCCTACATTATCTGCATTCCTTGCCTAAATCCTTGTCTTTCTCAAACCCACTTCTTCACCAGCTACATCAAGAGTAGGAAGTTATTTTAAGATGCCAAAGTGCTTGTGAACCCGTAACCCTAACCAGGTGAAGAAACATGGGGTGAAGTAGGAGAACACTGACACAAGAAGCTTCTGGAAGACTTGCTGATCTGGTCAATGAAAAAAGGCACTTGCCCCCTCCTACAAAGAGGAGGCACAGGTGTAGCTCTTGAGAGAGGAACTGAGAGAAGGTGTGTTGTATAAAAGCGATCTTACTCCATATATCATCAGGCACTGTTTCTCTTCTAATTTGAGTCTGGGTTAGAGAAGACAGAGAATGAGAACTGGAGGGCTCTCCTGCTGTCTCCACGTGTAGGTCAGCTTGAACCCTGGCGCCTGTGTAAGGAAGAGAAAAAAATGCATCTTCCAGATGTACCAGAACCCCTTTCTTTAGGGGAAAGTCTTAAATTCCTGGACTTTCAGACCTCCCCAAAGGATCACAAGCTTGAAAGAAGACATTTTTAAAGATACTAATTCATGGTTTGAGTTTTTCTGCACAGCGGCAAGTCTGTGACAGATACTGTTTTGCTCCTCGTCCAAGCTACATCTACTCAAATGAAAATTTGCTTGAGCACATCTCAGGCCCAAATGACCCAAACGTACAAAACATGAGCTTCAAATGGCACCAGGGTAAATACTGAATGTTTTCATAGTCTTTGTCCAAAATAAACATTTGAAAAATCCCAGAGGTTTTAGTTTCCTGAAGTAAAGAAAAATCATATTTCCAGCTGTCATTGGAAAATATCACACAAAATCCCACGTTTTTATCTTCCCAAATATTTTTACAATTACTAAATACTTAAAGGACTATTTTCATTTGTTTTTATGTTGGTGAGCTGTTCACACAGAAAGCAATTACGTCAGGAGTCCTAAGGTATTAACACAGATCACATAAAGCTGCAAAAGAGGCTTCCTTACTTGACTCTCCTGGTTGGGGGGTGAAGTAAGAGTCTGATATAATTGCCCATGTGGTTAGTAAACGTGCCAAAGCACAGTCTTTTGTCCTCACTATTGAGACTGTTTTATAAACACATGGTGATCAGCATATGCTGACTTCCAGAAATATTAACTGCAAAATTGGCAGCAAGCTGCAGCATTTGCGAAAATCCATATGTTCATTAAATTATTTTATTTGTGTGTGTGTGTGGGGGGTGTTTATCTGTATTTGAAAGCAGTTTCTGTACCTTCTCTTCTCCAGACCTTTGGGCTCCTTTAGAATTTTAATCGAAAGAAAGTCATCCAATGTCTTTACTAAAATTCATATGTATAAGTCATGATTATAGAACATTGCTCGAAGTTTGTAAGAACTATACTAATTGAGCTTTAAAACGTTTTTTCCTAGTTCAGAAGTGTTGCCCAATTTGTAAAACACCGAAGAACTATGGTATATTGTTGTCTTTTAATGACTAGAACGATGTGTCCATTTTCGTAGCTATAACCCAGACCATCTTTCAGGATTTGGCACTATGGAGTCATAGAAGGGGAAAACACCCAAAGGGGTTATCTCGTACCAATATTTGCCTTCAGATCCTCTAGGACCACCCCAGTGAAATGAAAACTTATGCTATCTTTAAAGCTTTCGTCCTTGACAATTTGTTTTATCATTTAGCAACCCTAATTGTCAGGAGAGAGATAGACAGGTTTTTTCTTTCAGATTTCTTCACACTGATTAGCTAATTTCAAAAACCTCTTGCACAGTGTGTGGTGCTGCCATTTCCATTTTATGGATGGAGACACTGAGACATAGGAGCTAAATGGCCTGCCACAAGCCTCATTAGAGATATGAGTCACAGTTGGGAGTGAGAACACAGAACCACAGCCTTCATTCCTGAGCTGTTTCCTCAACTCTACATTTTGCTTTAAGACATCAAACGGCGAAAGCAAACACAGCTCCGTTTGAGTGACCGAACAACGGGGATCGGATGTGCACGAGCCAATGGCCACTGTAGAGACTTCGATCGCCCGCAGAGTGTCCTTCTGTGCTTGGGCAGACGTCATGCTTCCACTTGGCTCATTTCTTAATTTCACCAAAGAAAGATGAAGGGCAATTATCGAGAAAATGGATACACTTCACATCGCTTTCACTCCCAATATAAAGAAGTGAGATTCAGCTGCTACCGAAAAGCGAATTCCTCAGTTGATTTGCAACAAGCAGTGCACATGAAACTGGCTGGCTCTGTTACTATTGTTCTCATATCGGTACCACTGGACGGCTCTAATTAATACCAGAAACTGCACAGGAAACATCCTTTAATTATTCCTCGTAGGTTTAGACAAAACGTAGCTTACTAAAAACAAAGTAAACTGCAAGTCTTTGAACTTGAACGTTATCTTTGTCCTTTGGCTTGCTAAGGTTTTGTGTGATCAGACATGATAATTTGTTTTCGGTGATACCCTTGATGAAATTAATTGAGTTTTAGACTAGCATACATTTCCTCTTGCTGATACTTTCACTCTTGGCAAGGTCTTATCTGGGCAGTTAGTGCTGTTCTCGTCTGGTTCTGTCTGCTGAGATTCAATTGCTGCAGGATTGTTGTTGTTTTAAACAAAGATGTTTACTTTTGTTATTAATGTAATATTCAGTTCATTTCCCCTTTTTATCTTCCCATAACGCACAGACCAACTCCCTTTATTTGGTGGAGATGACGGTTTGGACTTCACTGCTAAGTTTCCTTAGAAACACCCTAGCAGACCTTTCCAAATATATCATCATCAGAAACGGGAAAGCCATTTCAGACACTCCTATCTGTACACTTGGCTTGAATTCAGTTGATATCTAACTTCTAGCTCCTAAACACTTCCTTTTTATTTTTTTTAACTGTATTAATTTGTTTTTTTCAAACATCAAAGTTATATACGTTTATTAGAAACGAACTTAGGAATGAAAATAAGATCTTCCCAACTACACCCTCATGTCACCCAGTTTTGAATCATGCTGTGCACCGAATACCCTTTTTGAAAATGTTTTGCACATATGAGCCTACAACCATATACGGAGTAGTTTGATAGGTTAGGTAAATGATAGATTTTATACTAATGGAATCATTTTCTTTTCATATTTACTATTCATATTGTACTATAATTAGCTTTTTTCATCAATTTGTCTTGGACATCTTCTCAAATATGTCTTTTATTTAATTAATGCCTTATTGATAGACATTAAGTTCCTCCCGGTATTTTTGCTATTACAAAACAATACCAGCCTATTTGGGAGTGAGGAGTAAGGTGGTAGTCTGCATTTAATATTTCAAAATAGTATGTTTATTAAATAATACGTTTTCCATGATAATATGAAAGAGAATGTTGACCATTTAATAAGTGATATGTATTTCTCCAAAGGCCCTACTGTTTGAACCACCCACCATTGTTTACTGTTAAGCTGAGGTGGTCCCATGGCCTATGCGTGAGCTACTGTAATTACCGTGATAACCGTAGTGGCAGTCTGTTATTTTTAGTGCCCGGTACCTTCCGAACAACATTTTGACAGTTTCCTGTTTCCCACATTGTGAGTCCAGCATGCCCAAGGCAGAGCTCTTGTAGTTCCCAGACTCCCTTTCAGATGGGAAGCAGACATTGAATCTAGATTTCCTCAATCTGGAGCAACACAAGAATTGGAGGTGGAAGTGAGCAACATGAGGCAGAAACCCCACGACCAGGAGTTTGAAGGCCAGGCAAGTTTGTTGGCAAAAGCACCTGGAATTTTCGCTGGGGTCTGTGGCGAGCTGTAGGCAGCAGCAGAGGTTCTGACTGTACTGTCCCCAGCTACACTTTTCCTATCTGTGTAACATCCTGCCTGGTCCTCTGGCCCTCCTTTGTGAGTTGCCTGATTGCTTCTACAAATCTCTCTTTACTTATTCAGAGTGGACTCCATTCTGAATGAATCAGTGAGTGTTAGGGGAACTAATTGCATGATATACCCTGAAGGAAATGAGGATCTGGGATCGGTTAACTGAACTGAATAAGTATGATATTTATGTATCACACACACACACACACACACACACACGCGCGCGCGCGCACACACACACACACACACACACACACACACACACACACACACACACGGAAGTGCCCAAATTCCCATGTAACCATCACCCAGACCAAGGAACAGAATTTTGCCAGTACCCAGAAACACCTGTTTCTGTGCTCCTATCTCTTCTCTAAAGATAGTCCCTCTTCTGACCTGTTATAACAAAGATAAGTTTGCTGTTTTCAACTTTAAATAAATGAACCCACACACTATGCATTCCAGTTTTACTAGCTTCTTTTCCTTGACATTTTGTTAGTGAGATTCATCCATGTTGTATATGGGCCATATTCATTGTCGATGCTGTCTGGCATTCTTTTGTATCAATACATCACAATTTTTTTCTATCCATTATACTGTTGATGGACATTTGGGTGTTTTTCACTATTTGGCTATTATGAAAAGTGCCACTGTGAGCATTTCCATATGTCTTTGATACACATTTATATTTCTTTCTTTTGGATATATGCATATGGAAGCGGTTGCTAATGCATAGGTTGCTAATGCCTTATATTCAGCATTAGGAAATAATACCAGATAGATTTCCAAAGTGTACCAACTTAGACTTTTATCAGAAGTGTATTAAAGTTCTAGTTATCTCACATTTTTTGGACAGTTACCAAAAGTGTAAGTCTTTTAAACTTGTCTATCTTTAAAATTTTAGTCATTCTAGTTGTCGTTTTCTTTTCTTTTTCTTTTTTTTAAAGATTTTATTTATTTATTTGACACAGAGAGAGATTACAAGTAGGCAGAGAGGCAGGCAGAGAGACAGGGAGAGGAGGAAGCAGGCTCCCTGCTGAGCGGGGAGCCCGACGTGGGCCTCGATCCCAGGACGCTGAGATCATGACCTGAGCCGAAAGAAGAGGCTTTAACCCACTGAGCCACCCAGGCACCCTAGTTGTCGTTTTCTTACTAATTAGTGAGACACTATGTGCTGCAAATTTCTTCTCCCACTCTGGCAGTTGCCTTTTCACTCTGTAATGTTTTTTTTTTTGATGAACAGAATTTCTTCATTGTAATGTAATTTCATTTGCAGTTGAGTTTGAAGAAAGTAAGGATCAGATTGATAGGACAGGATGGGGCACTGGCAGTCCATTACAAGCAGAGGTGGAACGGCTTTTTACGTTTTATGTGTTCTTTGAACACATGGAAAGAAGTTCAAAGCCTGGACAAACTGGTTAGCGCTGACATTGAAAATTCTGAAGGTCACGAGGAATACAAGGGCTGTAGGGGTGAAATGGCCATTTCCAACCATGTCAGAGGGCTTAGAAAAAGAAGTAAACTCAAGATTTTAAATCTTTGGTTAAAATCTCTGTCAAAAAGTCAGAAGCACTCTATACTGCCCTCTTTTACCTTGTGTTCACAGGACTGTTCTAGCCAAAAGATCTAAGCCTCTGATCCTATAGACTAATGAATTATACTGCAGATTGAATTCAAAGAACTCACATGAATTTATGAAATCAGAACTGGAAGAAGTTATGAAATTGTCTGGGAAAGATGTGGGCCCTGAGGGTTAGAATAGGGATGTGTGAGAGGATTGAAATGATTTAATCAAGTAGCCAACCCCTAAACACCTAAATCACACAGAGCCTGTCTTGCCAGCAGAGGCACTCCAAACATTGTGTCTAATGAGACTGATTTGCTTGGAAGCCATTACAAGCATATCTAAGGTAGTGACTTTGCAAAAGGTGATAGGCCAGTTTTCCTCATGGTCACTTCTTTCTTTCATTGACATTAAACCTCCATCTAGAGTCAGATGTCAGATAAACCCAGGAGAAGAAAGCTTATGCACCAAAATAATTGCAAGTGTTCTTTTAAAACAAATCATACATTACATGTTAATAAAAATATAAAATAAAATAAAATAAAATAAAATAAAATAAAATAAATCTTACCATGTTAATCCATTGGGCATGGCTCCCCTCAGCCGGGAGCCCTGACTTGAAATGCCATCATAGATAGTCTTCCATTAGAATAGCCCTATGAAGCCTTTTATGGCCCAGCCTCTGCCTGTATCTGTCTCCTCAATTCGTGCCAATCCCATCTTTAGTCTTTTAGTGCTAGTCGTACTGTCCTTTACATATGCCACTCCCTCCACCTGAAGCTGCCCAAGAACCCCACATATAACCTGGTAAATTTCACTCTTCTTTCAAATATTGGTAAGCTCAGCAAAGCCTTTCTTCATTCCCTATTCTTCTCCCCATGCCTAAGTCAGGTTCCTTGGTATGTTCTCATTGAACTAAGTGCCTTGCTTTCACAGCATTTATTTCTGCATGCAATTAAACCCTAGGTGGTGTGTGTGTGTGTGTGTGTGTGTGTGTGTGTGTGTGTGTGTGTGTGGTTACTTAGTTAATGTTCATTTCCCATAAGAGATTCTAAATTCATTAGAGGGCACAGACCATGTTTGTTATTACTCATCATCATATCTTCAGCACTTAGCATACTGCCTGTGTACATAGTAGACACTCAGTAAATGTTTACTGATTGAATGAACAAAGAAAAAAATCTCTGTTTATTCTCAGAAATAGAGGTAATGACTACATCATCACAGACACTTTGCAAGGTCTGAGAGTATTAACAGCATATTGAAAAGTAAGCAGAGAAGCCCATGAGCCTGTGAAAAACAAAGGATCAACAGAGGAGTGACAAGAGAAAGAAGAAAGTGTGTGTGATGGGAACCTTGGAAGAGAATGCATCAAGAAGTATAGGGTACGTAATAGTGCAAAAAAATGCAAGTAACCAAGGGGTTACTTGTAAAAGGGTCAGTGAATCTGTAGGAGTGGTACATGGAAATAAAGTGCAGGCCTGCATAGAATTTACAGTCTTGGTGATAGAATCTCTGTGTTGAGTATTTATTTGGATTTAAATAAAAAGAAAAAAATGACACAAATGCTATTATTGTGTAAGTACACTGATACTACCTAAGCAGATAGACAGTATTGACTGTGTTTTTACTAATCTCAAAGCTGACACTGAGTTCAAGTAAAGTAGGATGAGGGTTCAGCAGGCCATACACCTGCTCTCCATTCTGTTTAGAGACAGGTATAGCAAATATATTCTTGGTCCATCTTGTAAATGATTTCATGTTTAGAAGGTAGAGCATAAAAGAAGTGGAATTATTATTCAATTTCTGACTGTGGTCAGAATTTTTGAGTAACGAACTATAAGTGAATCCAGCTGAAAAGGAAGAGTACTTAAAGGGTCTGATTCGACTGCTTGATGGGATCTTACAAATAGTTAATTTAATTTAATTTTATCATTGCTTGATTGTACTCAAGATGAGTACAATGAATAGCTTTATTAATAATAATCAAATGATAATTAATGCTAATTTTACAGCTTCATCAAGGACACTCTTTAGTTGTCTCAGGATAAATCCCGAGAGTCAAAACACTCATTTGACACTGACCACTTCAGCACCATTTGTGTTTGTTGTCAACCATTCCCATAAAAGAGTTCAACAATGAGCTGATGCTGACATTAGCTGAATATAAGCAAAACCACAAGTTGAATCCCTTCAGTAGGTTCACCCAATGGTAAGGCGAAGTATAATTGTGCTGGTGATGTATTAACCTAGTCTTCATGTTTGCAACTAAATCTTCTATTTCCTATGTTTCTGTACTGTTGGAAAAGTGGCCATGCAGCACTTCTTTTCACTGACTCTTCGTGTAGCAGCCATTCAGCAAGAACAACTCGTCAGAGCTTCACTAGTGCCTCAGCAACTGTGTGCCCTTGCTTCTGCAGCCAGTGCCATGTGGTAACTTAGCTTTTGATATGCCTCAGCATTTCATTTCTAGTTAGAAAAGTTGCAAATGGCGTAAATGATTATATAAAAACAGAAAACACCTTTTATATAAAGCTTTTTATATTTATATAAAACAGCTTTTATCATATTTTTATTTATTGTGTGCAGTTGTACTTAGAGGAGATGTGTCCCTTACATGAGTCAAGGGAACGTTGAGATATATCAGTTTCATCTTTTTCAACATCGTGGAGACAGAGATGAAACAATCATGGGTTGAGAAGGTAAGTCTTCTAATTTTCCTTACTTAATTCAACAGTCTATCACTAACTATGAATTTATTTATAATATAAAGTTTTGCCTTTAACAATAAAATACAATTGTAAAATAACAGTTTTATAGAAGACTTCTAAATTTAGAAAAATTTCACAAACAATTCAAAAGTATTATTACTAACCAAAACAACAAAGTTTACTTATTTTTCATGTGTTTCCATACATGAGGAAAACTTGAGTGATTTATTGGATGATAATGAGGTTATAGAGATTATAGCAGGTAAAATCAAAGAAGCATCATAAAACCGCAGTAGAAACACTGAGAAAAAAACTGAGCTAATCTCTGAAAATGCACATATTATACATGAAACTACTCCTTTAGAAAATTCTAGAAAACAAAAGAATATAAAAGCATATATTCCATTGCTGTTAGAGTGCTGACATCATCATGCCATGTAGCCTCTGAAAAACTGCTGCGCACTCATGAAAGAATGAGAGCAAAAAAAAAAAAAAGCAAATACATCTTAGTGATTTTAGGAAAATAGTTGACCTTGTGAAATCCCAAAAGAATACCCCCAATCTTGGGTATTGGGGACCCAGACCACACCTTGAGAACCAGTGCTTAAACTCTAGATAACTGAGCTTCCCATTGACTTGGGACAACATTTTAGAACACTTTAGAATCCCCATTGTTCCTTCTGGCGACTCTCAACAAAGGCATGTACTCCCTGCAGGAGACTTTGTGAAGTAAGGAAATAATCTGCCTCATGTGTCTTAGAAGATTTGGGATAGTCAGAATACTGGTTCAAAAACAGAGCTACTAAATTATCTTCCAAAAATACTGCTATTCTCCTTCAGGCTTTGGATAAGAGCTGATTATCAGTGGTTTCTGGGGAGCGTGTGGCATGCCAGGTATCACATGCTATGAGTTAAGGGCAGATATTGAAGTTCGTAATTCCAATGACAGGTGTTATCCATGTTATGACATCTGTGAGACCAGGCCTTGCTTGGTGTCTGTCAGCTGAGGGAGTCACTAAATACTCTACCTGGGCTGCAGATAATAGCAATCTAGGAAAAATGAAGATACAGTAAATCAGTTAAAACAAATATACTGGGAGGTTACAAAGAATAATACACAAGCCTAAAGCATCAAGACATATAAAAATAGGAGCTAACTAGAGTAGAAGATCATGGGACAAAAATCAAGCAGATTAAAAGAAAAATTAAATGACTAATCAAGTCCCATGTTCAACACCCCTCATGGAAGAACTCAAGATTCTTTTAAGTTAAAGTTGGGGGCATTGAAATTTTCATAGGTAGTCTCTGTTAACTAACAGTGTTTTAAACTTGTGTATAAGTGTATTTAAAAGGGAACTACCTCTCTAATTCATACTGAGTCCCACCATTCCCTTCCCTATCTTATCTACTGCCCAGCTTCCATATTGGCTTATCTGCCTGCTCCTGTCATTCCAGAGACACAACAATCAGGAAAGCTCAGCAAGACCTTCTCCAATGGTTCACCTAACCTAGCGTTTGTTTGGTATTCACTTGGGGAGATTATTTAAAATGTAAATTCCTCGGGTAGAATTTGGGTGTTTTTGTGGGTTTTTTTGTTTGTTTGTTTTTGTTTTTGTTTTAGCTAGCACCTCTCCCTGCCATTCTTCTGCTGGTGGTCAATGAACTACACTTTTGAGAAACACTGGCGTCCTTCGTGTGCACCTTTGACTTGCGTTCTGCAGTCCCAAACTTCTGCCTATGGAGAACTTAATGGTCTTCAAAATCATATGCCTGTTGTTCAGTAATAAACCCAGCAAGATTTGATGTCTAACTTCATAGTGTCTATTCTAAATGCTCCTTCTGAATGACACTGCCATTTTGTCTGGTTTCAAAATCCACCTCAATTCTTTGTGGTAGCTTTATCTCTATTTCAACATTTTTAGACTGTGATTTTATTTGACTTAGGTCAACAAAAATTAATTCTAAAACAAATCTCTTACACTTTCAACTTTCCTGAAATCCCATGTAAACCACATTGCTTTCAAAAGCTTCAAAAAATAGTGGTGAAAATTTTAACACTACATAGCAAATATTGATGTTGGATAAGTATGCTGGATTTTTCTCATTGAATGTGGTGGGCACAATTCAAGGTACAGATCTGTTCCAGAGTATACAGGATAAAAATAAGAAATCCATATCTCTAAGAGGGACACAGACACATTTTCTATCCTCAGTTGCTAGATGGTTATTTTCAAAGATAAAATATTCATAGTTTGTTTGCAGTTCTTGCTGATATATGCTAATTTGCAAATCTTCAAGGTTGCCTTTAGCTGAAAACTCCTGGAACTGTCAGTAACTCATTCTTGATATAAATAGTTTTCACAGTTATAATTTTATGCAAAATATTAAATGGTGTAGAGCATTAATACCTTTCATTAGCATTATGTCTCCATTTAAATTTAATTTTCAAGAGAGCTAATGTGCTGATAATGCAACATCCAACTGGAAAAAAAAAAAAAACCACCCAAGTTTCTTGAATAGAATTTGTTCCAAGACTGTTTTAAAATACTTTTCCAATTACAGTATGTAAGCCATAAACTTTGTATTTCTACTTATTCAAAAACATGTGGTTTTTAAAGTATTCCACATTATATTTCATCCGAATATATTGATTATCTAATTTTAAAAAAGTAATAACAATTTCTCACGGAGTATTTGGGCTGGAACCTCATGATAATGGCATTCCCGTTTAGAAAGTAATGGTACCTGAAAAAGAAGGACCACTTGTTACCAAGCCTGAGGCTGTTCTGGAGCCACGCCAAAGAACCAAGGAGAGAGTGGTATTTTTTGCTGATATCATAATGAATTCGGTCTTAAATCGAATTCTATAGAAATAGTTCTGTAACACACAGGAGAAAAGGTCTAATAAGCCATCGAAAGTAAGATCTGGAGCTCAGAAACAAGTCTGGACTGGATTTCTTTATTTAGGAATTGGGCTGGAGATAATTATTATGTGCAGCCTGTTCACACCTACACCAACACCTCCCACTGCTCTGTCACGGCCCAAGGCGACAAATCTATAAACACACGTCTTACCTAATTTTCACAGCCTCATTTAAAAATAACTATTTTTATCAAATTCCATGTATGGAATTTGAATTAAACAACAAGATATCCAAAGTGTATTTGCCCACTGGAAGAGAAAGTTTAAGAGAAGACGTCATGAGGGCGAGGCAAGGCTCACATGTGTGGTAAGCCAAAGCAACATGTGAGCTGAAGTCATAGGGGAAGAATCTGATTAAGTAGAGAAAGCCAATGGATGCAGGACAGAAACAAGGGACTTCACCAAGTGTGGCTGACCTGTATCAACAGAGGCATGGCAGTGTGAAAACAATGAACCCAACAACACAGTTTCTATGAGTCACTTTGGCTCCAGAGCCATAGTCCAGTTTCAGTGATAATGCCCAGCTCTGTAACACCTCATGTTTTGGACTTTTGTAGGGTTTATCCTTCTAACCATTTCCAATTCATCTTTATAATAAATGCTTCTTACTTCTGTAAATAAGAGAGTTCTCTGTTAACAGTAATCAAATGTACTTGACTGAAAATGGCTATCAGCATTTGGAATTCAAGAAAACTGGATTTAGGATTGATTTCCTACTTGTTTGCTTGTGAGCCTGGGCGAATAATGTAATCTCAGTTTTATCACCTGTAAAGGATTTTTATTTTTGAGAATTATTGATGTAATAATATGTGTAAAGCACTTACCACAATATTTGGCATAAGCCAGTTCCTCAATGGATATTAGCTTCTTCCTCCATCTCTTTTCTAAGTGAGAAGAGAAAAAGGTAAGGACGAGCTCCACAGCGGATGTCATCTAGGAAATGCAAATTAAAACAACAATGAGATAGCACTACAAAACTTTTAAAATGACCAAAATCTAGAGGCCTAACAACATCACATGCTGACAAAGATGTGGAACAAGAGGAACTCTCATTCATTGCTGGTGGGAATGCAAAGTGGTGCAACCAGTTTGGAAGACAGTTTGGCAGCTTCTTACAAAACTAGATATACTCTTACCCTATCACCCAGAAATTGTACTTCTTGGTGTTTGCCCAAAGGAAGTGAAAATTCACATTTACTCAGAAACCCGCTCATGGATGTTTATTTATTTATTCATAACTGCCAAAACTTGTAAGCAACCAAGATGTCCTTCAGCAAATGAGTGGACAAATAAATTGTGGTACATCCAGGCAGTGGAATATTAGCTGGGGCTAAAAAGAACTGAGCTATCAAGCTAGGAAAAGACAAAGAGAAACCTTAAATGTATTACTAACTGAAAGAAGACCATCTGAAAAGCTACATATTGTATGGTTGCAGCTCTATCACATTCTGGAAAAGGCAAAACTATGGAGACAGAAAAAGATCAGTGGTTGCTGGAAGTTGGGAGTGGGGAAGGGATGAATAAATTAAGCAAACAGAATTTTTAGGGCAATGAAAATACTCCGTATGATACTAAAATGGAGGATGCATGTCATTATACATTTGTCCAAACCCATCGAATGTACAACACCAAGAGTAGATCAGCATGTAAACTATGGACTTTGGGAGATAATGATGTGTCAGTGTAGGTTCATCGGTTGTAATAAATGAACCCTGTTGAGGGATGTGGTAATAGGGAGGCTGTGGGAGCCAGGAGCATATGGGGAAACTCTGTAACTTCTTCTCAATTTTGAACCTGAAAATGCCCTACAAAAATAATCTTTAAAAAAAGGTAAAGATAGAACTCCAAGGACTGTATTTCTAATATACTACATTTGCACTTCAGGCATTTCTGTTATAAATGACATAAAATTTCCACTGGCTATGATTTAGTTATTCACTCCACAAATGCTGTTTAGCATGTACTATGTACAATGCACTTGGAGGATCAGACTGAAAAAGACCTAGTCTTTGCCTTCCAGGGACTTTCCCATCTAATAAGGCAAATGTAGGATAAAAGTGATGGATGCTGCAGTAGAGTTAGGCCAAATGTATGGAAATGAGGAAGAAAACATTTATTTCCAATTGATAGGACAAGAGGAAGATTTTGTGGATTAGAAGACGTTTGACTCCAGCGTTGAAAGATTAGCGGGATTTGGAACCATCAGGAAAGAGTAAGAAACAGTTAAGCTGGAAGAAAAAGCATGAAGAAATCCTCAGGCAAGTCCCAGGATGACAGGTAGACTATTGGCCAGTGTTTCAAAT
Organism: Ailurus styani; assembly: GCA_002007465.1. Taxonomy (NCBI): domain Eukaryota; kingdom Metazoa; phylum Chordata; class Mammalia; order Carnivora; family Ailuridae; genus Ailurus; species Ailurus styani. The sequence goes on from LNAC01000145.1 coordinate 3,137,810, forward strand.
GTGTGAGAAATCTCGGGCCAGTATGTCAAGGGAACAAAAAGAGCAAGAATTTTTCATATCTTCTTGGAAGTAGGTTTTGTTGATTTGTTTTCAAAATGCAGAGCCTCTCATGAGTTTTACATAATTCCCAAAGGGAGGAAATCAGAGACAGTTCCCTGAATTGTTCAACAGTGGTGGGTATGAATGTGTGTGTGTTCTTATAAATAACTATAAAATTAAGCATCTAATTATTAGATTAATGAATGGCCACTTGCAACTGCACAAATGCAAACAGACTCAGTTATTTGACACTGGCCATTTTTGACTACTTGATGTCAGCAAATGGCTTATTTTTTAAATTTTTTTTTATATTTTATTTATTTATTGGACAGAGAGAGAGAGATCACAAGTAGGCAGAGAGGCAGGCAGAGAGAGAGGAGGAAGCAGGCTCCCTGCCTAGCAGGGAGCCTGATGTGGGGCTCAATCCCAGGACCCTGAGATCATGACCTGAGCCGAAGGCAGAGGCTTTAACCCACTGAGCTACCCAGGTGCCCCTTATTTGTTTAGTTTTAAAGATTTTATTTATTTATTTGAGAGACAGAGAGAGCACACATAAGTAAGGGGAGAGACAGAGGTAGAGGGAGAAGCAGACTTCCCCCTGACCAAAGAGCCCAATGCAGAACTCAATCCCAGGACCCTGGCATCATGACCTGAGCTGAAGGCAGACGCTTAACTGACTGAGCCACCCAGGTGCTCCAGCACATGGTTTATATACTGAAGATATTAGGGCCTTCCTTCTGCAAAACCACACACCAAGCAGTTAAATCAGCTATTGCTAACGATCACTAAATATCTCCTATTGGAAATTTTATTGTTTGACCTCTGAGCAAATACATTATTTGGGAGTAAAAATTAATTTAGACTCAGGGATTTTTTTTAACATACCCATCTATACTCTGCAAAGTAGTGCAGAAAGAAATTGAACAAATTACATAAAAATAAAAATATTATAAAATACATCACATTAATATTCATGTATATATCAACCTACTCAAAAGGTGTAAGTGATGACCTAAGATTGAGAAATAACATGTGGATAAATTCTTACTAATGAAATTTCCCTACTAAGTCTCTGTAGTTTTTTGCCACAGGGAAGGGTTAGCCCAGAGATGTATTAGGGCAGTCAGGTTTACCCCTAATCTATGGTTACTGCTATCCACCAGAGAATCTTTTCTGATGAGAGATGGTGATGATGATGATGATGATGATGATGATGATGATAAACAAACTGGAAAATAGGGATTTGACTGTTACTCCCCAAACTGAGTAGAACTTAGGGTTAATATGTTTTGAGGCACAAGGAAGTCCTTTTCAATCAAGGTGCCTCTGGGGACTCATTAGCTGAGCTTCATTAGTTAAAATAGTCAAATTTAGTACCCTGCAATGAAATGTATTGTGCTTCAATCTATTCTTCACCTCCTCCCACCTCAATTTGCTTAAATCAGCACAGTCTTGCATATTTCTCTTTAACTTTCTAAGTATAAACTGTAACATACACCCAGAAGAATGTAGAATATACAAGTTCTTCTTATGCTCCTTCCTTCTCATGAAGGTCACCTTCACTCTTTAGCTAACCATTTATCTTCTGTGAGAGTATTTCCTCCCTTTTCTTTATAGTTTGACCATTTACATATGCATCTCTAAACAAGATTGCTGAGTCTAGAATGATTTGAACTTTATAGAAATGGCATCACACTTGAAGTCTTCCCATGTTTCTGGATTTTTTCACTCAAATATTATGATTTTGAATGCTCTCATTTTGTTATAAGCAGATGTGGTTCATTCATTTTCATTGTATTCACGTACCAAAATAAATTATCCTATTAGAGTTGGACATGAGATTGTTTCCAGTTTGGGGCTATTACCAGCAAATGCTGCTATGGAGATTCTTGTCTGGAGACTCTGGTCTCTGCTTACATTTCTCTGGAGGATATACCTAGGTGTGGGATTGCTGAGTCACAGAGTACATACATTACATTCAACTCTATTAGATAATGCCAAACTCTATTTCAAAGTGATTATACCAATGGACACTCCTATGAGCAGTGAATAAGAATTCTAGTTGCTCCAGGGACACCTGGGTGGCTCAGTCAGTTAAGCATCTGCCTTCAGCTCAGGTCATGATGCCGAGGTCTTGGGGTCAAGTGCAGAGTCAGGCTCCCTGCTCAGCAGAGAGCTGCTTCTCTTTCTGCCCCACTCCCTCTTGTACTCTCTCTCACAAATAAATACAATCTTAAAAAAAAAAAAGAATTTTAGTTGCTCCATATCCTCACCAACACTTGGTACTTTCAGACTTTTTCATTGCTGCGACTCTGATGGCTGTCTGGTGGTATTCCGCTGGGGTGTTAACATACCTTTTCCTGATAAGCAATGAAGTTGAGCACCTTTTCACATGTTTATTTGCCATTTGAATTTTTTCCTTTGTAATGTGCCCATTCAACTCTTTTCTACTTTTTATTAGTTTTTTTTTCTTTCTTGTGTCAGTTTGTAGCAGTTCTTTATATATTCTGGACACTAATCCTTTGGCAGGCACATGTGTTGCACATAGCTTTTTGCACTGATCACTCACTTTTTTACTCATTTAATGATGTCTTTTGGTGGACAGAAACTTTTTGTTTTAATGTAGTCAAATTTGTTAATATTTTCTTTGTTATCAATATTCTTAATATACTCTTTAAGAAATCCTTCCCCAACTCTTCAATAGAGAAGATATTCTCCTATACTCTACTATATTATAAAGCTTAATGGTTTTGACTTTCTAATTGGTCTTATCTTATTTGAGCTCATTTTTTGTGTTTTTGTAAGTCTCATTTCAATCTTTTATTATCAATATCCAATGATCTTGGCATCGATTATTGAAGTCTCTCTGCATTAAGCAATGATGCTACTCTACCCATATTAGCTTACATAATCTTTAAAATTTTGAAACAGGTATGCTTTTGTTTCCAACTGGTAATACCTGCAGCTCTTTTATAGAAGACTGTCCCTTGGACTACTGGAGACCACTCTGCCTATACACTTTGAGAGACTTGGAAGTGCCTAGAAATTTACATGGCCCCAGGGTAGCCCCTAACCAGCGATCAAGGCTGCCAAAGCATGAAAGCCCAGATCTTTTGCCATTTGGGGGACAATTCTAAGTCATCACTGAAACTGCTGTGTTCCCTTTGGAGTCATGCACATTCTTTTGGACACAAAACCCCATCTCAGTGTGTGCTTCTGGGAAACTGGACCTAAGATACCATCCTTTTCTCAGCGATCTTCTGAATGACTCATGTCTGATATCAAGAGTCCACACATGCATTAGTCTATTTCTATGTTCTCTATTCTGTGTACATTGGTTAATTTATGTACTTCTGGGACAAAAACCACACTATCTTAATTACAAGAGATTTGTGAGAATTCTTAATATCTGGTAGAAAAATATCTGGTAGAACATTCCTTCACATTTTTTTCTTTTCCAGTGTTTTAATTAGTTTTAGCCCATAGAAACCTTAGAATTATCTTGTCATGTTAAAAAATAAAACTAACATTTTCATTTTTATCTAGAAGTCAATTTGGAACTGACAGCTACATAATATTGAGTCTTCTAATTCATAAACTTAGTACATTTCTCCATGTATTTAAATCTTAATGATGTTCAAAAAATTTTTTATAACTGTCTCCATGGAGGTCTTATTTTTATTTTACTTTATTTTATTTATTTTTTTATTAACATATTACTTGCCTCAGGGGTACAGGTCTGTGAATCATCTGGCTTACACATTTCACAGCACTCACCATAGCACAAACCCTCCCCAATGTCCATAACCCAGCCACCCTATCCCTACCCTCCCACCTCCCAGTAACCCTCAGTTTGTTTTGTGAGATTAAGAGTGTCTTATGATTTGTCTCCCTCCTGATCCAATCCTGTTTCATTTTTTCCATGGAGGTCTTATTACCTTTTGTTAGATTTGTTCCTAGCTACTGCATATTTTTATGTATTGTCAAAGTGTTTTTTTTGTTTCATTTATTGTTCCTTGTTCATATAAATGAATAAATTGAGTTTTTATTAATTCCAAAAATGAATCCACAGATTTGGGGGACATTTTCCATGTACATAATCATATTGTTTATCAACCCTTTTTCAGTCAGCCTTGTCCCATGAGGCTATCAAAATTGCAGCTCATTTCCACAGCTCTTCTCTTCAAATTGACAGATTCTCTCTTGGCTAAGTCTGCTTTGAATACTGAGTTAATCTCTCTAGGTTCTCATTTTCTGCAGATTTTGGCCTTATAATCCATTACTCTCCTTTTTAACACTTAAAAAATATTTTATCTAACTTTTTATGTTGTTCTCAACATCATTGTTGGTTCAGACAACCTAGAAGAATTTCAGTTGCATTTTCAAAGACTTGAATTTCACAAAAGCTATCAACTGTCTAGTGAAGACAAAACTGTCTACTACAGGGCTCTAACATCTGTCTCAGTACTGTGAGTAGGTCTCAGAGGGTAAGCAGCAGAGATGACGGAGTTTGGTCTGGAGATACGGTGAAGATTGAGCCAACAGGACGTGCTGATGGTTGGTTTAGAAACTATGTGATAGAATGAGAGAAGTCAAGGAGGATGGCAAGGTTTGTGACTTGAGCAAATGGAAACAGAGATGCCATTAACAGAGATGGGGAACACTGAGGAAGGAGCAGATTTTAGGGGGGAAAGCAAGAATTTGATTTTGGATATGATAAATTTGGAATGTCTGTTAGACACACAAGAAGAGCTGATGAGTGGACAGTTGGTTCTATGAGTCTGAAGCATAGGGGAGAGGGCGAGACTAGAAGTATAAATTTGGGAGTTGTCAGTTTATAGATGATATTTAAATCCACCAGACTGGGTGAGATTACCTAGACAGAAAAGGAGTCCTAGGACTGATTCTTGGAGCACTTCAACAGTTATAATTCAGGGGAAGAGGAGGAAGAGCTCTCATATGAGAGATATATCTCACGGAAGAGCCAGTGAGGGAAACAAACCTTAGATGCCAAATAGAAAAACAACCAACCACATCACCCTCCAGCACAGAGGCAGGCAGAGACTAACAAAACATAGATTTGGGGAGGAGAATGGTCTATGAAACTGTCTAATTTGTTAACATGAAACAAGATCTATGGGGTACTGGGGTCTGACATTACATTTCATGATTTGCATTTGTACAGTTAAGTTGGATAATCACAAAAGCCATAAATTCCAGTTGGTGCACACTTTGATTCTTTTCTTCACTCTTATTTACTATGAAATTTAGTCTTTGTTGGGGAAGATAGAGCTAGATTAGGATGAGCTTCTAACAGTTGTTGAGGTCATGATATTTAAAACATCATGCTAGGTCTAGAGTGCAGATGGACCAGATGGACCATTGTGTTTTCCTTCCCCAAGTGATTTAATAGCATCAGATTTGCTAAAAATACCTCCCAGAGGGCCATCAGTTGCAGATTTTTCAACTGCTTTCAGAAGACTTGCAGAGCACAAATAAAGGATTTATTGATTTTTGGTCACCTTCTGAATTATAACAATTTGGTACTTTTCCCATCTCCCTTCTTAATATTGCCTTTTAACCAAAAAAAAAAAAAGAAGACTTTTGATGAGTTTGGGTGGTGTACTATAAATGTGTAAAAAGGGTGAGATAATTAAGGTGGGAAGTGGGGAAAATTTTATGCTTCCAGGCAACACTGTGAAACAATACTGGTATTTGTGTTCTTGTAACAGATTCCTGTAGTTACATACTGCGGTGATTTAAGCTGGGGTGGGCCCAGAGGGATTCCACAGTAATCAACTTTCATCTTGTTGAGGGTTTACTTGTTCCCTGCTTGCTTACCCACGGCTGCAATGCACAAAGCTGTGTAGTGCAGTAGAGGGAAAAGCACCTGGGGCAGCATGTTCCAACAAACAAGGGGGCTGAGAGAAATCGCCACTTCCCTTTCACTCAGTGGTGGAATTTCTTGGGAAATTTTAGAAGTTCGATGAATACTAAAAAGGAGGGATGCTGGTGAAATCGGGGGCGGGAGTGGTGGTGAGAGGCATGGGTGGGTGCAGTAGTATGTGAGGTATGAGTGAAGGCTACAAGACGGGAGGGGACAATAGGTCAAAGGAAGCATGAGAAAAGATTGCTCTGCAAGTGGAAGGTGGCTCGGAGGACCAAAAGCACTTTTAAAAAATATGCAGGCTGATGATTAACGCTCACCGCATTTCACTAAAATTTTTACAGAGCTGTCCAAATGTTTCAACACCTGTTTCACATGAGGCAAAATCCTCTTGTAAACAACAGTGAGTCATTACCCAAGGCCTGTGAGAAAGGTGCTCTTGGGTATATGCACATTTTCTCTGGGTTCCCTTTGATGGACGGTGACTGAAAATATAGCATAACCTTCTTTGCCCCAGAAATGTCTGCTGAAAAGGGGGAAATTCTAGGGGAAAAAGAAAAGGACACATGTTATATACCTAAGCACATAAATAAATCCATCCCTTATGTATTTATGTAGGTGGAAAACATGATAATTACATTTCCAAATGGTTTTGGAAACCCCCGCAAATGTATACTTAAAAAGTCATAGCAATGAACGGAGACTGGATGGCTCATTAGTTGTGAGATAAAGAGTTATCCCCTTTGGATCTCCTTTTCCAAAAAGGATGAGGCCAGAAGCAATTTGATTGAATAGCGAACAGACATCCTTTGCGAATAGGTGAGATCACAAAACCCATACTGCAAGTTTTAGGGTCATTATTCATTTATTCACTCATTCAGTCTATTATGTGACAGGTATGTTTATACGATAAAAACTGGAAATACTAAAAGAAATAAAACATCGCTTATACTCAAATAGCCCATCATATAGGAAAAGAAAGATAAATGACCCTAAATTATAGCGAAATGTCGTAAAAGCTATGACAGAGAATTTGTAGATGACTATGGAGAGAGAATATAAACTGGGATAATAATAATGCCTAATATTTTAATAGCTCTAAATGATTTGGACAAAAAGCAGCTTCATTGAAAGCATGTTAGATGATGCATCTATTTAGTCAAAATGACAACTTAGGGGTGCTTGGGTGGCTCAGTCAGTCAAGCCACTCTTGTTGTAGACTCTCAGCAGGTTGTTTGCTCAAGATTCTATTTCCCTCTCCCTCCGGCTGTGTGCAGGAGGGTGCGTGTGCTTGCTCTCTCTCTCAAATAAATAAAATCTTTAAAAAAATGACAACTTAGTAAAAATATTTACTAGTTTAAAAATTAGTGGCACTGTTGTACTATTGATTCATTTTGTAATCTTTTATGAATTTTTAATATTTTTGTCCATGTTCAGGGATTTTTATTATACCTTCTAAATTTCTTAATCATTTAGCCAATTCCCCTAAAAAGTTAACTTCACGAGGGCAGGCACTGTCTTTTTCGTTCACAGTTTCATCTCCTATGCCTATTGCTGTACCTGACACATAGGGAAGTTTTCAATACATATTAGTAAAGAAATGAATGAATGAATACAGTGTGCACAATTTATAACTTTTGGAACATGGGACTTCCTTAATGTGCACCGGTAGTGGAAGGTCACGTCCTCCAACACAGCTGTCCCTGGCACACATTCTTCCCTTCCATCTGAGATATTTGTGATGCAGCGCTTTTGGAATCTTTGTAGGATACCCCAGAAATTCAGTTCTAAGCCCCAAACAACCCATTTTCAGGACATTAAAACATCTGACGTTTCCATTAATCCTATGAATATGACATGCCCTGCACAATACTGTTTTTTAAAGAGATCTCTTGAAATGGTATGATTATGGTAATATCAACTGTCTCCAGCAAAGGGAACTGGGTGTTTGGAGGACAGGACTGGGAGGGAGAATTTTTGTTTGTTTGTTTGTGTTTTTTTTTTCTTCTATTTTATACTATTTTGAATAGTTTTAGTATTTTACCATGTGATTCTTTCCTGTTAAAAAGAAGTGTTTTTTAAAAAACATATATGTAGGGGCGCCTGGGTGGTTCAGTGGGTTAAAGCCTCTGCCTTCGGCTCAGGTCATGATCTCAGGGTCCTGGGATCAAGGCCCGCATCAGGCTCCCTGCTCAGCGGGGAGCCTGCTTCCTCCTCTCTCTCTCTCTGCCTGCCACTCTGCCTACTTGTGATCTGATCTCTCTCTCTCTGTCAAATAAATAAATAAATAAATCTTTTTAAAATATCCTTAAAAAAATAAAAAACATATGTAAGCACTGTGAACTTTTGCTAAATTTGTCTTGTCTTTTGGGGAATTCCATCAGATAACCCATATATGCGTTCAATACAAGATTTGACTGAGATCACTTTAAGTTAATGTTTCTTTCTTAAACAGTACTCTTTTGTTGAAAATAAAATAATATAATAACATAGAAAGAGGCTTTGAAGAGATTTGAATATAATACAATTTCCTCCTTTAGGAGGGATAATTTGGGGAGAAATTCACCTTGTGTTTGACCACATGGTATATAAAATATGTGGCAATTGCAGATTAATCTGTGGCAATTGCAGATTAATCATTAATTATAACACACGCAAATACCCTGATTTGGCACTAGGAAGAGTTGATCCAGACCATAAAATGCACCTACCATCATAATAATAAAAACAGTCAGATGGGGTGCCCAGGCGACTCTGTTGGTTAAGTACCTCTTTTGGGCTCCCCGCTCAGTGGGGAGTCTGCTTCTCCCTCCCTCCCTAACCCTCATCCCCACTTGTGAGTGCACTGTCTCTCAAACAAATAAATAAAATCTTAAAAAAAAATTTCAGATAATATGGCCAACTGATTGATTTTCAGTTAATTCTCTAGTTCCTTAGGACAAACTGATGAACATGCCAAAGAGCACTGTTTCAAATGCCACTTTTTATTGCCTTCATTATACACCATAACAGATATTCAAAATCAGTATGGAACACAGGCATTTAAAAGGCTATGAAAGCTTTATTAAGACATATTTTCTCTTTTAACAATGGTTTCTCCTTCCTAAAAATATTTTAGGATCTAGCTAATGGATTAGATGGCTTATTGTAACTTTAAAATTTTAATACCCAGTTCATCAAGAAATAACAAAATCTACAATGACAACTGTGATCCCAGCTCAACAAGATATTCTCATGACTATATGCCTTCTGCTATTTCCTTGGCTTTCCTCCCCTATAGTTCATATAGGGAGTGTGTTTGATAGTAGTGACGTACCAGCTTCTTAACCAGATTTTATTCTCAGAATGGGTCAAAGTGTGCAATGCCCTGTTTTGGTTTGAAAGTGAATGACATTCGGATACAGTTGCCTATTGATAGAGAAAGCTTAGCTACAAAAGAATTACTGTGTCCAATTACTGACTCAAATAAAGAAAAATAGAGAGCAAATGAAAAGTCACCTTAAAATGTGATTCAGACAAAGAATAATAAACAGTGTCATTATCCTCCTTTTAAAGAAATACACAAATGTGTTCAATATGCCTCTATTAGCACAATATAGTTTCAGATTTCAGATATACTTTCTAGTGTTATGGGGCAGATGCCAAACTCTCAATGAATTTATCCCCAAGAATCATATTTTCGTATGTTTTTACTCCACTGTGTCCTCAGAAAACATGAACAGATTTCAAACCCTGCTAATCCATTGGAAAATTGCTTAGGGCAAAGCCATTACTGAAGCTCTCAAGGAGGCAAAGCTCACTAGCTCATTGCCAAAGCCCCCTCTTCTATGTTTATCTTAGAGTAGCAGCTGTCCCAACAGGCACGCCATTCTACACATGGGAAGGAAGTGGCAGCTGTGGTTCCAATATTTCCAAACTACCGCTGAGGGATTTGTAAACACCCGCATGCATATGGTACCGTATAGTGATTCTTAAAAATGAGACTTAAATCAGATGCAGTTTAGTATTTGAAATTTTATTTATTGGCAATGCTAGTTTACAAGGATGGTTAACTATCTATGTGCATAGGTTTGGCTCTGGGGGTGTTGAACTTGGAAACTTGGAGAAAATAAGTAACCCCAGAGTGACTGGAGTGGAAGAGAGACAATAACATTAGAAGAGTCTTGGACATCATGTTAAAGACTTTGAACTTTGTCTAAGGGCAATGGAGAGCCCAAGTGATAGATGTGGGTTTTAGGATTCCCAGGATTCCATGAGGAGAGTTGACTAGAGTCACTCAACAATGTTCTCAGGCATCGAATTGACTTTGTCAGTGTTGGCAAGTCCTCAGCCCTCACTACTGGTCAAATTTGCATCTCACCTAAGCCCATCACAGATGAACTGAGTGAAGAGTAAAAAGAGATATCCCCCAAAGTGATACCCTTAGCGTCATTCTCACATTACAGATGCCCTATAGATGCCAACACTAGACAAGTTTGTTCATACTTTCATTTTATTTATTTATTTATTTATTTATTTATAAATTCTAGCTAGTTTATATACAGTGCAATATTGGTTTCAGGAGAAGAATTCAGAGATGCATCACTTACATAAAACGCCCAGTGCTCATCATAACTAGTGCCCTCCTTAATGCCAATCACTCATCTATCCCATCTCCCACCCACATCCCTCCATCACCCCTCAGTTTGTCCCCTATCATTAAGTGTCTCTTATGGTATCATTTTGATTTATTATTTTTGTCGTTAGTAAATGCCATGATAAATTGTGCTGAGAACTGACTACAGAAATCTCAGTGGAAGAGTTCCCTGATTCAAAGAAAACAATTCCATTTGGGCTGGATTTAAGTCTCAGGAGCCTAGAGTTCTATGAAATGCAATTTGCGCAGTATATCTCACAGGTGTTTAATATAATTCATTGACATTATACCTTCTATTTTTAATTTTATGTATGATGTAGGAAATTTCTAGTACATAAGTTGCCTTGATGAGAAGTTTAAAATAGTTTGAGATAACTCTTTCTGAGGAAGGAGGATAGTTGGGCTTACTTACTGAATAGCCAACGCCCACCCATGAGGAAAATGAAATAAAATCAAAATATTAGCCACATAGCATGTGAGATTTAAAATATACCATAGAATTTTATTTATTTTTACAACTTCAGTTTTAATTTTTTTAGCTTTGTTGAGGTATAATTGACATATAAAATTCTAATATAATTAAATTGTACAACATGGTGATATACACCCACATTGGGAAAAGAGTCCCACCATTAAGTTAATTAGTGCATGTACCACCTCACACACTTCCTTTTCCTTTCTCTTTTTGGTGAGAATACTGAAGTTCTTCTCTCTTAGCAAATTTTAATCATACAATATAGTACTATCAACTAGAGCTACACAGTTATACATTGGATCCTCTAACCTTATTCATCTTATAGTTGAAAGTTTGCAGCCTTTACCTGGCCTCTCTCTGGGTCTCTCACTTCCCAGCCCCTAGCAACCACCATTCTGCTCTGTTTCTATGAATTCAACTTTTTCTTTCTTTTTAGATTCTACATATAAATGATACCATGCAGTATTTGTCTTTCTCTGACTTACTTCACTTAGTGCAAGGTTACCTCCAAGTTCATCCGTGTTGTCGCAATGGCAGGATTTTCTGCTTTTTTATGTGTATACCACATCTTCTTTTTCCATTCATCTGTCATGGACACTTAGGCTGTTTTCATACCTTAGCTATTGTGAAATATGCTGTAATGAACATGGGAGCGCAGATATCTTTTTGACATATGATTTCATTTCCTTAGGATATATACCCAGATGGGGGATTGCTGGACCATATGGTAGTTCTATTTTTAATTTCTTGAAGAATCTCCATACTGCTCTCCCTGGTGAAAGCTGTACTAGTTTACATTCTACCAATGGTGTATGGCTGTTCCCTTTCTCCACATCCTCACCAACATTTGTTAATCTCTTGTCTTTTTGATAATAGACATCCCAGCAGGTGAAAAGCAATATCTCATTGCAGTTTTGATTTGCATTTCCTCGGTCATTAGTGATGTTGACCACCTTTCCGTGTACTTGATGGCCATCAGTATGTCTTCTTGGAAAAATAGCTATTCGGGTCCTTTGTCCATTTTTTAACTGGGCTACTTGTTTTTATTTTTTATTTCTTTGACATTGAGTTATATAAATTCTGTGTATATTTTGGATTTTGACCCCTTATCAAATATGTGCTTTGAAAATATTTTCTACAATTCCATAGGTTGTCTTTCCATTGTGTTGATGGTTTCCTCTGCTATGTGGAAGCTTTTTAGTTTGATGTAGTCCTTGTTTACTTTTGCTTGTGTTGCTTCTCTCCTTACCTTATAGAATGCCATGTGAGTGGAATTACAGAGTGTATAACCTCTGAGCCTGACTCCATTCATTGAGCATAATGCATTTAAGATTCACCAGTATGGTTGCATGGATCAGTAGTTTGTCTACTTTTGTTACAAAGTAATGATCCATTGTATTAGATGTACCACAGGATGCTTATCATTATTCGTGTGAAAGATGTTTGGTTATTCACAGTTTGGGGCAATCATGAATAAAGATTCTATAGACATTTATGTACAAGTCAGGATACTTAGGTTAGAGAGAGTCCATACAATCCTTAGTCATCTGCCCATGCAGATAGCCATCCTTTATCCCATCTGGCCTTTTGCCATTTGTCCATCCAGCTTATGCCCCTCTGGGTCCAGCAAGTCTCTTTGTATATTTAGTGCTGCTCTTGGGAAGACGGTCAACATTCTGATGCTTCCAGGTCACACTGAAAACTCTACCTATGCATTAGGGGGCTGGCCATTTCTTCTCTGCACTCTAAATGTCCTTCTCTGGTTTCCTGCAGGAAATGAGGTTCAAACTCCTTTCCTTTTGGATTTCATGAACCTCTTTGTGGATTTTTACTACCTCCTCCAGGCTTGATAGCAAGATACATGCTCTACACTACAGAATCAACACATTCATAGCTTTCTTTCTATTGTTCTTCTCCTTAGCAACCACATATCCCCGTGTAGTTGTGCAGGTGTGTCTGTATATGTGTGTATGTTTGTGCAAACTTCACTCTTTATTTTTTCTCCCAAATCATCTATGTCATGACTCATTTTAGTTTTTTCTAAAAGCCTAAGCAATTGAAAGATAAAAGCCAGAAAAAGACTACTTTGTTTTTCATTTCCATTCTCTGAGCCAATAAGCACAGAAGAGTCTAAATGCTTTATATGGGGGAAAGGCAAAGGTTAATATTTAAAATATATTATGTCACCATAATATCTTGCTCCCCCCCCCACCTTATCTGATTTCTTGCCAACTCTACAACTCACTAGTCATGTGATATTGGGAAAGTTACTTAACTTTGGTTCTCAGCTTCTTCGACTGTATACCACAGGAGTTGAATTAAGTAGTATCTCCCAGTCATACTGCGCATAGCACCCACTTCAGAACCAAAGCAGATTTCCAAAGTTTGCATCTCTGGGATGGGGCCTGGGAGTCTGCATTGTCACCAAATTTCCTGAAAAATTCTTAAGCAGTTGGAGGTTTGGGAATGACTGGCCCAGAGGATTACTAAATCTCTAGCATACTTCAATTCTAAATTCCCAGACCTCACACCCTACTTTGAGTTTAATCCAAATAGTATCACCCTCCTATCCAAAAAGATGGTTAATACAACATAAAATACATACTTATTTCTCTAATATTGTACTCAAAATATCTTTTTACACTGAATATATCTAACTTCCCCAATGGTCATTTAATCCAAATTTTTCTATGTGAATGTGGAAATATCTACAGTTAGGATAAGTCACTGCATTGTTTTTCTAACTTTCAAGATTCATCAGAACGTTTCTACAACATAATCTTTGGGGGCCACAAAAATATAGACTGTGTTACAGGTGACTTGTGTTTGAATGAGGTCTTTCTGGTACTTCCAGTAATGAATCCCTATGGACAGGCCTCTTAGATATGCTTGGCTTTCCACATCCCCCATGAAGCTCCATTGGTGGTAAGACCCCCTAAGTCTCAGGCATTCCAGAACGTAAGAAGCCACCTTTAGGTTTAGTCAGTTTTAGCTTGGAAGTGTGACTGATATTTTCTGACACAAGCTTTCCTCTCAGGAGGGCAAAGGGCCAGCTAATTTTTCTCTTAGTTTAAATGTCAAGTTGGAATCCGAAGACAGGGCACTGTGAACTGAGCATACCTGCATATCAGAAAAATGACTGAGACTGTTCATTTCAATGCCAATTGGCAGGGACCTTGGTTCTAGAAAAACCAAGGCATAAATGATTATGTAATAATCTCAGAAAGAAGATATTTGACTTGAGATCATTGATTTTGACCTTAATGTCATTCCTTCGAAAAAATAAAAATAAAGCATTTGCCTCAAATGAAGACCCGCTGCTTGTAATATAAGAAATGGTTAGTGCTCTGCAGGGCAGACCCATATTGTTTTCTTCTTCTTCTTCTTCTTCTTCTTCTTTAAGATTATTTATTTAATTATTTGACAGAGAGAGAGAGAGAGAGACAGTGAGAGAGGGAACACAACCAGGGGGATGTGGGAGAGGGAGAAGCAGGGTTCCCACCGAGCAGGGAGCCTGATGAGGGGCTCAATCCCAGGACCCTGGGATCACGACCTGAGACGAAGGCATATGCTTAATGACTGAGCCACCCAGGTGCCGCAGAGCCATGTTTTTTAGAGACGCTTTCTCAGAATAGGCATGGATTGGTTTGCGTTTAGAGCCTATACAGAGATATTTTTTAGGATTCATCTTTAAGCATAGTCCCTTTTAAAATAGTGCATGACAACCTGCTAACTTGCTATTGTATCACTTCTGTCTTGATGTTTGTATTTTTCTAGTGATCTGAAACTAAAAATAATTTCTAATTTGTGGACAGTTATTTAGGACTACAATCTCTTTACTTTAGAGTTATTGCTGTAAAGATTCATTTGACTGACTGCAGTTTGTTACCCAGTTCCTGACTTTAGAGAACATTGTCCTTGTTTTAAGAATAAGCTTTGATATGAATTACTATCTACAAACTGTCTAAAGAAATAAACATCACACTTACCTACATTCAATTAAGTGTATAGATATCTCCAGAACTATGACATCTTGGACTATTATAAAATTATCCATGATCTTTAAATTTAAAGAATCATTCTCTACAATTAGAAAAGAATTTTCCCTTTGGCCTTTCCCTCTCTGTGTGTACTATTGTAAAATAGTATTATCTGGGTAGAATGAGGGGATATAATGAGTGGAGAGTAGAAAGATATCTCACAGCAAGCCTTGGTAAGCTTAGAGCTGTTCTTGGCAAAATCCGGTGTTTGCCTCATATGTGTTGATATAAATTAAGAATTGTAATTATTCCTTTTTGGTTTTTAATAAGACTTAAAAAAAAAAAGCTTAGCCAAAAATAACGATGAAGAGTGGCCAACGTAAGTACCATCACGGGCCCTATGATTTTTTTTTTTCCAAGGAGCCTAGGTGAGCTTTTCTTACATTTGGTTAGTCACTTTAAGTTGGCTGCTCATCCCCCAAAGCCATTAATTACTTCAAGATTCCCAATTTGCCTTTTTTTCCCCCTCTCTAAAATTAATGATCATATAATTAATGAGCCTCTTAATTCTGTTATGCATTGACTTATTCAGCAATGAAACATGACACTGTGTTGGGATTAGATTTTTGGGTTCTTTCCAATAACTGAAACATTAGATTTCTAGAAAATTCGTTGTAGCATGTCCAAGCCAATTCAAGATTCGATGGCTCAACATGCAAATTACTCATCTGTGTAATGTGCAACTATAGTTAAATCTCCTTATCTCTTTCAACATCAGTGACTCCTCATTTCTTTTCTCTTCATCAACCATTTCTAGGGGAGGTATCATGGAACAGGTTCTTAAAAAATTCTGGAACAAATTTACCATGAAAACTGAGTTTCAGCAGCTTGCTGTTCATTTTCCCTTTTAACAGAATCAACTCCGAAATGTCCATCTTACCTTATGAGACTATGTGTGGATTGAGTTGATTATCATTTTGGGTTCTAGACTTCAAAATGATTAACCATGCAAGCTTCATCACGTGAATACCCTAAAAGTACCACTTGATGAGGACTACAGTAAACTACCATGGTGCCTATCAAATGCTTTGAAATACTTGGAAGAATGGGTTAGAGATAGATAAGCAAATCATATGTTCTAAATCCTTTTTATTAATGAATTGATTACATTCAAATTCTACAGTTCACGTCTATAACTTCTTTGTAATTGCCAATGCTCTTTCAAAGAGTTTAGGAATGTTTATGTTGAGAAAGATTCTCTTATCAGTCAACCTATATTACACCAGAAAAGAAAACTGTATACCAAAGTTTGTAAGAATTTATAAAAGGAAAATTGAACTTACTTTATATGTACATTTGATATACTTACATGTACACCTAATTTTATGATACATTTCTAAAGGGTTCATGAATACTTTGAAGCTCTTCAAAAGAATTCAGAATAAGAATATAGCCAAAAATGAAAATATTTATATACTTGTCTGCATAAAAATGAAAACTTTTATATGTCAAACAATATATGAGCCAAATTAAACAGCAAATACAAAACTATATTTGGATGCTTGGAAAAATTATTTGAATGCTATGTGTCAAACACAAGTGTAATACCCTACAGATTTAAAGGGCTCTTAGAAGTCAACTGGAGAAAGAGAATACTCCCAATGAAAAACTAAGGAAATGAAGACAATTTTCAGGTTCTATAGACACAAAAAGTGTATTATATGAACATAGATGAAACTTTGAAAGTCTCTGTCATATATACATAAAATAATCAGAGATCTATTGTATACTAACAGTGACAGTGACCATGAAATAATAACAGTTGCATCTATAGGAATTAAAAGTAGTTGGAAAATCTCCATATGAGCTCAAACAAGAAGATGCTGTTTCTATTTTTAGTCCTGGATACTCTGACTACAGCACTAAACAACTTACTCAGAAGTGGGCAATTTGTGAATTAGAAGGGGGTATTATAAGGAGATGAGAGGTATACTCCACCATCACTTGATTTGGGGATTTTAGCCTCCAGAATGGTAAGACAATAAATTTCTGATGTTTAAGCTGGCCAATCTGTGGCACACTGTTACAACAGCCTCAGAAAAAGAATACAGAAATACACTTGAGAAGAAAACGTAACCAAAAAATTGACTGAATCATCAGTAAGCCAGGAATATAAGCACATAAGCTCTTCAGTGCAACAGTGTATACCTCCTTAATGCCTTGTGCAAGTGAAAAGACACTCCTGGCCCAGCCATATCTAAAGTTACTAGAACCTCTCGCCTCTTAGGAAGTAGGAACACCCTCAGTACTCAAGGTTGATAGGGAAAGAGCGCAACTTGGAAAGATACTGTTCTTTTCTTTAATCCTTAAGGGAAAATGGTTTGATTCTCTATTCCTATTCATCTCTAAAGAACCCATAAAACCACTGGAGAAATTATATACTCATAGTATCAATACAGACATTTACATATAACAAAACTTCAAAGTTCTATAGAAGTCATTTATATCCCTTCAAAATTCCCCTTTCCAGTTTAGAGTAATGAAGTGGATCTTTTTTAAAGACAAGACAAAAGTATGTGCACATTACACTTTATATTAAAGCAAATAAACTTAACAAGAATAAACTTACCATCTAGTGATTTGAAGCCTATCAAGTAACGGAAACTACCTATCTAAGATTAAATAGTGGGTTACATTTAAAAAATAACTTCCTAATACTTTTTAAAATTACACTAATTAAAAATTTTGAAATTACACTAATTATCATCCCAGTAAGATTCAGATACTTATTTTCTAGAAGCTGACTGGGCGTTGCATGTCATATCTGAACCATCTGATGAAGAGATAACTTCATATATATATATATATATTCTGATTGTCTAAAAAAATTTCCGCTTCTCATTAATAAAGTAAACATTCAAAGGCCCTCAAACATTACACCTATTAAGGGAAAATGAATATATAGAAGTTCTTGGGAAAAGTCCAGATTGTACCAAAAAAAGAAAAAAGGAAGAAAAAAAAAAAAAGGAAAGCCAGGATAAATTCTTTTCAGGAGCGTAGTATTGCATAGTAGGCACTAATTTTTTAAATCTTTCCTTATAAACTTTATATGAAGGGAGTGTTTTATTTCAAACTCAATTTAAGTGGAATGAGAACAAAGGGCTTTCTTCTATAAGAGTACCTCACATTTATTATTGACACAAGCCTTCCAACTGCATTATATCATTTGGTTTTGCAACAAACCTTATGAGATTAAGTATGGGGTACACCAAATCTATAGAAAAAGAAACAAGACCAGAGATTGTGCCTTTGGTAAAATCACCTAGCTAGGAAGTAGGAAAGTTAGACTTCCACTCAGGTTTCTAATCCCACATCCCGTGCTTTCACTTTCCTTCCAGGACATACGGAAGCCTGTCTTTCACACCACATCTTTCAGGGTAGTTTGTCAACTGGGTTTATGTTACAATAAAATATAACTTTCCTGCATGATTCCTTGATCTTGAACTGTTGTAACTGATCAAGGCCTATTTGTTGCCAGAGTATAAATGGTGGCAAATAATACACTTTGATCTCATTACACATGATCTGTTTCCAAGCTTCAGTTCCTGTGCTGTGTACTTGTAATATTAAAGTGGCAGGAAAACAGTTTGTTCTACTTATTTTCTTGCTCAGTTAGAATGGCCATGAAGAAGCAACTGAATTACAATTGAATTTATAGTTATAAATGTTATCGCCAGGAAATTGTTGGAGTTGATGTTATCATTTCTGTAATTACAAAAGAAATATCCATTCCACTGGAAGTTACCACAGTATGGGAGTAATTGCTATGCTATTACAGAACAGTTGCATGATATGATTCTTCTTTTCATACAAACTATAAATTATGTACTAAACATAATATAATTTATAATGAAAAACTTAACATGGTTTAAAGTAGCTACCAAATCTGAGTGGAGTTCTGTGGTCGTTGCAAAGTAATTACATAATTATTTAAGCCTCACAAACTTAGAAATTACAAAGTACTTATGAAAAGCATTACCACGAGAAGCTAAATGGAACTTAAAATAGTTACTAACCCAATTTGGGTAATGTTTTTTATTGTGCTAAATGGGCAATCCCATCATTATCTTTTTCTGAGGTACCATCTAATGTATTTTAACAAATGCTTCTCATTTGTCTTTATTCTTACAATCCTAGACTCTCAATGTTGGTGGAAAACATTTAGACCAACTCTACACAAACCATGAGGCTCTTTTACAGCATTCAGAACAAGAAGTTATCAGGCTTCTTCTTGAAGCAAGGCAACCCAAGACTGTGTAAACTAATAAATAAAGTCAATGAATCAGTTAGGATTCTTTTGTTCCATGTGACAGGAGACTCAACTTACACCGGGCTAAGGAAAAGAGAAAACTTACAAGTTCAGATAATTGAAAAGCCTAAGGTTACTGGTTTCAAGTTGGGGTTGATCTAGGTGTTAAAATAATGCTCTAAGTATTCAATCTTCTTTTAAATATCTGCTTGAGTATCTCTGTTCTTAGACAGGCTCTCTCCTTGTTGTGGCAAGATGTCCATCAGAAGGTTCATATGCAACCTACCAGCTTGAGAATTCCAGTAGAGAAAATTTCATTCCCAGTAATTCTACAAAAGACCTGGAATGTTCTGATTGGGATGTTCTGTATCGCATATTCTCCCCTAAATCAATCACAGTATACAGGTGTTCATGGGTCACATGAACACGCCTAAAAACAGAGGGTAGGGTCATTCTCAAGGGAATATTGTAATGCTGGTAATGAAAGAAGAAAGAATGAATGCGAGGCAGAGAAACACAACAGATGTCCCTGACAGGCAAGATTTATTATCCTTCCCCTAATAGAGATATTTCTCTTCTTTCCCGTTTAGAGTGGAGGACCTCTGGGAGATGTTTTCTGGTGAAAATAAAATGGATCCGGTCAACAAATTGGCCCAAGCTGGAAGCTGACATCCGTACTGTTGGCATTTACCACAAGCACACCAGAAGGGTAATTACAAGTTTACAGAAGCTCCTCTATTATTTTTCATCCAAAATGCAGTTCCTCTGGACACAATGTTCTTTAGCCTCAATCCACAGAGCATTGATTCACCAGCACCAATCTTTCAAAAGTACTTAAATTTTTCTTCTGTCTTCTTTTTAAAGAGTAGCCATGCATGAGTCAAAATGT
Source organism: Ailurus styani (assembly GCA_002007465.1). Taxonomy (NCBI): domain Eukaryota; kingdom Metazoa; phylum Chordata; class Mammalia; order Carnivora; family Ailuridae; genus Ailurus; species Ailurus styani. The sequence goes on from LNAC01000145.1 coordinate 3,158,025, forward strand.
CTGCTGCCGACACCGTTCATTGTCCACACAAGGCTCCAGTAAACCACAAGGCTCTGCTACACATATGGATGATCTTAGAATCACAGGGTGGGGGAGAAAGGGCATCTTATACTCACATGGATGAAGCAGTAACTGTGTGATGCTGGAGAAGCTCGCTACTCTACTTCTCAGGTGCGGTGGGCATCTTTTATTCCTTCCAGCTGCCAAGGTCTATACCTCATTCCCAATGGGCAATTTTCCATTTGATGGGTTTGGTGGAAGGGACACACTTCTGTTATCGCTGAAGCTAAAAATGCCCCCAAACTCACTTTCCCAGTTCCTCTTGCAGCTCACGTGTGGCCATGTGACTTAGGCTCCACCAATCAAATGTACCGACTCTGGACTTTGACCAGGGGGCTAAAGATATAAGGAAGCAAGGATTGAGATAGATCTTCTCTGGCAGTGGGAGTCATTGCTGTGACATCAAGTTCTCAGAGCAACAAAACAGCAGCACCAGAAGCTGTGCTCAGTGCCTGGAGTCATCTCTCTGCATTCATAGCTCAAATGCAATTATCTAGGGCTTAGCGGCCAGGGCTCCAGGGCCATCCTCCCTGGACCTATTTTGTAGTGCGACTTTGTTATTACTCCCTGTGGCAGCACCTCTGAACCTGGATTTTCAGCACCCCCACAATTTCTATGAGTTCCCCAGTGTTTGTGTTTGTGTGTGTGTGTTTATACAAGGCCGAATCAGTGTCTGTTGCTTGCCTCCAAAAGCTCATGCTGATATAAAAGTGTTCATCTCACACAGTCTAGATTTTTCTAATATAGTGGTTATTGCATATTTACAGCATAAAGGAATCTTGTAACTCTAGGGTTGTGTGTGAGATACATAACTAATCTCATTTGTAGTCATCTTCACTGTGCTTGCTTTGGCAGCACAGATACTAAAATTGTAGTCTTCTTAACTGTGAAATGAAGGGAATGATAGCTACTTTCTAAGACGGCTGGAGAGTAAAGCAATTTACAGCTTTAGGCTTTACTCTTACAAAGTAAAGCAAAATAAGCATATCTTGGGAACATAATAAAGTGTCAAAAGGAACTTTTAAACTTCAGACATAATCTCAGTAGTGTGGAGTCATGACTTCTGAATGATAAGACACATATACTGTCCTGGAGAGGTAAAATGAGGGATTTATATTTAACAACTGAAATTCTGTCATAAAGAACATTTAAGGATTTTTAAATTTTATAATCTTCTAAACTCTTTAAATAAGTTTATCCACAATAGTGACCCTTGATAAAGGGTGGAGGAAAGATCTGCTTGGTGGGGAAGTGACTTACAGGTGTTTCTGAGGTAACGATCTCAGGGGGTGAAAAGTGCCCTCCACTGGGTTAACTTATAGTTTCGATCTCTATAAAAATATAAAACCTCGGTTGTGATTCCCATCATTTACACTTTATTGTGCCTAACAGGTCTGATCAGAGGTTGGTGTAAAGGTAGGGAACAGAAGAGGATAGTGTGTGAATACTGAGAGAGAGGGGGAACTTCACAGCTGAAGTAGGGGGCGGAAATAACACTAGAGAGGTGTCTGGGCCGCCCTGAGATGGGAAGAGTGAATTTTCCATCATACCTTCAACCTCCTGAAAATTGGTGATTGACTCCTGGTTTGCTATGGAATTTTACTGCAAAACCAAAAACGTACGTGCTTATTTTCCTTTTGGACTATAATTATGACAGAAAATGCTCCCCCGACTCTTGCAGGCATACACCCTCCCCAATACACACATGATTGTACCAGAAATTGGAGATGACAGCCATGGTAGAAGGATTGAGAAAGAAGAGAGAGGAAAAAAGCCCATGTTACTAAGTTAATAACCAGAAGAACATCTAAATAGGGGCAGTTCCCTTGCAATACCACATACTATTTCTTAAACAGAGTCAGTCTGTGGTTTGTAATCAAGTGTCTGAATTCTGAATTTATAGGCCCCAGGATGGTAAGTGTGGTTATATGGTATTTAGCAATTTTGTGTGGTGTTGTGCTAAATATGGAAAAGTCAGAAAAGTATTTCGGTGCTTTTCCTTTGAGTGTACTCTGAAAGTTGGGTTGGGTGATGCTAAAAAAAACACCAGCCTGGCAAGGGGCGATCAGGTTTATCTGCTTTGGAACTTTAATTTTGTTTGAGACACATCTTTTTAGAATATATCTAAATTAACTTCTTCCTTTTGGCTCACAAAATCATAGCCATTTCTCAAAATGCTGAAATACCCATGACATAGAGGTGAATTTCTGTTCAATATAATAAAAAAGATGTCCTGATGTTTATAATATGCTCAAAGGTCAGAGATGAGGTCTCTGACCATCATTCTCGGAGGTTTAAAGTACAGTATGAAGGCTCACTAGCCAGGGCCTTGGGCTCTAAAAGCACTTCCCAAAGTGTTTGAGGGCCAGAACATACAGTGGTAAGAAACTGGAGTCTGAAAGTCTAGGGTTCAAAGATTTGCTCAGTCACTTGCTGATACAGAATTTTGGGGGGCAGGGCGGGGGGAAGGCAGTGACCTAAAACAACCCTTCTAACCCTAAGATTTGTCAATGGTGAGATTATAGATTTGAAAAAAAATTAAAATGTTCATACTCTCTATACCAAATCCTACTCTTTCAGGGTCTGGGGTGGTTTAGAAAACTCCACAGCCAATGATATTTTAAATCTAAATATCTTACTTCATTTTAAAAAATTATACGAAGTGTTCAACATATGTCCTCCGAGAGTCACACCTCCTTTTTGGTTCCAGATTATATTAATGTACACCCAATTTCCCACCATTTTCACCACAGTTGATTCCAAAAGTCTTCTGACTATTTTTAAAACATACGTTTATCTTGAAAATAAAAGGATTTGTTGCTATTGAGTATATTAAATGACTGCCCCTTAGGTTCTAAAAACATTTCCCCCCAAAATGTCTTAAGTCTATAGGGTGGAATAAGAATATCGACTTAAGTCTCAAATTGGAGTTTGAGTGACCACCGGCTCTGCCACCAGCTCACCTATCTGTTGCCCTTGCTGGGCAAGTTATTTAGTTTTCTAATCTTTAAAATAAAGATAACAATGCTTACCTCCTACAAATGCTGTTAGATTAGAGATTATAAAGCACTGATAGAAGAGTCAAGCATACGGTAGGCATTCAAAAAATTATAATAAAACAGAAATGGCAACATGATTATTGTAGGAGTGCAGTCACTTAATGTAACCACTTTGAAGAAAAAAATTTATTTAGATGTGTAAGTTATAGTAAGTGTTTTAGGACATCTCTTTTATTTCCCTATGGTAAAATCGACTATGAACTGTTGAGACTTCCTTAGATGGTTATTTCCTAAGACAGCCTTCCATTTCTGGTTCATGCATTCATTCAATAATCCAACAGCACTATTAAATATACTCAGCACTGCAATTTATTTGGATTGTCCTCGGGCAATGAGCTTCACTCAGTGTTTCCACATTGGCATACTCCCTCTTCTCCCAGCCAGAACTCCTGAGAACAACTGACATGCTGGACAGGTGCACTGACCATAGAAAGATACAAATCACTGTAGCGTAAAACAACGTTAGATCTGTCCTTGTGATGTGATGTTGACCGTGGCCCTTTCCCTTCCTCTGAAATTCTTGGCCTTGGCACTGCTCCTCCCTAATCCTGAAGATGGTAGTGAGGTTGGAAGTTCTTCTCCTAGACGTTTCTTGTTTCCATGGCTGCTGGCTGCCCTGTGTCCTGCCTCCTTGGTTCCAGGGGGTGCTGGGTAGCTGCTGCCCACCCTCAGCCCTGTGCCTGACTCTCTTTCCTGGATGATAGACAGCCCTCTCATTCCCCAGGGCAGGGTCTTTAAGTGATTTTCTCCCTCATATTCACCATGATAGTCACGATCACCATTTTCCTTTGCTGGTCAGACAGTCAGACCTGGTTTCCCTTGTGCTCACTCCTTTAGTCCTTGCCCATTGCCCCTCTCTCTAGCACATATTGTCGTGTTACCCATTGGTTGATTAGCTGTCACATTTTATGACAGTTTTCTAAAGGATGTGAGTGGGATATGTGCAAAAGTTTTAAAAAGCAAAAATGTGAGAAGATAATGAATTTGGCCTAGAGAGAATGAAGCAGCTTTCACAAAGGAGCTAAGATTTGAGAGATGAATAAGAATGTCATGAAGAGGAGAAGGAATGTAATTTCAGGCAGAAGGAATAAAAAAAATCAAAGGCACAAAAGCATGAAAATCCATAGGGTCAGGAAAGCATGTTCACTGTGAGCAATGTGTACAATTGTGATGGAGTATAACCAGAGATGAGACAGGAAAGGGAAGCTGGGGCCAAGCCACATAGGCCAGCCTATGGAGCTCACACTTAACACTGTTGACAATAGGAAGTCACCAAAAATGTTAGACATGGCAGTGACATGATAGAGCTGCACTTTAAAGATGAATGTTTTAGCACTGTGGGGGCCAGTGAGAAGGAAGGGAGTCTAGAGATGGGGAAATTAGTCAAGAGTTATTTGAGAGTTGCAAGTTAATAAGAAACAGCTTGAACGATGGGTGTAAGGGAAAAAGAGGAGGCAATTTAATCAAGAGATACTTCAAAGGAGAAAGTTAGAGGATGAGAAGACTAATTGAAATTGAAAATATGTAGGAGCCAAAGATGATTCTGAGATGACATTTTTAATTCTTTTGCTCTCTCCTGATAGATGATAGCTAGCTAGCTAGCTAGCTAGCTAGCTAGATAGATAGATAGAAAGAAGATAGATATATAAAAGTAGCTAGGTAGAAGAATATATCTATGTATATCTTCTACATTTATATGTCTATATCTATATAGATATAGAGATCTTCAGCTTACTTTCATGAGTACCCTTTCTAAAAATCTGAACACCTGCATATAATATGCTACCATGATGACAAACCACACAGTACTCACACAATAGACTAGAAGAGCTTCAAGGAGCTCATCATTTTCTCAGAAGAGCTTGGCATCTGGAATAAGTTACAGGGAGGTTATGGAATTTTCTTCCCTGGAGGTCTTTTACAACAAGCTAGATACCCATCTGTCCGTGATGGCTTAGGTGTGGTCCTCTCTGAAGCCTGGGAGGTGACCTATTGAGTTCTTGTGATCTCTTCCAGGCCTACAATTCTATGCTTCTACATCATTTTATGGCTTAACCCCAAGGTATATTATTCATTTGATAAAATAAATAATAAGATGAAACTTGGAATTTTTTTGGACACTGTCATAGGATGTATTCTGGAAGTTCTTAAAATTAACTAGTGAGTTCACTAAATAAATTATGAATAGTGTTATGGGTTGGGATTTCCCAAAGTGTGTTTGATGGAACTAGTGCTGCAATACTTTTGCTCCAAAAAATGAGAAATGATGGAAATTCACAGTATATATTAGCCTATCAAAGCCCTGAGATGTTCTATAGGAAAGAAGCTTTTCTGATTTTCACCTAGAGTGACTCCAAACTTTTAGAAGAAGAAAAGAGAGAGAGATATGTATCTATATCTCTATATGGCTATCAATATCTATCTACTTTTTAACTTCCTTTGAAAATGGGGTTTCGTAAAACCCATTTTGCTAAATATTATTCTGACCTATTCTTCCTATCATAAGAAAATCTGGGCTGGGTATATGACCAGTAACACCTAAGCTTGTCCAGGGATGATCTTTGGTTAATCTGGTAATTGAGTTATCTTAAAATTATAGTTGGCTTCCCTATAAAGTGGGGATAATAACAGCTATCTCATAAGGTTGTTAAGAGGATTAAATAAAATGAAATGTGTAAAGCACCTGGCACAGGGCCTGGTACCTGGTAAACGCTCCATAAATGTCAGCTTCCTACCCTCTGCTTATCCACTAAGTTGTGGTATCTAGTACATCTTACAAATGAATTAAATAGTTCAGGTGCAGAAGGTCAAGTGATTGTCCCTTAATACTCGCACCTATATGGAGATAGGTATTATGTGCACAAGGATCACTCTGCAAAAGTAAGAATATTTCTAAAAGTGGTGGTATCATGGGTGGTTCAGTTCATTTTTTAAAAACTTCATTGCTTTATTTTTCAGGGCAGTTTTAGGTTCTCAGAAAAACTAAGCAAAAAGTATAGAGTCCTCACTCACCCCCTTCCCCGCACACACATAGCCACTCCTACCATCAACATTCTACACCAGAATGGTATATTTGTTACAATGAATGAACCAACAATGACAGATCATTATCAATCAAAGTCTGTAGTTTACATTAGGGTTCACCGGTGGTGTCATACACTCTGTAGGTTTTGATAAATGTTTAATGACATATATTCACCCTTACAGTATCACACAAAGTAGTTTCACTGCCTTAAAAATTCCCTGTGCTCTACCTGTTCATCTTTCCATTCTCCCAAACCCCTGGCAACCACTGGTCTATTCTACCTTGAAAAAGGTAACTTTTTCAAATTGGCTTCCTTCATTTAGTAATATTCTAAATCCTCTTTTAAAGGCCTTCCAACTGATTAAGTCAAACCCACACAAGAAAATCTCCCTTTTGATTAACATAAAGTCAACTGATTAAGGACTTACACACATCTGCCTTTAAGTTTCTCCTATATCTTTCTTTAAACAGTCTTGCTAGAATATATCTTTTACTTACTAGAATAATATCTTTTAAATGTAAGAAAATAAGTTGAAAATGAACAAACAAATAGAAGAGATGATCCAAGGAAAAATTTAAAAATGGATATTGTGAGTTAGGGACCCTGCTAGAGTAGCCCAGCCATACCTGCTTCCCATTACCCCATACTGATGAAACCATCACCTGGCAGACAATTTCAAGTCATCCTACTCTGTAGTTTCCTACCTGCCTTCTCTCTCTGGGCTTCTGCCTTTCTCTTCTGAGAGCTCAAACACCTTTTTTTCAGGGTTCCCTGTGGTCCTAGGACAGAACAATCCCAGTGAGAAAACCCAAGAAATAGCTCCTGTTTATTTACTACTTACTATGTGTCCAGCACCATACTAAGCATTCTATATATAAGAAATTATTTCATTTTGTCTTCATATCAATGCCACAAGATAGGTATATATCTCTGCATTTTGGAGATGTGCAAACTGAACCTAACAGTACACAGGTAAGAACTGTCAGAACCAAGATTCAAGTCCATGATGGCCTATTTCAAATCCTTTATACAAATCACTGCTTTATGCTATGAACAGTAACCCAAGTGCCACAGATCAGTAATTCCCCAATGTTAATCCTGTCTTTAATGATGGAGTTTTCACTAGTATGGACTGTCCTGTTTCTTTTTGGGCAATCACACTCCACAATCACAGGTGTGGGAGTCACCAAGGAAGGGACAAGCTTCTGCTGGCTCCCTGAAGTGATCACTGCTGTGTTCCTGACCTATGCTCTGCCTCAGGGTTTTCGAACCCTAAGGGAAAAAGTGCAGGAAGCTTGTGGGCTTCGCAGTTCTATTTCTTAGAGCAAAAACTGGCTATTCTAAATTGAGCAAAATGGCAGTAAGTTGGCTTCCAATTTTTATGGAAATTTGACTTTTGGTAAAGATTTTTAATTGAAAAAAATAAAAGCTAAGACAAGATTGTGATAAATAAAGTACTGCACTAAGATGGACATCAAATTCTACAATAAGGTATACTGACCAAGAAAGCCCACAAAACAATGACACAAAAATTTAATAAAAAACACAATTTTAGGGGTGCCTGTGTGGCTCAGTTTATTAAACATCTCACTCTTGCTTTGGTTCAGGTCATGGTCTCAGGGTTGTGAAATCGAGCCCTGTCTCAGGCTCTGTGCGTAGCGGGGAGTCTGCTTAAGATTCTCTCTTCCTCTATTCTGCCACCCCCCACTATCCCTCCTGCCAATGCAAGCAAGCAATAAATAAATAAGTAAATAAAGAAAAAAGTAAATAAATAAATAAAATCTTTAAAAAATTTTAGGTTGCAATTTTCAGAATTCGAATTTTTAAATAAAGGCCCTTTGAAAAATCAGTTTTTCAAGGTTTAATTTCAATAAAAGTCATTGATTTTAACTTAATGGTTCAGAATTTTGATGAATGTAACCAGTCATGTGCCCACTACTGCACTCAAAATAAAGAACATTTCTATCAGGCCAAAAGTCTATTTCTGCACCTGTGCATTCAGCCCCTCTCTTTACCTTTGGCCCCATGAAACCACTGATCAGCTTTAAATGCCTATAGTTTTTCCTTTTGTATAATTTCACATGAGTGAATTCATATAGTATACACTATTTTGTGTAAGGCTTCTTCACACAGCATAATGCTTCTGAAATTCATACATGCTGTTGCATGTATCAGTAGTTCATTCCTTTTTACTGTGAAATGGTGTTCCATTGCATGGGCATGCCACAATGTATTTATTCACCTATTAGTGGATATTGAGTAGTTTTCTGCTTGGGGCTTTAATGAGAAAAGCTGCTATGAACATTTACATATAAGCCTTTGTAGGGGACCTATATTTTCATTTTTCTTGGGTAAATGCTTATAAACATAATTCCAAAGCCATATATTTAACTTTATAAAGTTAACTGTTTTACAGAGTGGCTGTAACATTTTGCATTCTCACTATAATGTATGAGAGCTCCAGTTGCTCAGAGCACTTGTCAGCACTTGGTATTATCAGTCTTTTAATTCTAGCCACTCAATTGAGTATGTAGTAGAATCTCATGGTAGTTTTAATGTGAAATTTCTTGATTACTAGTCATATTGAATATGTACTTATTTGCATTCATATGTCTTCATTGTGAGGCGTCTTTTAAAATCTTGCTCATTTTTTGATTGGGTTGTTTATGTTTTTGCTTATTCAGTTGTAAATGTTATTTATATATTTTGGGTACAAATCCTTTATCAAGTATATATTCTGCAAATATTGTTTTCCACCATGTGGTTCCTCTTTTTATTTCCTTAATGATATCCTTTGAAGAACAAAATGATTCATTCTGATGTCCAATTTATGAAGTTTTCTTTCATGGTTAATGCTTTTTATGTCCTCCATATAGTCTTTGATGAACTCAAAGTTACAAAGATTTTCTCCTATGTCATCTTCTGGAAGTTTTATGGTTTCAGCATTTATGTTTAGGTCTGTGATCCATTGAGAGTTATATACACACAGTGTGAGTTAAAGTTTCTAAGTCGATATTTGATATATCTGTCCATATAGATATTTGATTGTTTCAGCACCATTTGTTGAAAAGACTGTCTCCATTGAATTATCTTAGCCCTTTTATTGAACATCAATTGACCCATATGTGTCAGTGTACTTCTGAGCTCCCTTTTCTATTACATTGATCTATATGTCTGTATCATACTGTCTTAATCTCTGTAGCATCACAGTAGGACTTGAAATCAGACAGTATAAATACTTCAACTTTTTTCCCACTTTTTCAAGAGTGTTTAGATTGCTTTAGGTCCTTTGGATTTCATACAAATTTTAGAATCATTTTCTCCTGTCAAGAACAAGTTAGGGATGTCCAGTCTCACCACTATTATTTAACATAATACTGGAAGTCCTAGCTACAGCAATCAGACAACAAAAAGAAATAAAATCCATCCAAATCAGCAAGGAAGAAGTAAAACTCCCACTATTTGAAGATGACATGATACTCTATATAGAAAAACCAAAAGACTGTACCAAAAAACTGCCAGAACTGATAAATGAAATCAGCAAAATTTCAGGATACAAAATCAACATACAGAAATCTGTTGCATTTCTATACACCAATAATAAAGCAGCAGAAAGAGAAATTAAGGAGTCAATCCCATTTATAATTGTACCAGAATAAGATACCCAGGAATAAACCTCACCAAAGAGGTGAGAGACCTACACTCTGAAAACTATAAAACAATAATGAAAGAAATTGAAGATGACACAAAGAAATGGAAAAATATTCCATGCTCATGGACTGGAAGAACAAATATTGTTAAAATGTCTGTAACTACTCAAGGCAGTCTACACATTTAATTCAATCCCTATCAAAATACCGACAGCATTTTTCAGAGAGCTAGAACAAATAATTCTAAAATTTGTATGGAACCACAGAAGACCCCAAATAGCCAAACCAACCTTGAAAAAGAAAAGCAAAGCTGGAGGCATCAGAGTTCCAGACTTTAAGTTATATTACAAAGCTGTAATGATCAAAACAGTATGGTACTGGCACAAAAATAGCCATATAGATCAATGTAACAGAACATAAAACCCAGTAATGAACCCACAACAATATGGTCAATTAATCTTCAACAAAGAAGAGAACAATATCCAATGGGAAAAGACAGTCTCTTCAACAAATGGTGTTGGGAAAACTGGACAGTAACATGCAAAAGAATGAAACTGGACCACTCTCTTATACCAAACACAAAAATAAATTCAAAATGGGTTAAGACTTAAATATGAGATCTGAAATAATTTCTTTTACATCAGCCATTGCAACATTTTTCTAGATATGTCTGCAAAGGCAATAGAAACAAAGAAAAAAATGAACTATGGGGACTTCATCAAAATAAAAAGCTTCTGCACGGTGAAGAAAACAATCAACAAAACTAAAAAGCAACCTATGGAATGGAGAAGATATATGCAAATGACATATCTGATAAAAGTTAATATCTAAAATCTACAAGTAACTTAACAAACTCAACACCCAAAAAATGAATAATCCAATTAAAAAATGGGCAGAAGGCATGAATAGACATTTTTCCAAAGAAGCCATGCAGATAGGCAATGGACACATGAAAAGATGCTCAACATCACTGATTATTAGGGAAATACAAATCAAAACTACAACAAGATATTACCTCACACCTGTCAGACTAGCAAAAATCATCAACACAAGAAACACCAGGTGTTGGCAAGGATGTGGAGAAAGGGGAACCCTCTTGCACTATTGGTGGGAATGCAAACTGTTGCAGCCATTCTGGAAAACAGTATGGAGGTTCCTCAAAAAGTTGAAAGTAGAACTACCCTATGATCCAGAAACTTCACAACTAGGTATTTACCCAAAGAATAAAAAAATTCTCATTCAAAGAGATTCATGTACCCCAATGTTTATAGCAGCATTATCTACAATAGCCAAATTATGGAAACAGTCCAAGTGTCCACTGAAAGATGGATAGGTGTGGTTTACATGCACATGGAATATTACTCAGCCATCAACAACAATGAAATCTGGACTTTTGCAACAACATGGATGGAGGTAGAATGTATTATGTTTAGAGAAATAAGTCAGTCAAAGATAGTGATAATTTGTGTTTTCTTTTTTTCCCCCCAACCAATCTTTCTGGTTTTTAATCAATATATGGATCTTCTCAAATAAGCTTTTGGGTGTACTGATTTTCTCTATTGCTTGGGTAGTTTCATTTTTCTTAAATGTTATTAGTTTCTATAGTTAATTTTTACTTCTTTCCACTTAATTACTGACGCTTTCCTCTATCTAGTTTCTCCAGATGGAAGATTTGATCATTGACTTTACAGCTTTTTCTCTTTAATAATATACTTTTTAAATGCTATACATTTTTCTTTAAGTGTACTATTTTAAATCAATCTCACAATTTAATACAGAATGCATATGTGTTGTGTTTTCTTTTTCATTTATATAAAACACTTTTATAATTTTTATAATTTCTCTTGTTATGTATTCCTTGAGCCATGAATTTTCAGTTTAGATAAGTACTGTTTAATTTCTATTTATAGATTTTCCAGAAATATTTCCCATAATTGATTTCTAGTTTAATGTCACTGCTATCAGAAAAAAATACTCTGAAATACTTAAAATACTTAAAATCTTTTAAAATTTTGAAATTTATTTTATGACACAGAATACTGTCTATTTTTGTTACTATCCTACATACACTTGATAAAATCATGTATGATGCTGTTTTGGGGAAGAGTATTGTATAAATGATCATAGAAATGCATCTGTCTTAGTCTGTTTGGGCTGCTGTAACAAAATACCACAGACTGGGTGGTTTGTAAATGGAAGGAACTTATTGCTTATAGTCCTGGAAACTGGAGTTTCAAGATCAGGGTGCCAGCATGTCTGAGTGAAGATCCTCTTTTGGACTGCAGACTTCTTATGGTATTCCCACATGGAAAAATGGACTGGGGGTTCTACGGAATTTCTCTTCTAAGAGCACTAATCCTATTCATGAGAGCTCTACTTCTTGGCCTTATGACCTCCCAAACTCTCCACCTCCTACTACCATCACCTTTGGGATAGATTTCACATATGAATTTTGGGGAGGACACATTCAAACCATAGCAACATCCTAATGATGTCGTCTTTCCATTTCTCAGAAATATCCTAGTCTTCTAGAATGAGTACAGGTCTGGCACTGGAACAATTGCAACTTCTAGTTTCTCAGCTGAAGTTTTGAATTTGAATTCTTCTTGTAGCACTATGTCCCAATTTCCTTACCCCTAAAATGGAAATTAAAACAATATGGACTCCTAGGCCAACTATAAATTGAAATAACATATTGGGGGCTGGAGGTGGGTATGTGGAGGGAAAAGAAAGATATAATCTTCATCTTTTTTTTAAGTCAAGATATTTTATAGAAAATCTATAAGTCTTCATCAATTAGTGTGGTCTCCCCTTACCTACCACATTCCAATTTTCAAACAGATACTGAGATCTCACTTTTTTCCAAAGTAAAAAAAGTCTAGAGCTACCTCTCTGTTATTAGAAAGATCCATGAGGAGTCTTTTCCTTTTCTCTCCACCCCCCATGTAATTTGTTAGTATCATTAAGTTAATTGGTACATTACATTGTAATAGAATTACTTGGGTTGGTTGTGGCCATGCTATTGCCACATCACTGAATGTCCTATTTATTATTGGTTCTCAATTTGAAAACTGTATCATAAATCACAGACTTCTTCAGCATTGATAGCTTGCTTTCTTTCAAGTAAAAATTAATTTCAGCATCTTTTCTGAAAAGTCATGATTCATTGTTCAGACCCAATATTCTAAATTTAAAAGCCATAGCATATGGTTCTGTAGGAGGGAGACAGAGTACACTAAAGTGCTGACTTATCATAGACCACTATTCTGATTAAGTCCTAAAACAATCCAAATTATGATTTTGTTCAAAATGAAATTTTACCACAGAGAATGAAGTTATTGAGCAGGCAGAAATATAGGCTGTGTGTCACGGCCATCTGCAAAGCTTTGAACTGGTAGCAGGGTGACTTGGACTGAAATTCAGCTCCAGCCAATCTAAAACCCAATCAAAACCACTGTAGATTCCTCTACAGTGGCTGGAGGAATGCTTCCTCTGTTCCCTGACTTACAATTGTACAGTCTTGCTAGGATATGTGACTTAAGAGAATGGTAAAAATGTTACACTATGCCAGGAGGAAGAACTCCAACAATGGAAGCACATCTTGGAAAGGAGTGGATCCAAAGATGTGAACATATGGACAGACATTTCTGGGGAAATACAATAATACCTTTCCAGATCCAGAAGAGTGGAACCACTAGTAAGGCAGGTGGGTGCCCAGACTTTACCTGCTTTCACTGCATTGCTGCTTTGCTCTCATCCAAGGGCTTCTATTGCTCTAAGAAATAAATGGAGGATAAAGCTGGGAAAGTCCTGGACCTCCTCCCATCAGTAGTGTTCCTGGGAATATAGTCAAAGGAGCATTTCATTTTGTGGAAGTCAGAAGAAATACAAAGTTGGTAAAGGCTCAAGTGTGTGTTGAGCCCTGTTTAAGAACTGGGACAATTCAAAGAAGGCTTAGTTCCTGGGCTCAAATAGCTTATCTTCTGACAAGAAGATAAGGAAAGCCCATTTGAATCAAGAGTGAACCAAATAAGGTTATACATAATTTAGTGCTAAATCATCACTCCATTAGTCACATTCCATTTCATTTAATTTGCACACCTTGCCTCACATAAATACCTCTCTAGAGGCAGAAATTCTCTTCATTCCTCTTACTGCTTATGTGAAGGCTACTTGAGAACAGGGGTCCATGTCTCTCACTTGTCTTTCCCCTTATGTCCTGGGCCTGATATATATAATATTCTACTTATTTTATATATATATATATATATATATATATGTGTGTGTGTGTGTGTGTGTGTGTGTGTGTGTGTGTGTATATTTTAAGTGGTTAAGAGTAATTAAAAAGAGATTAATAGAGATGAAGTAGTCACAAAATTCAATTTAAAAATCTTAATCTTGAAATTTTAGGATTTGGCACATAAGAGGCTCACAACGTGTATGTTGTGGCTGAGTGAAAGGTTTGAAGAGATAAATAAAGTATTCCCAGGGAGAAAATAACATCAGCAAAGAGGCATGAGAATGGCATTGGTAAATCTGAGAGAGATTAGCCAACTAGAGCTAAAGTTGGAGCACATGAAATAACAGGAAGTAAGGATCACTAGGATGGACAAATTATGAGTATGGGAAACTCAGAAGAGAAGCTTGGGTTTGATGTCCTAGAAAACAGAGTCTTTGAAGATTTGGGGACCACTGAACTGTGGAACAATAGTGTCTGAGGAAGATGAATAGCCGTGGCCTATAGGACAAGTTAGTGAAGAAGAGGGGGCCTCACTGAGTCTAGCTATGAGCCCATGTGAGCCGTCCAGGTGTGAAGTGATGGCTGGGACGGGCGGGGGTTGGGGGGAGGTGTTGGAAAGGAAGGGGTGTGGATAAGAGGCATTTCAGAGGAAGACTCAGCAGGATTTAATAAACACTTTTCAGTAGATCAAAATCTCTGGGCTTACCACGTCTGCAACAGAAGAGATAAGAAAATGACTAACACTTGTAGAAGAAGCAAAAGATAGAAAGCTTAGGGAATAGAAGCCAGGCTTGGGGGTCAGCAACCCATGACCTTGCCCACTGCACTTGTTAATTCATTCCTTAAAATCAGAAAGTAGCCTAACCATTCCAACTTGCTAGCCTCTTGCCTTCTGCCATTGTGTAAGGTCTAAGACTCAAAGAGAAAAGACACCCTAGTCCTTGTCAGTAGCAGCCTGGGAACTTTCTGGAACCTCCAGCCTCTCAAGGCAGAATTCTCCTGAATTTGCCAAACTCCCCTCCCCTGGCCATGGCTCCTCTGAGGCCAAGAACACCCTAAGACAAGCACCCAGGCATGCCTTTACCTGGTGGAAGGTTTGGGTCCCTGAACAACAGGAGCAGGTGACAATAGCTCTCAGTTTCTTTCAGCACACACTCAGTGTGAAGTGTAGAAAGCATGAAATCACGGAGTTGTAGAAATCCATCCACTTCAGCATACCTACAAAAGAAAGCACAATAGAATTAAATTAAAGCAGAACGTGAACTACAAAAGCCTCATCCATTATGCATTTTCTTCACATTTTCAGTTTGTGAGAATCTGTTAGGTGGACATATTACATTTACTGTAGATTCTGCCATCTGAGGGTCTCATTAATGCTCCCAGGATTCCTACATCTGTCCAAGAGGAGAGAAGGACTTTCATGAAGAGATAAACTGTGGCATGGCCATGCAGCATTCAGTGGAAAGGATGTCATGGAACAATGTGCATGATAAAACTCATGATAAAACGTCATCCACTACAAAAAAGAAATGCTAATTGCGTAACACGATGGATCTGTTAAGTTATGCTATGGTGGCAATTATATATTGCAGTATATAAATACATCAAACCAACCAACACATTATATACCTTAAACTTATGTAATGTTATATGTAGGCTATATCTTAGTAAAAATAAACACAAAAACCACTTCATCCATGTGGACAAAGCTCAAAAACAAAACAGGCAGGTTACAAAAGGATATATATGATAAATTCTATTACATAGTCAAAAATCTTGAAAGGAACACTTTTTTTTGTTTTGTTTTTGGTTAGGGACCCATTAATGCATAAGGAAATTGAAAAGTTTATATCTAGAAAGGGGGAGAAAGATGGGGTATGAGAAAACAGAATGGGGTGTACACAGGGGCTTCAAATATACTAGTAATGATTCAGTGCTTTAGCTGGGTTGGGTA
This sequence comes from Ailurus styani, assembly GCA_002007465.1. Classification (NCBI taxonomy): domain Eukaryota; kingdom Metazoa; phylum Chordata; class Mammalia; order Carnivora; family Ailuridae; genus Ailurus; species Ailurus styani. The sequence continues at coordinate 3,174,014 of LNAC01000145.1, forward strand.
CATGGATGTTCATTACATAATTCCTTTTGCCGTTCTGTATTTTGAAATATTTAACAACATATTTTCTTTAACGCTTCAGTTCTTTCCTGGGAAGAAGGGTGGAAGCCCAGGCTGGAGCTGCAACAGCTTTCCAAGCTGGAGCTTTCTACCACCTAGAAGCCTCCTCGTTGTTTTCCCTCCTTAGTGCGGGAGAGACCCACTTCCACAGCAGAGAGACAAAAAAGGAGAGAGGAGACGCTGGCATAAAGCCTTGAATTTTTAAAAGGACAAATACCTTTCATTCAACCCTTACTAGTAAACTTTTAAAAGTCCATACATTTTTATTTTTGCTGGACAGAAGTTCCATTCCAGGGGGAGGAGGGGCATCATTTCTTCGCATTCCTGAGCAGGGGAAGGGGTTTCCTCCCATTACAATGCTTAAGAGGGCAAACATGTGAGAGTCACCAAAAATGCTCAAATGCCTGAGCCTTGCTGGCCCACAGAAAGGGGATTAGTAAAGCACCATTAACCCCACAATGAAAACACATCAGTTTAGGGTTTTCTTTCATCCTAAACCCAGTTTATAAACACAGCCTTATCACAAGGGAATGTTTATCCGCATGTGTTATAAGTAGATTCCCAAAAAGCAACAGTAGCTAATGAAATTAAATATGATGTTGGAAAATCTATCTGCTCCTTCCAGCAAAAATGACACAGAAGACAGGCCAGAATGTGGTTTAGTTTAAGCATCTTCATTGTAGTTTATTTAGAAGCTTTATTAAGAAGTTAAAGAGAGCCAGAGGTTCTAAGAATCTCCTACTTTTCCAATTACTTTCACGAAATTTCTAAAGCAAGTCAAAAGATTGAACTTTTTAATGGCTTTCCAGCGCCAAGAGTTAAGACACATTCCAGTAATTTATGATCATTTATCTGAGAAGTGGTTGATGACAAAGGAAACTTAATTACAGCTTTCTTCTCCTCCCACTTCCAACCACCCAAGAGGTCCTTGAGCTTCTGATTGTTTTTATTTATACTAAACTTCCTGAGGCTAATTTGACTAAAGACCTTAACTAAACTTGACTTTCCTAAAAGCTTTCCTTTAAGGGTTAATAATGTTTTTCTATCGCTATCATCATTTCTCACTGGAGGGTCACATTTTTTATGCATAATTACCACCCTAATGAAATGATGAAACAAATGGAGAAACAGTACAGACTGTCACTCCCAAAGGGGCAATGTGCAAATTTAAATGTGTCTCAGTTCTCCAACATTGTGCGTGTAAATCTGTACAGCATGTGCCATACAACATTCCTGACGATGCCAGGATCACAACTAAAGAGACTGGAAAGCAAAATGTAACTTAGCATCTATTCTTTTTCCCTTGTGTGTGGGTGGGGGCAGGGGCAAGTCAATAATGTAACTATGCAGTATTTCCTAAACCAGAGCCTGGAGCCTGTGGGCTCTGAACAATTGATGCAATCAGAAATTTGAAGTTAGAACTCTCCTGGAGTGTTTGGGATATGTGGTTTCCATGGATAGCTGAAGGTCAAAGCAGGGAGACCCAAATGTACACACTAGGACTGCCATGTGGAGAAAGAGAACTTTTTTATTTTTTCTAACTGACATCTCTTCTCTTGATCTCCTCAGTCTTCTAGGACAGACAACTTACCCTATTCCTTTCAAGTTAGTGTAGTCTGATCTAATGACATGCAGCCAAACCTGAGCATTACTGTCTCAGCTACTATCAACTTGTCACATCTGGTTTATATATTAGCCATCCAGGGCTTCTACCCCCTTCCCTTTCTCCTGTCTTTCTCCTTGGGGTTAATCTAATATTCTGGCTGACTTTCACACTGTCCTGGTGTTGAGAAGGAGCACCCGTCCTGATCGGTCCCTGGTTTGAGGGTCTCATCTCGCTTTGTCTTTGAGCATCAACTTCTCTCCTTGCCATGCCCACTGTGGTGCGACTTCTATCTGAGAGTGTCAGCTGGAATCCACAGACGTCTCCATTCCTTCTGCTTTGTTGTAGAGCTCTTGCCTCCTATCCTGAACCAAGCCCTCTCTGATTCAGTAGTTTGCTTGTCCTTCTGTATCCTGCCTTTCTCCTGAGAATTCCCAGTTACTTTCTCTGTACCACGATATAGTGTGTGGATGGGGTTCTGGAGACTGCCCAGACCTACCTCCAGAGCACCTCTCCTGAGAACTTACTATTTTATTGCTTTAATCCCACTGGTTGGATTTCTCGGAATGACTTGTAGGCTTATAAAGAAAACCTAGCACATTTCCTGATACTTATTTTCAGATTCCTTCCAAACCTATCTGGGAATTATCTTCCTGCTACTATTCCAGAGTGTTGACCTATAAAAGGAAGAAGAGAATTAGAAATACTTGAAGGATAATAGTTTGGATAAAGATTATTCAGAACAAAGGATAATGAAAGTTTTATTCATTCACTTATTTATCTGTTCATTTATAAATTTTGACAGTGCTAAACACTGTGCTGATTATGTAAGTGTAAGCAAGACATGGTCCATGCTTTTAAGGAATTCCTAGTCTAGCCCGGAACAGGGAAGTTAGCAGGTATTTTCAGGGCATACTGGAGACATACAAATGTAAACATCTATCTGTACAGAATGGCAGGGTTGTATGGGAATTCAGAAAAGTTTTCTTAGAAAAACTGATGCTTTCCTTAAGTGTTGAAGGATGATTGGGCTATCATCAACAGGGGGACAGAGATTTTTTGGCAATGGGAACAATAGGAGTAAAAATATGGAAGCATGAAACAGCATTAAAGAGCTACTAATATGGGGCGCCTGGGTGGCTCAGTGGGTTAAAGCCGCTGCCTTCGGCTCAGGTCATGATCCCAGGGTCCTGGGATCGAGGCCCACATCGGGCTCTCTGCTCGGCGGGGAGCCTGCTTCCTCCTCTCCCCTCTCTCTCTGCCTGCCTCTCTGCCTACTTGTAATCTCTCTCTGTGTGTCAAATGAATAAATAAAATCTTAAAAAAAAAAAAGAGCTACTAATATGGTATAATTTGTTATAGCTGGAGCAAAGATTGTGAAGCAGGGAAAAGTCAGGAGAGAGATCAGGAAATTAAGGAGTTTTGGGATCTTAAATAAGAACTGTAAAAACCATTGAGTCTTTGAATAAAAGGAGAGATATGACTTCTTACCTTGTAAAGATTATTCTTGCCATAGTGTAGAAGGTGGACTTGAGTAGGTCAAGATTGGAAGTAGGGAGGCCAGACAGGAAATGATGAGAATATGAATTAAGGGAGCAATAGTGAGGGGAAAAAAAGAGAGAATGACAATGAGAAATATTTAGTAGTTAGAACTGGGAAGACTTGATTACTTACTGACAGGAAAGGAAGAATTTGGCAATGATTAGAAGTTTGGTTGGGGGGATAATAGTAGAATTTGTGGAGATAAAGTGTATAATACAGGGAACACACTTTATCAAGCAAGTTGTTTGGTACAGTTCTGAGCATACTAAGTTTAGGGAGCTTTTAAGATATCCAGATGGAGATATTTAATAGGTAATTAAAACAATAAGTTAGGAACTAATATCAAGATCTGTGCTGACTGTGTAGATTTGGGAGTTATAAGCATGCAGATCGCATTAATGAGCGTGTCAGTCTTTGCATACTTGAAATGCCTTTATTTTACACTAATAATTTTACTAGACATAGAATTCTAAATGAAAATTATTTTCTTCTATGGGTTTGAAGTATTGACTGATGTTCTAGTATAAAGAATTTTTGATGAGATGTCTGATTTCTGTTTTAGTCTTATCTCCTTTTATTTCTTTCCCATCTCTGGGAGAGCACTGGCAGTGGAAAAGAACAAGGATTAAAGCTTAGTAATACCAGCATTTTAGGAGTTGAGAAGAAGATACGGAATCTTATAAAACAATCTGAGGAAAAGGACTCAAAGAACCAGAAAAGTGTCAAGTATTTAAAGAGAAAGGTTGAGAACATTTAAAAAAGGAAACAACGATGTCAAATTCCAGAAAGATCAAGTAAAATAAGCCAAGAATGGGTCAGTTATATTTGGTTATCTGTGGGTCATAGGTGACATTCACTAGAACAGTTTTAGTGGAGTATTAGGTTGGAAACCGAATAAAGGACTTCCAATTCAAAATGGCAGACTGAGCACACACATCTATTTCCCTTGCCACCCAATCGAGATGACTGGAAGAATTACAAAGAAGTCTAACTCCAAAAACAATACAGAGTAAGAAAGAGAGGTCATCAGTGTACCAAAATTTTTGACAAATTTCTGGAAAGCAAAAAGTAAACAGGCTTTTTATTTGTGACTAAGCAGAACAAAGTAAGCTAAAAACCAGAACGTGCACAGAAAACCCAAAGAAGTTCTCTTCCTATGGGACCTGGAAAGTTCCAAGACTGGAGTCAGAAGGTCAATTACAACTCAAATCCGGAAAGAGACTTGAAAGATGCTGTTAATGTATATGAGCAAAAATGTAGAAATGCGTGAGGGAATGGCTTTTAAGGTGTTGTAACAAGTTGGATAGAACACAATTTTCAAATAGGCTGAATTTATAGATATGAAAATTCTGGTCAGAGATGTAGTGTGCTAGGTAGAGCAACGGTATGGTATAATTGTTTGCATGGTTGCAGGGCTGAAACCCAGACTCAGCTACGACCCTTGACAAGAGGCTAGAATACCACAGGTTTCTCAGAATATGTAGAAAATGGAAACAAAAGCTTCAGGGAGGGGACTTACTATGGACTACTTAGTACCCTCCTTTTAACTATATCCTTCAAGAAGGCATAGGAGATTATTTTTTCAGCTAGACATTGAGAAATACATAGGTGAAGGAAGTGCCAGCCTCTTTGAAAAGTGTTAGTGTAGTTATTGCCTACAGGCTGAAGGCTGGTGGGAGATACGGCTGTAAAAATGAGTTCTTGACTTCAGTAGGTGGTCTGGAATTTTACCCTGCTTATCAATTAGCTTTCTAGTTTCATAGATGATGGTAGAAGACATGAGACTCCTGAATTAAAGACAAGGGACTTTTTAATTGATGGTATAGCAGGCAGCATGAGCGTATGTGCAGCAGTTCCCCTTGCCCCCAAGTTCCTCAGGGGCGATTCAGATGGGCCCGAATGGATATGTGAACATGAAACGGGTTGCATTACAAGAGAGGAATGCTGAGATAAAGGAACCTGAATCTTAAATAATGAGCAGTAAGCATGCCTGCACTTTGATGGAATGGAGATGTTACTTCTATCTTCCAAAGATGTAAGCAAACATGTCCTTTGCTCCAACAGAGACACTATTTCTATCTTCTAAGGCCATTTGCCACACAAACAGAACATATAATATGGAACACAGGGCTATCAGTGTCTTGCTTACAAAACATGCAGAAATGTAAGAGAGGCATGGAGAATTATCACTCAACATCCATCTGTATTTTCTACTATGTCTTCACTTCTGGTAAAATTTCCCATTAATATGCCACTCTATTGGCCCCTCTGATTAATCTGAATGACAGATGCTGGGACCGAATCTGTTCAGTTTGTCTCATACAGCATTGAATTGATGCTATCAGTAGGACTCCAAGGCAGTAGGATAGGGTCAACCCACAATACTGACCTCAAGGACTCTGGATCTACCAGCTGAATGAATCCCGTCAACCATCAGTCTACCTTAGGAAACCAGGTAGTTTTCTCTGTAAGTTTCTGTGTTTACTTTTCCACTAGGCTTGAAGCACTGATCCAGGTACAGCAGGATCTTTAGCAATCACACAGACTTTGCCCAGGCCCATATGTAGGAATTGAGGGCATTTCTATCATCTACAACAACCTGGCTATTAAGTTGAGGCTTCCCAGAATACTTTCTATAGCCAAAGTAGTGTCATTAATCATTTCAGCTAAAGTCAAGGACAAATTTTTATCACCTTTTCTAATTGGGTAACTCCTGCTCTACAGACACCTGCCCACACAACATGTACATAAATAATGGGTCATTGATCCTCTGGGAAGCTCCCCTTGATTAACCAAGGGTAGCCTCATTTGGGGGAGATATTTACAGCTACCTAAGGACTATATAATCCACCAATGATGTTTCCTTAAATGCTTGAAGATCTCTTAAGATACCTCTAAGAAAGTTTTGTTTTGGAGCAAGAAGCAAAGCAATGCCTGCTTCTTTACAAGAAGTTATTCCCAAAGACATATATGCTGCTCTCAGAAAGTATTGTCAATGATGTGGTGGCTCTCGCAAGTGGGACCTACATCAATTTTAGGTATAAGCTGACTTCCTTTATGATGAAGGCTCTTGGGGTGATTCTGAAAGACAGATTTCATTAATGTCCATCTTTCTCCTATAAATAACCAGGTTGAAAGTGTAACTTTTCCAGGTGCCAGGATTGTTAATCTCCTTCTACTGCCACAAAGTTCTTCTCTTTTCAAAAGTAGCCACAATTACAGTGTTTTTCCAGTCATCACCTCCTTGTACCCAGGCTCTCCAACTAGAAGGCTCAGATTCAAAATGGACAAGAACATTTTTATAGAACTTACAGAGACCAACTTAGGGGCATTCAGTAAGCAGTATACTCAATCAAGTGGTTGTTATGCTATAGGATCAAGTTAGAGCAATAAGGGAACCCAGATCCTGAGGTCAAAAGTCCAGTGTAGTCAGTCTGCCAGGAATAGGCAGGGGACAACTTCATAAACCTGTGGCAAGAGGTGTAATTCCAGCAATCTAGAGTCCCTTAGTTTTTCCTAGCCTAGAATAATTGATGAGTTGTTATAGTCAATATAATGATGGATTGCCAATGGTGGCAGTATGGGCAGTACGGTTTCCATTAGCAGTCTCCTCAGAGAACAGGCCCTGATAATGGGCATCTATATAAGCGGCACAGATGGTTCGATGAGCAGTTGTGATTTCTTCCGCCCACTATCTGTAATCACAAAGAAAGGAGTCTCTGATATGCCAGTATGTTGCTTTCCAAACAGCAGACTAAATAGCTAGGTCATTGGCAACAATTCAAGAGTCAGTAAAAATATAACAAGCTTCATCAAAGAGAATATTGGCCAAAGTTATGAGAATGGCCTTTGAGATTTCCCCATTGAGCAAAGTGACCATATCTATTTTTAGTTCTACAAAGTTGGAACAGAGTTTGAATAGTTACTGCAACCCAGTGAACACAATCAAGTTTCAGTTTAGCCAAATCATCAGTGAATTAGGCCAAGGTATTTAGGGATATCTCTCTGGATCTAGGATATAATAGATGTACCATTAGCTACATTTGGGTGCCCCACTGGGACAAGTTCATTACATTTGACCTTTTCCTTTTGGGGGAGATGACAATTTGCCCTCACCTGAATATACACTGAGTTTTTATTTGATTTCTCTGGTCACTGACTTAAAGGACCACTATTCCAAGATTCACTGAATGCTCTATCCTCAGTGATTTTAACCTGCAAAGCACTGCTTCTGACCAAGGAATGCATTTTACAGTGAAAATTTTAAAGCAGAATATCTTTTTTTTTTAATTACATATAATATATTATTTACCCCAGGGGTACAGGTCTGTGAATCATCAGGCTTACACATTTCACAGCACTCACCATAGCACAAACTCTCCCCAATGTCCATTAAAGCAGAATATCTTAGTAACAGCATTATTGACATTTTAGACAAGATAACTCTTTGTTTCAGAAGGCTGTCTTTGGCACTGTAGGATGTTTAGCATCATCCTTGCTCTCTACCCAGTAGATACCACTAATACTCCCCCCACACAAATCATGACCATCCAAAATGTCTCCAGACATTGCCAAATCACCCCCACTTGAGAACCAATGGTTTATGGCAATGTACTGTAAACCTCAGACAAAGAAGAGTTGGCTTTATAGAACAGTTGGGTGGCCTACTTTAGAGTCAGTTACAGCATCATCTGGGAGACAAAAACACAACCTTGGTAGGCTGCAATGGTATTTTTTAAGATGTGGTTTATTCTCTGAATCAGTATCCTATAAAAACGATGATTCTCCCACAGCCAGAATACATTGGTCTGGGAACCAAAGTATGAAAGATGGCTGTCATCTCTCATTATTATATTGAATGATTCACTTAAAAATTTTTTCTCTAACAATGACACTTTTATGTTAGAGACCTTGGTACTAAAGGAATTATTCCACAAGGATACGAAACAATCGTTTCAAAGGATTGAAAACTGAGATCATCATCCCATGCTCTTTTGCTAAAGGGGAAAAGACTCTGAAAAGGTGAAGTTTTGAATCTTCTCTGAGATAACTGAGCCTGTTCATTGAGGATTTTTGTCATAAAAGAGTGGCAAAAGGGTGTAGAACAAAACTATCTGGGTTATCTTTTAACATTGGCATGCCCAGGAAAGTTAATGTGAGAATTCCACATCTGGTTATGAAGTCTATCTTGTAGAAAATTAATCAGCCCCCCCCCACTGTTGGGCAATTAGAAAATCATGAACATTTTAAAAGTGGTTTTAAGTCATCAGAGAGCTACTAAGTCAGCCAGTACTCAAGAAGAGGAAAACTCATTGAGATGAGTCAAGAAATTTTGTGCTATTTTTTTCAGTGCATTTGCTAAAGTCTAAGCAATGAACTGGAAAGGTTGAGAAACTGAGTAAAAAGTAGCTATCAAGAGTCATGGTAGCTGAGTATATCTTCAGCTGTCTCACAGGGATGGAGAGTCAAATATTGGACATCAAGATTACTATGGCAACCAGATTGTGAAGCTAGAAATCCTAGAGGGAAGGAAAACACATTAAAATGAGCCAGGCCTTCTACTTCATTAGAAGTTGCACACGCCTAGAGGTGGAGATTGTGAGCAGGAAGTGGAAGCTAAGAGGCCCAGACATTAAGCAGAAGTCTCAGTAGTTTCACAATACGGAGGAGATTGAAATTGGAGGTCAGGGCCCACCGAGGTAGAGCTCTCTGATAAACACCAAAAGCTTTGGGATGTCCCAAAAAAACTGCACCCTAGTGATAAGGCTACACTAGAATACATCAAACCTTATAATGACCGAAATTTAGCCTTAAATCAGATCAATTCCTGAATGGATTAAGTGATTTACTCCTATTGTAACTACTTGCCAAAAGCTAAAGAAAACCTTCTTTGGAGAAAAATAACATCATATAGATCCTCTGTAGCATATTCTATACAATATCCAACATTCAATAAAAATAATCAAGAAGCAGAATCAAGCAGGAAAAAATGAGAAATCCATCCACAGGGGATCTAGAAAATAAAGTGATGAGATATAGATGTTAAAGGAACTGTGATTAATATATACTAGAAGATAAAAGGCAAAATACAAACTTTGACGAGGGAATTGTATCTAAAGAAAAATCAAATGAAATACAAGTGAAATTAAAAATATAATAGATGGGTACAAAAGCAGATTAAACACAGAAAAAAAAGAGAAGTAGTGATCTTTGACTAGATTATTTAAAATTATCCAGTTAGAGTAGAAAAAAGAATGGAAAATATGGGACATGGCAAAAATATTGTGAAAATGGAGTCGTGGAAAAAGAAAGAGAAAGTATGGCAGAAGAAATATTTAATTAAACAGGGGTAGAGAATTTTCCAAAATGGACAAGAGCCAGAAATTCAAGAATGCTTAAGAACACAGGTATGACAAACACAAAGGAAATCACACCTAGGTAAATTATAGCAAAATTGCTAAAAACAAAACAAAACAAAAAAAAAACAAAGACAAGAATGTCTTATATGAAGACAAGAAAATCTTCAAAGCAGCTGGGGTAGGGTGGGTGGGGGCCGTAGACTTTAAAAGAACCAAAAATAATAGAAAGGATAGAGACCAGAAGACAAAGGGATGACATCTTTTAAAAAGTTGAAGTAATAGCCACCGTCCTAGAATTCTAAATATAATGAAAATGTACTTCAAAATTGAAGGCGAATGGGTAAAGACTTTAACAGACACTTCACTAAAGAAGATGTACATATGGCAAATAAGCATATGAAAATATGCTCTGCAATATGTTATCAGGGAAATGCAAATTAAAGTAACAAGATACTACTACACCCCTATTAGAATGACCAAATTCAGAACATTGACAACACCAAATGCTGGTGAAGATGTGGAGCAACAGGGACTCTCATTCGTGGCTGGCAGGAATGTAAAATGGTACAGACACTTAAGGAGAATTTGGCTGCTTCCTACATTACCAAACATACCCTTACCATACAATTCAGCAATCACACTCCTTGATACTTACCCAAAGAAGCGGAAAACATATGTCTACACAAAAACCTGCGCACAGATGTTTATAGAAACTTCATTCATAATTACCAAAAACTGAAAGCAACAAAGATGTTCTTCAGTAGGTGAATGGACAGATAAATTGTGGTACATCCAGATAATGGATAATACAACACCAAATACAACACCAAGGCATGAAGCTGTGAAGGAAGAACCTTAAGTTCATATTACTAACGGAAAGAAGCCAATCTGAAAAGTCTACATAACATTATAATTCCAACTATAGAACATTCTGGGAAAGGCAAAACTATGAAGACACTAAAAAGCCCAGTGGTTGCTAGGGGATTAAGAGGAGGGGAAGGATTGAATAAATGGAGAACGTAGGATTTTTAGGGTAGTAAATAGTCTGTATGATAGCATAATGATGGATACATGTCATTATATGTTTGTCGAAATCCATAGAGTGTACACTAAGGGGGAACCACATTGTAAACTATGGATTTTGGGTGATTATAATGTACCAGTATAGGTTCAACAATTATAAAAAATGTATTGCTCTGGTGTATTGATAATGGGCGAGACTATCTATGTGTAAGGGCAGGGGGTATATGGGAAATCTCTGTACCTTTCCTTCTAAAACTACTCTAAAAATATAATGTCTAAAAAATAAAAATTATATAAGTAAAATTTAAATTTAAAAATTAAAGGTGAAATAAAGGTAGTTTCAGAAACAAAACCTATGAGAATTCACCACCAGCCAACTTGTGCTCAAAGAAATAATTAAGTGATTTTTTTTGAGCAAAAAATTTTAATATCAGGAAAAAAAGCACAGAAATGTAGGAAAAAAATAAAGATCAAGGAACAGAATATTATGTTGGTAAATCTAATTGAATATTTACTCTTGCAAACCATGACCAACAATAGGAGAGAAAATAAAATAATTAAAAAATGCTTCATTAACCCCAAACTGTAAGATAAAAGTTTATAGACTAAATAGGACAAAAAGAAAATAAATAGTAACATGGTAGCTATAAAGTCAAATATTTGAGCAATTAAATGTAAATAACTCAATAATCCACATAAAATATCAAGATTTTAAGACTGAAAGAAAACAGTTAAACCCAAGAACAGGCTACTTAAAGACATACCTTAAGTATAAGGAGAGACAAAAATTGGAAGGAAAGGAATGAGGAAAATATAGATACAATATGAACATTAACCAAAAGAAAACTGCTATAGCAATACAAAGTCAACTTGGCCAAGAAGCATGACTCATTTATATAAAAGGGTCAGTCTACAAGGAAGATATAACAATTCTAAATTTGTACCTAAAAACATAGCTTCAAAATATATAAATCCAAATATCCTAAGATTAAATGAAGAAGTAGACACATCCACAATCAGAGTGGGCTACTTCAGTATATCTCTCTTAGTAACCAAGAAAATCAAGAATAAAAATTAGTAAAGATATGAAAGATCTGAACAAATCTGACATGACATATACAGAACACTATACTCAACAGATGCAGGATACACATTCTTTTGAAGTACACATGGGCTACTTACCTACAGTGGCCATTGTGGACCATAAAACAAGTCTTCACCTATTTTGAAAATTGAAATCAATGGAATATATTCTCTGACCATCTTAGAATTAAGTTAGAAATCAGTAACAACAGGAGAATTAGAAATACCCAAATGTTTGGAAATTAAGGAATATATTTACAAATAATCTGTGGGTGAAAGAATTCTTAGTGGAAATTAGGAAATATTTTGAAATTAATGGTTATGGAAATATAGCACCTCAAAACCTGTGGTATCAGAACAACTAAATGTGATCCTTATGATCTTTGCATGGGCTCATCCCGTAGATCCTACAAACATTAAAACAATAAAGCAATGCTATTATAAACAACTGCATGGTAGTCAATTAGAAAATTCTGAATAAATAAACAATTTGCTAGGGAGAGAAAGTTACTAAAATAAACTCAAGAGAAGTTAAAAAAAATCTGAATAGTTCTATATGTATTCAAGAAATTGAATCCGTAATTTAAAACTTTACGGAAGGAAAACTCCAGGTCCAGATGTCATCCCTAGTGAATTCTTCTAACATTTAGGGGAGAAATAGCATCAGTCCCTAAAGATTAGGAAACTTAATGGAGGATTACAATTCTAGGTAAGCAAGAGTATCCAGGCCCCAGAACTTTCAGGTATGAAGGTATGATTTAACCCAAAAAACTGCCTGAAAGCAAAGTGAACATGGAATGAGTAATAGAATAAGGAAATTATAAACACGATCTATAGCTCTTTAATTAGTTGCAGATATGTGGATTTAGCTAAGGAACCATGGTGAAGGATAGATGGATAGAAAGCAGACAATGGCCCCAACGCTGCTTTCTTACTCTTGGTCTCAGATTTTCCCAATCCTGTGAAGTACCCATCATGCTTATAAATTGCACTCTCCCAAAGGTCTTGCAGTCCTGGGAGCTGGAGGAAGTCCAGTGTGATGATTTGTGCTAACATGGTCATCATCGGTATAATGAAGGACATTTGAAAAATAAGAGTTGCAGGTGGTATATGCAGTAACGAAAGAATGAAGCACAGAGTGAGCTCTCTTGGGTCACTGAGGATCACACCCAGAGGCAATGTGTCTGAGTAATTCCTTCTGAACAAAGCATAGCTCAGTGCTAATCCTGGATCTAGGCCTACTAAATATGTCGGGGTTTGATAGTGATCAAGATTACACATCAACAGATAGTTGAATGAACAAATGGATTAACATCATACGTTAAGTATGAGCCCAAGAATGTGTTTGAAAACAGCTGCTATGAGAAGTACTGGAACAGAGTCATGATAACAGACCAGCACATTCTGGCCCCCAGGACCGAGAGTCAGCCATTTGATGAACTTAATAAAAGGTTGTGTTTTCTGATACTGCTGCTCCAACAAGCTCAAATCCCCCAAGACCAAACAGAGGAGCTAAAGAATGAAGTTCTAATCGAGCCCTCACTAAATCAAGAAAGAAGTCCAAGCCCAAGAAAGATGGGCCAATTATCGACTCAGAGATGTGGGTGGTTCTCCCCATGCTGCTTAGAGTTCTATTATTTTTTTGGCCCAGTACAAAAAACAGTACTCTGGTCACCTGTCATAAGCAGGAGAGTCTTAACAAGAGATGATTTTCAGGTACTTGAAAAGTCCCCATTTTCTTACAAAATGTTATAAAATAACAATAGATAACACATTTTCTTTCATCCTAAGAAGCTAAAGGACTTTGACATATATCTTATTTAATCTTAAACAACTCCTTGGATTTATGGGAAAGAGGGGGTTAAATATATTTTGCATACAGAATACCCAAAGCTTACACAAAAATTGAGTGTTGAAAATGGTTAAGAATAGGATGAAGTGCCTCCAGCTCCCAGTCCAATGGTTTGTCTTAGACTTAGCCTTCCTTCGGTGACTTTCTGTACCCAGTTCTACCTATAAGAAGTTCACCTGAGAACCTACACTTTCATTCGTTCAACAAGAATTTGTTGACATTTGCTACACAACTGACTAAGTATCAGGAGGGTACGGCAGATGTTGTTGATAGGCAACGTCCATTCCATCCTTCCCTGACAAATGGTATCAAAGCAGTTTGTGGAATTGCTGGTAGTTTAGCTTGAAGGGTAGATCAGATAGGTCTGAAGGGTTATCCTATCCCTCACGATAGTGACTGGTTTAGAAGTAGGCATGTGACCAGAGAGATTTTCTGGAGGCTTCTGAGTAAGTGCTTTCTCACTCTTAAGAAAGAGCAACAGGAAAGCAGACACTCCCCTGCTGATTGCTACTGGCAGACATTCTACAGCCCCAAGAGAAACTGCTTTAGGATTAAACTGACACTGTAGACAGCAATGTGGAAGATGAAAAGACACTAAGTCCTTGATGCTATCATTGAACTTCTGGATCTACTAAAGCTGAAGCCCGCCCCTACTTCTGATTTTCTTCCCATATGTAAGCTGAAGAATAACCTTATTGTATAACCTTATTGCTAGTTTGAGTTGGTTTTCCTCTTGCTTATAGCTGAAACCATTCTAATGCAAAAGGACTCAGAAAGATCTCACATGCAAAAAGAACCTTCTCCTCCAGTTCCAGAGCCTCCTTTCCAGGCTTCATTCCACCCATCCAGAACGTGGTGTTCACAGGCCCAAAAACCCAGGACACAACTTCATTTCTAAGCCCACATTCTCCTCAGCCACCTTCTCACAAATTTTAATAGTTGTGGTCCAAGCCACTAAATATCCAGGTTTATGAAGGGATCCGTCCTTATTTATAAAATCCTCTATATGAGGTTGACCTGGGCATGTCTAGGGTCAGGGTCATGTTGGGATGGGTTAGCCCCAGCTATATATCTCTTCTTGCATTTCCAGATGTCTTCCTGGTATTTTGTCCTTGAGGGAAAAGAGGAAGAAGGCATCGTGTTCCCTGTCATCACTTTCCTGCCCCATAGAGTGATTTTCACTCTCCTTGATCTTTCCAGTCTTCAGTGTGCACAGAACTAGTCTCTAAGCTTCCCTGCGCACAGGTGTCCCTCACTTGATGGTCTTTAGGGCCAACCTACAAGAGGCTGTAGGTATCCAGAGCTGAGCTCCCAAAGGAAGACTTCTTACCCTACAACAAACGATCCAGTGTAACTGAAACTGCTTGCTGAGCAGGGGTGTTAGTGCTACACTGAGCCCCACAGGTCAGGGTCTGAGAACTGGGAAGGTGGGTGTCAGAGCAGAAGGCCAGGGAAGAGCAGACTCTCGGTAATTTCAAGAAACCCATTTGGGGACCTGGGAGTGGAGGAGCATTGATCTGATGTCAGAATGACTGACAAATTCACTTGTCATCTCCCAACTTTACTAGCTTCGTTGCCTTTGACAAGATCCTTAACTTCTCTAAGCTTCCTGTAGGATGGGGCCAATGATTGCTGCCTCTTGGGGTTGTTTTGAAAACAACAGAGACAAAGTACCTAGTGCACACCTTCTTTCACAGCATCTTTCGGGATTCTTAACCTTTTTTTCCTTTGTGTGAAATTTGAAAGCAGGCGGGTGCTCTGCACAGGGGCGGAAGTTGGGGCTTGGCGCCAGGGTGTTATCTGATTTGGAAGCACTTGCCCCAAGGGAAAAAGCGTAGGTGAGGAATCTAACAATTCAATTCAAGATGCAGCTCTGTCACTGGGTGAGTGAGCACCCCATTCATCCTTTCTATGATTACCCTCCTTTTTGGTACATAACAGTGTTGGACTAAGTAAGCTCTAAGGTCCCTTCTGGGTCTCAGGGTTTTAGGAGGAGGAATTGGCCACTATGGGCATGGCAAGCAAGGGCCCCAAGAGGATATGCATATATCCTCCCACAGCTCCTCTGCTGGCCCCTATGAGGACTCCTTGCAGTTTCTCAGCCCTCTGCCTCTGGCCACAGAGTACTGTGCCCCATCTTTCACCCTCCTGTCCCACACTCCTTCCAGGAGACAAACGGTAGTGTCTTGACTACCCCTTTTAAATTAACCAAACATCATGTCTGATCACGTGTTTACACAATTCTTTAAGGGCTGTTTCTTAATTTTTCCTTCTCTTTCATTCTATCAGTTCCAAATTAGGAATCATGTATTGCTTTAGGACTTTTTGCTGTGGGATTCTATGAAAGAATTTAAACAACCTCGTGACAGCCCTTTCAACTCGCTCCTGGTGACATTCTCCCCAAGTCTGATCTTCACTGTCTTCATGGAAACTGCTTTTCTGTTTGGGCTCATCGGATCGCAGATGTCTTTCTCAGCTTCACCTTAAGCAGTTCAAATGGTTTCTTGATAACCTTGTCGTGGTCTCCATAATCTCTCTTTTCAAGAAGGTATCTTTCTCGCTGCTTGCCCAGTTTGAGGTCCCATGTTTTGCTTTTGTAACAGACTCCAAAACCGGGCTCTCTCTTTCCAACAGAACTGCATGCTTGGAAGTTGAGTGAGAATGTGGAACTCAGGCCATGTGTGCTGAGAAATCCCAGGTGATGTGTGCTGAAAATGCAGATTTCTGACCTCAGGCATGGTGCCAAAAAGAAGTTTTAATGTCCAAGTGTTTTATGCTTCAAAGATAGGCCCTTGTGGTTGTTGGTTTAAACCTGCATACTACACAGGAAGCAATCTGATATCCCACTGACTGGAACCCATAAGGTAATCCAAAATGGCTTAGATCGAGGCCAACAATTTACTGAAGATTTGATACTCTCTAGAGATTATCGCCCAAAATAGGTGGGCGGAGTAACAAGTTACTCCACCAGTTCCACACATTATAGGCCAGATTTAAGAATTTAAGTATTAAGATAACTAAGGAATTTAAGTATTAGGATAACCAAGAATTAAGTATTTGGATTAGTTTTATACTCAGTGTTTTCTGGCATTCCACAGCTTTTCAAAAATTTCTGAATCATCATTTTTAAAAGTTGGATGTAGTCCTTTTATCGTTTTGTTAACTGCAAAGCAAATGGATTTCTCCACTAGGAGGGGTGCGCTCCTGTCCTGGTCAAAAAAAGGTATAATGTTGCCTTTATGGTCCCCTTTCTAGGAGATACTTCAACTTCACATGGTTGCATAACCCAATTAAGATACTCTTTTAAAATATCATTTAGTTCAATAAACACTTCTTGAAAATCTGTATATGTAAAGCACTAAAGATGACACTAAGATGAATAGACATTATGTATCTTCTCTGGGGCTTACCCCTTAAAGACACTGTATAGGCAAATAGATTAGATAGAGATAGAGATAGAGATAGAGATAGAGATAGAGAATAGATAGAGATAGATAACATGCAGGGAAAAGTGGTCAAGGAGGAAATTAAAGACCCCAGGAGACTCTTGCCAAATCTTATGGAGGAAGTGGTGTTGGAGCTGAACCCTGGCAGATGGGAAGCACTGCCACAGTTAGAGGTGATGGGAGGGTGTTTCGCCTGAAGAGGACACCTGAGCCCTGGCTCAGGAAGAAGAGGAACGCAGTAGACACAGGTGAGAGACAGAACGTGGTCTGCACAGAGTGCATGGGACACAGCTTCAGTGGAGATGGAGAGGCCAGCTGAATGTGAACGGCTGTCTGAGAGGTTGACTGTGGTTTCCACTCTAGCTGGGTGCTCTGGAATTGCTCAAAGGAATCACTCATCGACGTTGTGTAAATAACCTCAGAAGACGCTGTATCAAATTGCCCACGAGAGAAGCAACTCCACGGAAAATCAGTATCTACTGCAGACCAGCATCTGCAATTCAGAGAACCTTCTCTTAGACATTCCATTTGGGCTCAGATTGGGAGCCATTTTCTGTTTGTTTGTTTTCTTTATCCCTGGCTGATTTTGCTAGCCTTGTCTCTTCCAAGCAGGAGTCCTGCAGGCTGGATTCAGCAGCAGATTCCAGTTGCTCTGAAGGTTAACAACCTGTATCATTGAGATGCCCTCCTGAGTGCCTCCGGGGGGAATTCTGTGCAGGCCACAGACCTTTACATCTTAAATCATGCCATCCCAAATGTGTCCTTCCACACCTGATGAAAACCTTTCTACCTGTTTTTACGTGATGCAATAAGACTCAGACGAGAGAAACTTAATTTTGTCTATCTAGTGAACTGAAAGCACCAGCGAGATTGGTGGCATGCTCTAAAAGGCACACTCTAGTGGCAGTGAGGTTTATGGATAATAGAATGGGTCAGGGCTGTTAGGAGGATTTTACAATGCTCTAGGCAAGAGGTAACAAGACCTGAATTAAAGCATTGAGACTTAAAAGAAGGGGCAGATACTGGCGGCGTTTTGGAGATAGGATCAAAAGGGTTTGGCAACTGATTGAAGGTGCAGGGAGAGGGAGGCAGAAATGCTCAAGCGATTTCCAAAGGTGTAAGGCTGAGTTAATAGGAGGATGATAATACCATTACACCAGGAAGGGAAACCCAGGAAGAGTGGTAATTCAGGCGCTAAGGGGGGGTAACTTATGTTGAAAATAAAAAGAATACTCTTGGCTTCTATTCACTGAATTAGTTATAATTAGGGCGACTATATAATTTTACCATCTAAACTGGGACACTGTTGAGAGAGAAAGGGGATTCTTTCATAATTGCACCAGGACAACAGGTCTAAACCAAGATCGTTCCAAGTACATCCAGATGTTTGGACTCCCTATTTATACTACCTTTCAGTGCTCACCCAGTTGGGGACGAGTGTTAATGAAGCTGGCTCACAGTTCACTGAACTTAGGACCTCGGAATTAGGGGGTAGTCTAGAAATCCATATAATGTAGCCTGCTTGCACTCCCTTCAAGTCCTCTACACTTCATTCCTCAAGTCCAGTCTCTGTGGAAACAGTTCCCAGACACTGAGGACTCGCTATGACATTCAGAAGCCCACTCTGGTTTTGGACAGTGCTAAGTGTTCTTTATTATCCTTAGTTGAGAGGGGCTCTTCCATAAATTCTGTATGTTGGTTCTAATACAGTTCTAATAATTATATCACCAATATTAGAATAGCTAACATTTACTGAGCACCTACAAGGGCCAGTCTCACATGTATCACTTTCCAAGCTCTCCAAAACTTCTAGGTATAAGGAAGCATCCCTATTTCGCAGATGAGACAGCAGACACTGAGAATGTTACCTGTCAAAAACACACAGCTAGTAAGTGACAGAGTTCCATCTCCTTGACCCAAAGCCCATATTCTTTCCACAATAACACATATCTGCACACTGTAGATTAAGTACAATCTCTCTTCCATACATATCTTATGATATTTGAAAATAATGATTTCTTCTCCTGCTGACCCTGATTCATATTCCATCTTCCACATATCTGCTATGCCAATAGAGTCCAGCTTTTTCATTTAAAACTTTCTGGATCCCTTACTTCCAGCAAGTTTCAATTTAGTAATGTGCCTCTAAAAATGTGATGGCTGGGATCAAACCCAACATTTTAGGTGTGTCCCAACTAGCACAGACAACAGCAAGCCTCCTACTTGTTCTGTTCTGAGTCCAAGGCTTCAGTACAAGGTGTCGCTTCTGAAGGCCATTCTTTCTATCCATCAGCCACTGCCCCTCAGTGATCAGTAGTGCATCATATGCTTTTTAGGTTGTCAGGTATTTTTTTTTAAGATTTTATTTATTTATTTAAGAGAGAGAGAGAGCATGAGGGGCATGGTGACAGGGAGCACGATGTGGGGCTTGATCCCAGAGTCCCGGGATCATGACCTGAGCCCAACTCAGTGGCCCAACCAACTGAGCCACCCAGGCACTCCAAGTTGTCAGGTATTTACAATGGTTCTGTGTGCAGAGTGTAGCAACTTGATGTAATCCATTGCTAATTCTAAATGCTGGTTTTGCTGATGGTGGGGGCAGTAGGCTTGTTCTTGCTTGTTAGCACCTCCTGCTAACAATATCCAGATTACTTTGCCCATTCAGCCTTTATGCTAAAGGTGCGTCAGACTCCATCACTGGGTCCTAGCAGCGAACTCACAGTCTAGGCTTTTCCAATCACTTTGCAACCCCCTGCCTTAATGAATGGCACAGTGATGGGTACAGTAAGTTTTATCAGTTAGCTACTGCTTTGATAATGTCATGTAACAAATTATTCCAAGACGCAGTAGCTTATATACACAGGCATTTGTGTTTCTTGCTCACATTTCTGCAGGTGGCTGAGATTTGACTAATAAAGTCTAGGCTTAGAGGGCGTTGGCTCCAAATGGATGATCATATGATACAAAAAGAGGCTTGGGCCTACTTACACAGTTAGCCTTGCTCCCTTACTGCACCTTTCCCTTTTGCCATGCCTTGAATGTAAGGTTTGTTTGTGCAAAGAAGGCAGAAGATATATGGAGAAACCCTGGACATAATCACTCACTTGGAGGCAACATCGTCCAAGCCTAGTCTTTACTAGCCAAATCTCAGTCACCTGCAGAAATGTAAACAAGAAACAAATGTATAAGCCACCGAGTTTCTGAATAATTTGTCACATGGTTTTATTAGAGCAATAGCTAACAGGTATAGTTCTCTAGTCCAGGGTTTCTCCAAGTATTTTTCATCTTCCTTGCACAAATTTTACATGCAAGGCATGTCCTTCTCATGGCAAAAGACAGAACTGCAGCCAGAAGGCAAACCCAGCTGTGCGAGTATACCCAAGCCTCTTCTACCTATTTGTTAGCATCATATTCACCAAACAAATCATGCCAAGCCCACGGCCAATGGAAATGGAGGAGTATACTTTGCCTATTTTGAGGCCTTAGCAAAAAGGTGCATGTATAATACTGCAATGAGACAGTGAAGAATTGTGACGAAGAAATAGATCAATGGATTGCAATGATACAGTCAAGGCCAGTGAACTTCAATTCTTGGACTTCCATTTGAGTGCTTCAAGAGGCAAATCTGATTTCCAGTGCACTGGGTGCTATGATGAAATGAACCTTAAGTCTGGGACCACCACTCAGAGCCAGAATTGAGCCACCCAGAGAAAGGAGAGCCCCTAGGTGGAGCCTCTTGACAGGAGTTGAGCCCTCAGTCAAGCTGCGCCAGAAGTCAGAGCCACCTGTTGAACATTATTTAGTTATGTGAGCCAATATATTACTTGTTTTGTTTCAACCAGTTGAGTTGGGCTTTCTGTCACTCAGAAATAAAGGAGGCCTACCAACTATAGTGAATGAGTAAAATTGTCCTCACAAGTGAGGTATAGCACATGATTATTAAGCCTGTAACTACTCTAGCCCAGGTTTTTATGGTGCAGCCTTCCAGCCCATTCATCACTGCTGCAACGCTTCCTAGGTGGAGTGGTGGTATGCAATGTGAAACTAGAAGGCCATTTCTTCTTGCTCCCTTCAAAGTCTTTTGAAACCTTTCTGGTCATTAATACACTAAACTGATTTTTAATGATATTTTACCCTATTAGAAAGCCCTTTTTACCTCACTTCACTTAAAATATTTCATCATGTTGGGGCACCTGGGTGGCTCAGTCGTTTGCGCACTCAACTCTTGATTTCAGCTCAGGTCATGAACTCAGGGTGGTGGGATCAAACCCCACTTGGGCTCCTTGCTGGGCGTGGAGCCTACTTAAGATTCTCTCTGCCCTTCACCCCACTTCTCTCTCTCTGTCTCCCTCTCAAAAAAAAAATCTTCATATAAAAATATGGATTTAAACTGAATTTTAAATGCTAGGATAAAAGCTCAAAAGAAGGCAGTGTTATTTTTGGGGGCAAAAAATAAAAAGAGAGAGAGACAAATGTTTTATAATTATATCATATCCCTGGCCTGTGCAACTGAGTATTTTACTCTATTTAAGGTAGAAACAACACAGCGTGGTAGGAAGGATCCTCAGTTTTCGAAGCCAACAGCTTTGTCCAGGCTCATTACAACAGGCTTACTGAGATTCAGTTTCTCTGTTATAAAAGGAACAGTTTCTGTCTCATGTGATTTACAAGATTGTTATAATAGTCATTTGAGATAATGAGTAAGAATGGTATATTTTTATTATATTCGTTATAATAAAATCAATCAGTTCCTAAATGTAACTAGTTTAGAGAGAAACCACTCAGTTTGAGCTACTAGAAGGTAGGTAATTCATGATGTCTTATGCCATGTAGCCAGATGATTCAATATCAACAATGGAAGTGAAGGGGGCCGGATTTTCTAGTGCACTCTTAGGAACAAGAAAGCCTTTCCCAGCAGCACCCAATCAAGCCTCCCTTCACGATGGATTGGCCAGAGGTGGCTCATATGTCTACAAATTTATAAACCAAACACTGGCAAGGGGAATAGAACAACTAAGACCGGTTTAGAGGACACCCACCTTGCATCCAGTACCTTGGGCAAGAGAGGGCATACATAAACAAGATCAAGATTTATTTCACAAGAGGAGACTGTGGCACTGAAGTTGGAAGCCAACAGCATTTGCTATAGTCCTTACCAAACTCCATTAAAAATGGCCTGTTGACAGGTCTGAACCTATGACTTTCTAACCTCTGGGTCAAGAGGAACAAAGTCTTGCTGTCCATCTCCACCATCCCTTACAATTTCTGAGTCCCAGTGGGAACTAAATAAGCATTTATTGAATTTTGTTATCAGATTTTTAAATCCGTTTCAGCTCTAAAGCTCTGTGAACATGTTTCAGTAGTAGGCTGAAACAGTTTCTGTGCTTTCTCGGGTGCTAGGCAGAGACCTGGAGTGGAGGTAGAAACATCCCATGGTATGTCTAAAACTCTTGTTGGCCTTCTGTGATTCTTTGATTTTTTAGAATGATTTCATTTCCCTGCCCCCTTTACATTATTATCTAAAACCTTTAGAACTAATTAGAAGTGGGAGGATCAAAGATGATATATTTTAAATTTGCTTCCCGCCTCACCCACTTAAAGTAAAGAATCCTGCATAGCCCATTAAGTTGGAGGTACTTGCTGACAGGAAGGAAACCATCTGGTGAACAACTTCTGTTAATTATGTTGGAACATACTAACGAGAATAAAGAACAGCCTTTAATGACCTTCCCCTTGGTGGCAGAATCCACTGCCGAGTAGACAGTCATGGCTTGGAGCCAAAAGTTAATGGTTAGTATTGGCACCAAACACTCAGGCTCACTAGTACTTAATAATCTCCCCTCCGTGGAGAAAGTATTTCAGGCATTCACAGCATAAATCCTCCTAGCACCTGCATGTAACTGAGCTCCAAAATAGTCATTTAGGGCATTATTTGGAATCCCTTAGTAAATGTGAATCTGGGTGTTACCTTCTCCGTATCTTTCTTTGCATTTGGACACATTGGATGAGGCCCACAAGATTTGCATTTTGTTTCAACCAATAACAATATTTAAATGTACTTGGCAGAGCACTGAAACAATTATTTCATATCCCAGAGGGATAAAGATACACAAAAATAATTATCCTCATTATGACCTAGATGAGTTAATCTTTTATAGTAATATTATTTTTCATTCCACTTTACCCTTGGAAATCTAGGCAGCCCTGTGTCATCCATGCAAAAAGGCAGAATTAAAGTTTCCTCAGTATTTTATCATGAGTGAGCTATGGGTGTTGAAACATCAGTATCTTTGTTTCATCCATTGTTACAGTTTGAGAATTGTGCTTACACACTGTGATAAGATTATGTAAGATTTTTTAAAGATTTTATTTATTCATCTGACACAGAGAGAGAGAGATCACAAGTAGGCAGAGAGGCAGGCAGAGAGAGAGGACGAAGCAGGCTCCCTGCCGAGCAGAGAGCCCGATGTGGGCCTCGATCCCAGGACCCTGAGATCATGACCTGAGCCGAAGGCAGAGGCCCTAAACCGCTGAGCCACCCAGGCGCCCAAGATTATGTAAGATTTTTAAAAATATTATTAAAATTTTAGGATTTTAATATTAATAATTTAAAAAAAATATTTAAAAAGAAAACAGGAATAGGAAAATCAATTCAAGCCAGCCAGAGATTAGTATACAAATATACATGTTCTAAAATTTTACCCTTTAACTAAAAGTGGACCAACATGGCTATAGTCTTCCTAGTATCCAAACAGAAGAGGGAAACAAATACTTCAATAGGCACTTGAGGGCTCAGGAAAAAGTTTTAAGTATAAGAGTTTTCTAGTATTAAAAATACTTTTAGCTGACTATATCATCTAGTGAATCATACATATGCATTAAAAAAAAAAGAAACTATCCTAGAAATTGCTGCTTCAAATCAGGTGGGAAATGTTATTCTAATCGAATCTTAAATAGAAGTTCTGTAACTAGGAACTGTCAACATTTAACTCCTAAATTATAACAAATCTATAAAGAATATGTATCTGTAATATATTAAAGTTTAATAACCCCAGTTATTAGCCAAGAAACCGCTTGCCGTATAATTTCTTGATGTATATTTAAGGTTTTTCATATGTACACCAAGAATATAATTTTTATAAAGGCAGGTATGTCCAAGAGTTTGCACAGAAGTAACTAAATAAAAGTTGTTTGTGCCTAAATCATCCCATCTGTGCCTCTTGGATAATACTCAATCCTCTTTGTAACCACATGCATCAAGCAATTGGCTAAATATCCTTGTAGACAGGATGTCTCCTATTTGCATTTGAAGTACTCTTCTGTTTAAAATATAAATGCAATTAATTTGCATTATTTATTTAATCTGTCTTTGTATACTAATGTCACAAAACTGAAAATAAATGTTAGGTTATTATCAACATACCTCAAAATACTTTTGTATTCAATGAATTTAAATGATTAATAAAAACACAAAACACCCTCAACTTTCTTTGAAGCTTTGGCACCTCCCCACCTCCTACTATCCTCTGCACAGCCCACCACTATCTTTGAAGTTGGCTCATCTGGTAACAGACTTACTGCAAGTTGTACAGCACACCTACTACTCAGAGTTAGATGTTGTCCATGTGACGGATTTAATCAGTCCCTTGGTCTCTCAGACATGCAGCTGTTGGTGAATTCTTCTTTGCTAGTGTAATATTGTAAGTGTCTTAAGTTAAAATTAAAGCTGCCATTAAATTTTCATCTTGTTCTTCAAGAAGACCATTTTCTGGAAGTAACACGTGTATACATTTTTAAAAGGCAGTGCCAAAGAGATATTTTATACTATGTCAAATCTTTAGTGTTTAGAAAAAATGGCCCGATTTAATAGAAGAGTGAGTAAATAACCCAAGGTGTTGGATCTGGGTAAAAGCAGGTCACCTAGAATTATTGGTAAAAAAATAAAAATATGACCCCCTTTGGCAGTTTTATGCTATAGATGCTGCATTTAAGATGACAGCATCGAAATACAGAAAAACATGTGGGATTTATAGAAAGTCTGTCCATGTCCAGATTGTCTAGCCCCTGCATGTCAAAATGTCACTTCTGAAACGCATCATTTACCAGTCCTTCAGCAAAACAAACAACCTTTAGAAAAGTCCCCCACAGAACCAAAGAGGTAGAAAGTAATAGAGTTGGAATGTCATTATGGTCAGGAGAGAGTAGAGCTTCAGATATGGCCAACTTTTCATAGAGAAGACAAAAGAGGAAAGGGAACTAAAATTGAATATCACTGGCAAAAGGCTTTGAAACAACAAAATGAACTTTTGACAACCACCCCCAAGTATACATCCTGGAAGAGATGTTGGGTGTGGTTGAGAAGACAGAAGGTACCTGTAAACAATAGACTACTTAACCAATTCTGTGGGGAAAAAAAAATCAGAACTGCAGGGATCAGGGACACAATCTAAAGATTAATGTTTTGCTGTAGTCATTTTCAGCTCTCCTACAAATTCTATATTGGGGTTCATAGCAGGAACCATCTTACAAATTTCTACTGCAGGTAAACAAAGTATGTCAAATGTTTAACCTCATTTTAATGGAAGCTAAAGCACAGAGAAAGACATACCTTAAACATCTATTATTCCTTACAAAAGAATTCTAGTGAGTTGGTGGTATTGCTTATGATCCAATATTCAAAATAGTTGGGTCCAGGGTCAATCTTGGGAGATTCCACACTTTACCACTTCCTGGCTGTGTTATCCTGACTAAGCAAGTTTCCCTGAAGCTTGAGATTTCTCATATATCAAATGGGATGGTACCTCCTTCACAGTGTTTAAGGAGTAAATGTGAAGTATGTTGAGCCTTTAGCAAAGAGTATATCACATAATAAGTACTCAGTAAAGTGTATCTGGTATTAGTAGAGAAAATACACTAAAACTCTACATCCTATTAAGTGGTATGAAATTATCTCATGTAAGGCAGCAAAGTACCATCTTAAGAACATCCTACAAGAAGACATAGATATAAATGCAGGATAGATTTGGAAGACAAAGATTATTCTACATAATAACAATTCCATGCCTTCATTGAAAAGACTGAGATTTAGTTACAATTGTTTAAGGAACAAAACACTACAGTCATGAGGTTCTGTAAGGCCAATGAAGAAATGAATTCATATGTGTAAATATGAGCCTCTCTTTGAAAAATATATTTTGATTTTTTTTTTTATTTTGGATGACCTATAGTAACTTGGGAGTGAAAAAGCCATGATTCAGTTTTGTTCAATCATTTTAAAAGGATGAGTAAAGGCTTTTATCTTGGTTTAGCAATTATTGTGTCCCTCTCAGAGGGTGGAAATTTGACTCTCATATCTACAAACTTACCTTGTTACAGGCAAATTGCTTAATCTCCTTATCAATCATCTTCCTCACTCATAAAATAGCACACTAATATTTACCTACCTCACTGGGTGTTTTGAGTCTTTATTAAAGAATGTTTGTGAGATTAAGATCCTGAGATGAAAGGAACTGTCAAATAGAATTATCATTTATTTTCATATGATGTGTTATGGGACAAGACTTTGAGATGCTATTCCTGTGGCAAAGGCCAATAAAGATATGCAGATCTATGCATCTGATTGCCAACAAATAGTCTAGAAAGTGATTCTCTTTGGGAATGATATGAGAGGTTGCATCAGATTCTAATTTTAGCATGTTTCCTTTTTTTTTTTTTTTTAAGATTTTATGTATTTATTTGACAGAGAGAGACACAGTGAGAGAGGGAACACAAGCAGTGGGGGTGGGAGAGGGAGAAGCAGGCTTACCACCAAGCAGGGAGCCTAATGCAGGGCTTGATCCCAGGACTCTGGGATCATGACCTGAGCCGAAGGCAGAGGCTTAACGACTGAACCACCCAGGAGCCCCAGTATGTTTCCTTTTTAAGGATAAGTTTCCTTTCCTTCTTTAACCATGTAAGTTAGCTAGTGATGAAGAAAGAGAATTAAAATTTCCCTCCCCCATCATGGCAGTCTACCCTTGGTCTTTACCTGGCACTTGATCACAAGGACTCCTGTGACATTCAGAGTTCATTCTTTTTAAGGTCAAGTTAAGGAGAAGTATCTCCAAGAATAAGAAATTAGAAGTTAACAATGGGAACAGGAGTAAGGCATTGCTTTGTATTCACCTGTTCTTTTTTTTATTCATCTAATTTTTTCCCTTTAGTAAAATCTTTTGCATCAATAATTCTTCCCTCTTCAGAAAAAAAAATACCTCAAATCTTATCATTGAATGTGCAGTTCTAGTACCCAGAGGCATAGGGATTAGAAAACACCTAGTTACACAGTGACTGATTCCCCCTTACCTTTTCAATGGCTAGGACAATTTCAAAAGACTATTGCAGTGGCGCCTGGGTGGCTGGGTGGCAGGGGCGCCTGGGTTAAAGCCTCTGCCTTCAGCTCAGGTCATGATCTCAGGGTCCTGGGATCGAGGCCCGCATCGGGCTCTCTGCTCAGCAGGGAGCCTGCTTTCTTCTCTCTCTCTGCCTGCCTCTCTGCCTACTTGCGATCTCTCTCTCTCTGTCAGATAAATAAATAAAAGTCTTAAAAAAAAAAGACTATTGCAGTGTTTGATGACACTTGGGAAGCAGTCTAGACTCCTGAAGAAAGCAGAGAGCAGGACAAAGGATTTCTAACCAAGTTGTCCACACCACAGACTTAAAGACATGTCTAATCACATGCCTGGCCTGCTCAAAACCACCTTTCCATGGACCCCCACAGTCCACAGATAAAGGCTATGATTTAGGGGCTCTTTACAAACTAGCCCCAATCTTTATTACAGCCTTACTGCCTACTGCCCTCTTTACCCTCTACTCCACACAGCCCAATGTGCTTTTTCCCAACCTCAAACTAATCCTTCTAAACTGAACTCAGAAGTTATCTCTCCCATCATCCCAGAAAGCTAGTGACCATCTTCTGTGTTCTCATAGTATTCAAAAGCACTTGTGCATTTGCACAGCTGTTGCATTCATATATACATGAATATATATATGGAATATATAAAATAATATATGATATACTTAAATTATTTTACTCTATTACTTAAATTTAAATTATTTAAATTACACTATTTTTATTATATCTTCATTTTATTTAAACTTTATATAACTATGTATTATTTCTGTAATTTATATTTTCTCCACATATTTATATAGTTTTGTGTGAATAATTAATTAAATACATTAGATGTTATTTAAATATATCTATATATTTTCATAAGTATATATATTCATGCTTTACTTCTATTTTTCATTATTATGTACTTAGCATTTTATTCATATATTTATATTATTTATATTTAGAGTATGCTCAATTAAAATACTAAATTTTAAATAAATATAATTCCTTGATATCCTGTCTGCCTCAAGCACTAGGTTTGTGTAAGCTCCTCTAGAAGAATTCAGAATGAGATTCAGACTCAGCTAACTTTAACAGCTACTTTTATAGAGCGCTCACTCCATGCCAGACACTGAGGTCAGTGATTTGTGTACATTATCACATTTAATCTACACAAGCGTCTAATGAGATTGGTGCTATTATTATCTATATTTATACACAAAGAAATATAAACACCAACACGAGATAACTGGATCTTAGGACTAAGTGCTTAGTTAGGCTGCAGACCCAGGTTTGGTCTTGACTCCAGAGACCTGGACCATGACCACCTGGTGAGGGGGGCACAATGTAGTGGCTACACATTATAGCAGTTAAGAGAAGGGCTTGGGAATCAGATGACCCAGGTGCAATTTTCTATTCCATTATCTCATAGTGTTGCGGTTCTAGAATATTCTTCCTGCCTTTAATGGGCATATTGTATGAAAGAGATTGAGATGTAGAGCAAGTGCTGAGAGGGAAAGGGAAACTGTGTCAGCAGTTAGTGAAGGAAAATTAGCAAAAAGTTGACATCTATATTTCCCTGGTGACAAAACTAGAAAGAACACTGGCTATGGATTAAACCTGACTTTCTCCCATACTTGGACAGTTTCTATCCTTCAGGTTCTTGCTACTCAAGAACAGGCACTATTAGCATCACCTGGAAGCTTATGAGAAATGCAGAATCTCAAGTTCCACTCCAGACTACAGAATCAAAATCTGAATTTGGACAAGACTCTCAGGTAATTCTTATACACAAGGAAGCTTGAGAAGCACAGGTCCTGATCATTCTCACTTTCTGCCCAATATCATTAATCATGGTTCTAAAGACTTGTGCTGATCTTCCATTGTTGTTCCAACAACTCATTTTTAAGAGAGATGTCAAAATGATAAGAGAAATGTGGGGTTGAGGTGGCAGGTAAACCAAGAATCAGATTCTAGTATCAGGCTTGTTACAAATAAGCTGTGAGACCTCAGGCAAATGACTGTCTCTAAAATTTAAATTTTCCCTCTACAACAAGTGTTTTTGGGGGAAGGTGATAGGAAAGATAGAATTTAGCAGATTATTCTAAGATAATTTTTAGATTCAAATATTCATTAAATAAATCTTAAAGTAAAACACAGACCTGATGAACAACTGTGAGCTTAACCACTGCTGTATTTTTAGCATATAGTAGTTGCTCAATAAATAAACAAACCAAGAATGAATGAATGTTCATTCCTTACACTCCCAGAAATTTTTCCCAAATCAAACAGCACCTTCTGTACTCCTACCATAATTTTCACATATATTAATTGACATAAGACAATGTAACAAATTTTTCTCCAGTGTAATAAACTTTTTTCTATAAAAGCACTTATAACGTATTCATTACCTTGCCAACTAATAACATTTCTGCAAATTTTCTTCTGTAGTTGTGGTAGATATATGTCTCTCAAGCAGCTAAGGTCATAGGGCACAAAGATTTGAAATCTGCTTATTTCCTTTTTATATCAGAGCACCGGTATATGGTAGGCTTTCAATAGACACTTGTGAATGTATGTAGTTTTTGTAATTATTTTAGGATTGCATAATATTCCTTCAAGTTAATGTATCCCAACTTTCAAAACAAGGTCCATAATGTTGAATATCTTGGTGGTTTCTCATTTTTTTACTAAAAAAAATTAGAATGAAAATACTTGAGAATATATATTGGTGGGTCTGGGCAGTGACGTTTCCTTGAAATTCATTAGAGTGGATTGCCTGGAAGAAAGGATAGGAGCATCTTTTTTTTTTTTTTTTTTTTTTAAAGATTTTATTTATTTATTTGACACAGAGAGAGAGATTACAAGTAGGCAGAGAGGCAGGCAGAGAGAGAGGAGAGAGGAGGAAGCAGGCTCCCTGCCGAGCAGAGAGCCCGATGTGGGCCTCGATCCCAGGACCCTGGGATCATGACCTGAGCCGAAGGCAGCGGCTTTAACCCACTGAGCCACCCAGGCGCCCGGATAGGAGCATCTTTATAGTTCTTGTTACATACTGCTAAATTTTCTTTCTAGTTCCAAAATTCTAGGATTCATAGAAAATCTCACATTCTCAAGTGGCTGCAGCAAAGACTAGAAGTGAGCAGCCAGCTACTGGTGCCACCACAGTTCTTGAAAATGGCAAAACAGACATTCCCACATTCTTTTCTTTCATGGATGATTAAAACAAAATGGAAACCTTGTGCTAGAAATTGGCTTACAGCATCCAATGGAAGAAATATCATGTTACACAAATGACCAGAGACTAGTTGAATAAACAAGATAAACTCAGAGGTGCATTCTTTCCCAGAATCTGAGAGTAGTGCTTTGGAGCATGGATTCACAATTCTGTTTCTAGCCTATTTTTAAAATATCAAAGGGAAGGACCAGATGTCACAATGAATTAATATCCTAGACTTTTAAATCTGGAGACATAGGTTCAAATTCTCCCTGGTCGAAAGTAAATATGAGTTTTCTGGCTTCTCGGAGATCCCTTGTGGATATTTCATTCACTCCCAAATTTGACAGTTTGACAGGATGATCCCTGCATTTTCTTTTTCATTGTGACCCAAAGGCTGGTCACGCAGATGAAGTGAGGCAGGTGCCATAACGAAGCTGAGGAAAGAGTCCACTTCGTCTCCCATCTTCTCACCACACATCCCTCCTGGAATTCCTGTCTACTCTTCATCCTTTCCCCTTTAAGAGGCACTGAATTACACAGCTGTTGTTTAAGAAAGGCAGGAAATAAAGGAGGAGGAGCTCTGGCTCCTCGACTGACTTAGGGATGGAAAGTCGAAGGCCATCAAAGTGCAGCTGCAGAATCCATCGGCATGGCCACAGTCCTGCTGCAGCCCATCCAAGTGGATCTACTGAAAGTATTTCTCCAACATCTTTCCCCTCGGTGACATACACCTCCATTCTCTATTCAGGTCAGTTGCTGAGATCTCATCACAGAGACTGTGGCAATATCATTAACAGTCTTACAGACCATTGCCATTCCTTCTGGAAGTTCTTCCTCCTGGGTGCAGGTTACATACCCCTTCTTTGTGCCCTCATGACCTCCTTCTCACCATAGCAGCACTTCTCCCATTTCTAATCAGTCTGTACTCGTTGGTTTCCACCGCCGGTCTCTAGACGCCATGGGAACAGAGCATGTGCCTACCCAAGTCTCCCGTGTATGCCCCCTTGCCCAGCAGAGTACATGCCCATGTCTAAATGCATCCTCTGACTTGTGTCTCTAAACATCTCAGTAGGATGTTCTGAATCACCCTGGAAATCCTCTGAGACATCTTTCTGAAAAGAAGAGTGGTGGCTGAAGAGGCTTTCTGATGGCATCTGCAATGTGGGAGTGGTCTCAGGCTCCCTACCCACTGAGCACCTCAGAGCAAGTGAACTCGATTTCCCCCAGAAACTCTACACGGATCCTCACAGGAGAAGTGTGACTGGTGTGCTGATAGGAAATGACAGGTGATCTTTCTCAAAAAGACAAGGGAACAGAAAGAAGGATCATTCTTTATTTGACTGATGTCAATATGCAGCCCAGGATAATTTTGGACTTCAAAAAAACCTGGACTGAGGAATTTGGGGTCAAACAAAACAAAACAAAACAAAACCCAACACCATTTACAACCTCACTTTATATCTGCCTTTCTTTCTAGTTAAGTTGGGTTTTCAGTGTAAGGTGCGCTTAAATAGACTTAAAAAGACGGAAGGAGAACATTCTTTCACATGTCTCCCTCCTGACAGTGTTCCCATGGGATCCTTGAGTGAAGAAAGCCTAGCTGATCCTAAACTTTCTAAATAGGTGGGCTGTCCACTTCTCTTTGACACAGACGACCTGCTTTTATTTGCATTCAGCTGTATCAAAGTATGAGCATGTTTCCAAAAAAAAAATGTCTTTTAAAGCATAATAAAGACAATTGAAACATTCATTCCCTCCCTCCAGAAACCTAGGAATGAATTCCTCACCATTAAGGAAAAGTCCAGAAAAGAGCAGCTACCCAGGGAAGAGAAGGGAACCTGAGAGCTGGTCAAGTCAGACCTAGAAAAAGACCAGCCTCCCAGCCCCCAACATGCAGTCATGGGGAAATCCCAGAGAATCTGTCTCTTTTACTTACATTTTTTTTTCCTGAAAAATATAATTCGAGTTCCTTCTCGGAGCCTCATTACACCCTGATATCTGGGATCATTGCATCCCACCTCTCTTGAGCTTGGGTGCTAAAATTTCTTCCCAGAGTTGGGTTTTTAAAGAAAACAGGTTTAAAGCTGTCAGCAAGAGAGGAGAGAAGGCCAAATCGCTCTCATGCTTGAACCCATGGGCCAATTTGTTTGTAATTGGATTGGTATGCAGTAAAGATAGAGCTGTCTGGGGGAAATGCTCCACGCCACCCCCTCCCCTTTGGAGGGGATATTTCTCCTGATGCTGATCCTTAGCCCAGTGCCAGCTTCCAGTGAGGGAGAGGCAGAGAGACCCTGACCACAGAAGAGAAGACCCATTGTGTGCACCCACAGAAAGGAGTCTGCCTCATGGAAGGGGGCAGGATCCTTCACCAAAATAAACCCAGAAAGTAGAGCACACATTGCAGGGTCTGTGTCCAAAGTCAGGGACTGTGGGCCAAGGAGGAAGCTTGGATGAGAGAAGGGGAGGAGGAGACAGAGCTAGAGAGGGCTCCAACAAGAGACTAACAGCAGCCCTTGCCAGAAACCTAAGGAAAACTTTTTTTTTTTTTTAATAAAATGAAGTTGCTACCACTTCCATTACCTCCTTAGTTGAGCCTCCACGGTCCAATTGTCAGCCAGTCATAGAAGTTCAACCTCACGCCCACATCAGTGACAGAGACAGAAAAATGTGGACTTGGGGAGAAAGAGATTTGGGTTCTAATCTTGATTTTGCCACTTCCTATTTATGGGATTTTAGGCAAGATATTTAACCCTGTTGAACCTCACTTTTCTGGTCTGTAAAATGAAAATAACTCCTACCAGAAAGCTGACTTAAAGGGGACTTGAACAGGGGCGCCGGGGTGGCTCAATCCGTTAAGCGTCTGCCTTCAGCTCAGTCATGATCCCAGGGTCCCAGATGGGGCTCCCTGCTCAGTGGGGAGTCTGCTTCTCCCTCTACTCTTCCCCCCTGCTCATAAATTCTATAAATATATAAATACATAATTTTTTTTCTTAAAAGGGATCTTGAATGTTTGAAGAGCCATATTGGATACAATTCATTGTCGATCAACATTCTCCTGACCCCTTATGTAGGTTCCCCTTTCTCTCAGGTGCTAGATGCTGGGAGCCACATGTCCCAGAACTTCTTCTCTATCAATGTTCTGGATATGACATGTTTAATGCTAAAATTCATTCTTGGGGTAGCTGTAAGGCAGAAGAGAGCAAGAGACCCCCTCCTTCTCTCAGCTCTGGTGGGGTGAGAGTGAGCTTCAGCAGATGTGACCGGTGTGGCAGCCAGCTGGTCTTTCTCACTGCTAGACCCCAGCTTCAGGGTTATGGGCCAGTTGTAATTTTCCACAACCCCTGGAAGCGTGTGGTAGCATAACCTGAAAGCTAGGAGTAGCCCACCTGACTCCAGGCTTTTCCACAATCTAATAAGTACTTGTATTAGTTTTATACTGCTGTGTAGCAAATTACCACAAACTTAGCAGCTTGAAAAAACACCTATTTATTACTTCACCACTCTGTAGGTCAGAGGTCAGGTGGGCTCAGTAGGGTTCTAGGTCAGAGTCTTACCACTCTGTGGACAAAGAATTGTATTCCACCTCTCTTGAGCTTGGATGCTAAAATTTCTTCTGAGAGTTGGGCTTTTAAAGAAAAAAGGTTTAAACTGTTAGCAAGAGAGGAGAGAAGGCCAAATTGCTCTCATGCCTGAACCCTTGGGCCTAAAAACAAGGTGTCAGCTGCTAACAGGGATCTTATCGGGAAGCTCTGGGAAGAATCTACTTCTAGGCTCATTCAGGATGTTGGCAGAATTCATCTCCTTGTAGCTTTAGGACTTAGGTCCCCAATTCCTTTCTGACTGTCAAAAGCTTCTCTCAGCTCCTTAAAGTCACCTACATCTCTCCCCATGCGGCCTCCTCCATCTTCAAACCAGCAATAGCACCTTGAGTCCTTCTCCCAACATGGCAACCAGACCAGGACTCGTCACACCCAATCCCCTCACACTTGGACTCTGACTCTCTTTTCTCTTCTCCACCAGAGAAATCTCCCTGATTTTAAGGGCTCATGTGATTAGATCAGGCCCGCCCCAGTAATCCCTCTTTGTGGGCCAGAAGCAACAGCACCTAAGAGTGCCAAGAAAGGATGGACCATGGTCAGATTTATATTTTCACACAACAAATACTTATTGAGAACTTACAATGAAGGTAGAGAATCTACCTTGGTATTGGGAATATTGCCATATAACAAAACAAAATCACAGGAGTGATCATCAGCATATTCATAGCTCCCGGGATTAGGGTGGAACATCACTGGGGGGAGAATTTTAGAAATTCTCCCTTCTCTAGCACCCAATTCCCTCTGTTAAATCACATTCTTCTTGAAAAACCTAGAGCGGTTTTTGTTTTACTGTACTGAACCATGAGGGATCTGAGATCACAGTATGTAAATAAACTCAGAAATGAAGAAAACAACAGTTCAGATTATAATAATGACCCAGATTATAATCTGACCCATGGAACTTTCAGGACTCTCGCCTAACAAACATCAGTTCAACAAACAATTATCTAACAACTGCCATGTAGTGGGTCGTCCTATGTTTAAGGGAATAAAAATAGAGTAAGAAACCTTATCCTTAAGGTCTATTGGGCAAAATAGACACTTGAATAGAGCCCTTCAATGTAACATGTCATCAGAGGTGATAAGAGAGATTAGGTAAAGTTGAGTATCACTCTTTTACTCAAGAAATATTGATCCGACATCTACTCGGGGTCAGGAAGCCACATTACTGCCCTAGAGAATCTCAAAGCCAGTGGAAGAGTCAGGTATGCGGTATTATTGCCAGACAGCACATTTATTGTCAGATGTCACAATAAACTGCAGTATTTTAATAATAGCTGCAATTTTTGACTTTTTACTAGTCACTAACCCCAACTGAAACCAGGCAAGGCATGGGTGGGGCAGAGGGCAGGGAGGTGAGGAACCACAGGAAGTGCACCTGAATTTTACAGAGGAGACTGAAAACAAGTCACTTTTCTAGGATAAGATGGGTCTGGGTTTGCAACCCATGTGGACACCATCCTAGCACCCCTCGGAGAGAATAATGTCGAATGTTGTGTTCTGCCCAGATCCCTCAGGATCCTTTTCCATCACTTCTGTGCGGCTTGCCCCATCGCCCCTCACTCCCATGGGCTTCACTTCCCACAGTCAGAACCTGCCTTCTTTCTTGGGGAACTATCCTTGGAGTCTCCTGTGCCCACCCCAAATGGGGAGAGCTTCTGGGAGCGCACATTCCCTGGGTGGCCCTTGACCAGTAACTGATGGAAGTGAAAGTGTGAAAACACTAGTTCCTTGGCCTTGGTCAGGAAAACTCTGAGGCTTGATTTATAGAGTTCCTGAGCAAATTCAACCCTTGATGGAACTTCGTGATGACACACTTCCTGGGCTTCCTCTCCTCCCTGCCCTCTGCCCCCCACCCATGCCTTGCCGGGTTTCCCTTGGGAATTTCCTTACAAACATTGACACACACATCTGAGAGTCTGCCCTGAGACATCCATGCTCTGACATTTACCCTGCAGCATCATGAGAACCAAGGGAAGGGGGTGATGAACTCAGTTTGTGCCAGTTGGTGAAGACTTGCCAGTTATGACAGATAAGCAGAGGCCTGTCAAGGTGGCGAGTGGGAAGAAGAGAATTCCAGGCAGAGAAAACTGCCCACAAAAAACTAGAGACAGGAAGATGAGGGCAGGTCAGAGGAGATTTAAAAATTGGACAAGCCGGAGCACAAGGTGGGCTGCCAGGAGTTGGAACTCTTGGGCCAGGAGAAGCACTTAAGACTGCTAAGAAAGAATGGACAGTGTAGTGATCAGATTTATATTTTCATACAAAGAATATTTATTGAGGACTCAGAATGAAAGGTAGAAAACCTGCCTTGGTACTGGGACTATCACAGTGAAGACCAACCTCCTCCGTGTCCCTCATGGAGTTACAGGATAATCCTTTTCTGTCCAACACAGCAACCACTAAACACAGCAACCACTAAATACATGTGCCTGTTTAAATTTAAATGAATTGAAATTTAGCTTCCCAGTCACATTAGCCACATTTCGAGTGCTCAGTAGCCACATGTGGCTAGCCTATTAGATGGCTCAGGTGCAGAACATTGCAGAAAGTTCTAGTGGACCATGGCAGAAAGTTCTATTGGACGGTGCTAGTCTAACCACATGAGAGAATAGCTATGAGCCTTCCACCTAATTTTTAATTCGTATGTGGCTATCTTCTAGTTAGTCTTTTTTTTTTTTTAAGCCTCTCCTTGTGCTTTTGCATTTTATACAGAAGACTGAAGATTCTTTTGATTGCACAACCGGGCCTCTGCACAACCACCTGCATTTGGCAATCAAATCACAGTCGTGGTTGTCAAAAGACCAGGACTGTAGAAATCCCTTTGAAAGTGCACGTGGTCCTTTTATGTGCTGGATGAGAGAGATATGCTCACACCTGCCTGAAGAACCCAAGTCGTGGAGTCTGCCTGCCTCCAACTGTTCACAGTGCTCATTCCAAATGCCTGTAGCTCAAAGCCCGTCCTCTAAAAGCAAAACAATATTCAGGAAAGACGCATAACCTGAATTCCTCACCTGGCATTCTACCATTTCCAGGACCACAGAAATGAAAGTAAAATAGCCACTAGCAGTGGTAATCTCTGAAATCTGTCATGGGATTTTAAATGGATGGTTTTTTTTTATCTTACCTGATAAAATAATTGGAACTGGAATTTTCGTTGGAAAGTTATTTCCCTCTACTTCATCTATGTTCTTACAAGACCCAATGTACAACGAACTGTTTCACGATAGTCTAGAATACATCCATCAAAAACATAAAAACTGGGGTACCTGGTGGTTCGTTGCTTAAGTGGCTGCCTTCAGCTCAGGTCATGATTCCAGGGTCCTGGGATCGAGGCCCACATCGGGCTCCCTGCTCAGCAGAGAGCTTGCTTCTCTCTCCCCCTCTGCCTGCCGCTCTGCTTACTTGTGCTCCCTATCTCTGTCAAATAAAAATAAAATATTTTTTAAAAACCATAAAAACTGGATTATGTAATCAAAGATTTTAATCAAAATGTCACTATAAAGAAATTTAAGCCTAACCATTCTGACGTGTGAAGTACAAAACCTAATGAGTATGGCACCTCAAAAATGAAATTCCCCCTAAAGAGGCAATTTCATATTCAGTTCCCCCCCCAAGAGGCAATTCAATGTTGATATGATATAGTTTTCAGGCTCTAAAGAAACATTGCTGATCTTACAAAAGCTCTTCTTCTTATTACAACAAGTAGAGGGGTTAAACATAAGAGAAGAGAGAGTACTACATTTTAAAACAAAACAATATCAACTTTGTTGACTGTTACAGCTGCATCAAAAGCTTCACTCAGTCAGCTTTGTAGGATTTTTAGTTCTCTTGATTTATAATAAACTGGTGAACACTAGTAGACCAGTTCCTAAAAGCTTGGAGCAGTGCTGGAGACTAGGGGCTAAATAAGTAGCAAAGAGACAGCATTATTTCCAGGCGAGAGAAGGTATCATCGTGATAAATAAGATGGCTTTTACATGGAGTGCGCTTTGTTCTTTTGGTGTCCTTTTTTGTTTTTATTTAGCATGCTGCTAATTCTTTTTGCCTTGGCACCTGCAGGCAAAAGGGTACAGGATATTCCCATTCTCTTTGTCTAATTCCACCAGCCTAAGGAAGCAATAATGACCAAGCTCTTGGAGTTTTCCAGTTGATTATAGAGAAGGGCATTGTATTCCACAGTATATTCTTGCAGCCCTGCCACCAGATGAAAGGAAAAGCATAAAAGCACCAGCAAGGCTGAAACTCTGCTTTTCCTGCTGTAACATGCCATCAAGTGCGGATGGGGCCCTCCACGGATGTAGGCATTCTGTTGTTCACGTTCGCCGAGTTCAGCTGAGGATGTCTGAGATCAACAGGTGGCCTTGCTAATGGAACAGATTCACTCATTGTTTGTGTGTTTAATGAATCATTGAGTTACTGATCAGCAGTGAGCAATAGAAGCTGTTCAAACAGAAAAGAAGCCCAGCCGTGAGCTGGTGTCGCCACCACGCTCCTTTGAAGCACGGCTGGCCCCACGGGCTGTGAGGGAGGCTTGGGGTTTACTCCCTATGGTTCCCAGAAAAGCTGGTAGTGAGAAGAGGGTGTTATTTCTAATTGGATGATGAAAGTCAGCTCAGGGGACAGAGACCAAAGGGCCAAGTGTAAAAAGGGGAGGAAGTGAAAACATCTGAATCAAAGGTTGAGGTAAAAACCAAGAGACAGGTGTTTGCAGTGAACCGCGCAATAACCCTCATCTTGCCTCCCTCCCCAGGTCCCCAGGAAGCAACCAAGTGGAGAAGGACCGAAAGAAGTAAGAAAAAGCAAGGCTTAGGATTCGGATGCTGATTTCCTCACAAAGAGTTCATGCTGCGGTGGAAATTCTCTCTCTTATCAGGAGGCAAGTCTGACCCTTCTTTGTGAGATTCCCACAGGTTGCACCAGGGCCTGTCCTGTGAGTAGATTCTGACTGAAGGTATGACAGAATTACATTTACCAGGCTGCACGTGTCTTTTTTTTCTCCACAAATTAGACTTATGTATTTGTCACCAGTAAAAGTCTAAATTTTAAGCAGATTCTTGGACTAGTGGCTCATATCCATCAGGTCATTTAACTGTACCCCTGTCTCATCCGAGAAGCTTTTCCAGAACTATTGCCTTTGCCATGAAGCAACATGAATTTTCCCCATTTCAAACTTGGGCTTCTTCAACATGTTTTATTTTTCTAAAGAACCCATCATCAAGAGGATAAATAGATCGGCAAGTCTTTTTTATGTCTCTCCCATTGCTGGCTGGAATCAGTTTATGGTCTTTAAAGTCATTTGTCTGTACCTCTTGGGTAATGATTTCCATCATCTTCTGGATTTGGTGGACCTGTAGGTGCCAAGTATAAAAGGTCTTCCAAGTCTGATCACTGCTTTTTTTCTTTTTTTCTTTTTTTAAGTAAAACCAACATAGAACAAATGAAGCATATAACTCCTGGTAGTCTTGATATTGACCTGAGCTTCAGTCATGGTTTGCCATTTTTTTGACCATAGAGCACATTTTATGGGTAAGATCCATATCACAGAAGTCGGACGGGCAGTTTTGCCCTGAATATCCTCAGTGGTTAGTTTGGATTTTCTACTGCAGCTGCATCATTCTGCAGAGCAACAGGCCTCACTTTTCGATCCTTGAGGCAGTCAGATGCAATTTTGGTTTCTTGAGGCCTCGAAACTAGCATTTTTCTGTGTCTGCTATATCAAACACAGCTGGTGCTTTTCCATCCTACCGATCTTCCTCAGAGAAGGGACCAACCACTGTCTTCTTGGTTTCTTTTTGCCACCTTTTGTGGAAGCTTTTTTTTAAAGATAGGGGACACACAAAAGATATGACAGAGTGTGGTTTGGTGAGGAGAGACCTGTGCTATGGGTTAAGTTAATGTGTGTCTTAGTTCCAACTCTGCCACTGTCTCTGGAGTACCACTGGTCATATACTTCCTATGGCAGAGACTGGATACCTGGTCACCAAACATGGTCCCTTTCCTCTTGGACACACAGCTAAACCCAGGTTCTAGCCTTCCTCATGGCCAGATGTACACCCCTAAGATAGTCTCCAGCCAGTGGAATGTCCTCCAAGATGTGCAATTAGATGTGGATCATAATCCTTGTAGATGATCCTCCATGCTCTCTTTTCCCTTGTCTTCAGCTGGATACTGATACCTAGGGTTGACCTTGAAGTTCACAGAGCCTCTGTCAAGCTTGGGTTCCCTTCCATCTTCAGGGTAGCTGGAGAGTCTAGAATAACTGGAGTGCCCAGGCTGGATACCTCAGCTCTTAAGTAAGCTCCTCCATTTACCTTAGTACCTAGTACAAACATTAACTCCTTCTACATGTGCCATAAAGCTGAACAGTAAAGAGATTCCCATGGACTCCGTAGTTTCTTCCTGCCCTACCATCTTTAATTCAAAGCCATCACCTCATTTATACTTTTATCCACCCTAGACAAAGTCAAGGAGAACACTCTTCCTGTCTCTTCAAGATCTGGAGGAAGGAGTGAGACTTTTCTCTGTTACATTCTCCATCAAGTATAGAGATAAAGGAGGAATAAAGAGAGAGAAAACAGAAAATCTGTCAGAGTCCACCAGTTAGTTAGAGGGAGAGAATCAGGAGGAAGTCTAGAAGGCAGTAGGATGATGGAGACTCAAGTCAGAGAATGAGGGTGTAATTTGCCATTTCAGCTAGCTGGTGGCAGATCTTTGGGCTATAAATCCTGAATGAGGGCCAGAGCAGTGACAACAAGCTTCTATTCTACCACCACATCTCTTGCTGTGGGTTTATGCTTAATCAAGCCAGCCTCAAATCCTTTTAGAACTGAAGATCTTGACTATTCCAAAATGAATTTCCACCCATATGTCCTCTTCAATAAAGCCTTCTTTTCAACACAGAGGAGGATGTGAAAGCTATTGCTCCCTTAGGCAATGTCATTGCTGTTTGAAAAACCAAGATGTATATACACACATGTGTCCTGTGTGTACATAACTTACAATACAACTTTCTGATTCTGAATGTTTGTGTGTACAGTGAAATGTTAACTCTTCCTGGATATAGAAGCTGCACCATATGTTCCTATAGTGGGAATGTGTCCCAATTGTAGAGTAAATGGGTTGCATTTGGTTTATGGCATTAAATGGTCAAACTAAGTACTTGCTATTGAGACAATGCATAACAAGGCTATGCAGATGTTTATAAGCCCCCATTTTTTTACAAGGTGAATGAAGGATAATTTCACGTTCTTATGTCTTTTCTTAATCTTTGAAACATTTATATAGTGTTTATTATGTAACAAGCATAATGTAATGAATATTGTTCTAAATGTTTCTACAGATATTAGTTTATTTAATTCCCTATTAAAGTGAGACATTCAGGGGCACCTGGGTGACTCAAGCATATGCCTTTGGCTCAGGTCATGATCCTGAGACCCTGGGATAGAGCCCCATGTTGGTCTCCCTGCTCAGCAGGGAGTCTACTTATTTTTCCTCCCTATACCTTCCCCTTGGCTCAGGCTCTCTCTCTCTTGCTCCTTCTTTCTCTCGCTCAAATGAGTGAATGAATGAATGAATGAATGAATGAATGAATGAATGAATAAATAAATAAATAAATAAAATATTTTTTTAAAAAATAAAAATTAAAAAAAATAAAGTGAGACATTCAGGAATCCCACTTTAGCATTCAGGAAGAATTTGGTGGAAAGTGGCCAGGATCGTGGGTCAGAAGATCTTGATTCCACATCATAGCATGACCAAGTTTGCCTGGAAGAGATGGACTGATAAAATTGCACCTCCCTAGGCTCTGCATCCTCACTTTTGAAGAAAGAAGTGCAAGCTAGATGACCTCCAGGGTCTAATACAATTCTAAGACCATTTTTAATTCACTCTCCTCCTGGTCCCCATGGCTCCTCATGACCTGGTGCCTGACAAACTTTCCAAACTTTTCTATCTCGTGTCCCAGCCTCACTCAGCTCCAGGCCCATGGGCCTCCCTTTTTTGTCCTCAAAACTGAGCTCCATCCCAGCTTAGAGTCTTTCCACAAGTAGTTCCTGCTCCTGGAAGCTCTTTCCGTGTATTGTTTGGTTGACTCGTTTTTTGTCATTCAAGTTACTGATTAACCTCTTCAGCGAGCATGTCCCTAACATCTCAGCCTGAACCATTCCCATACCCAGCACTAACTTCCCATCAATCACCCTGATTTACTATCACCCTGTCACCATCAGATATTTTCTTCTTTATTTATTTGCTTCTTTGTTTATAGTCTGTCTCCTCTCACTAGGAATAAACCCTTGTGAGAGTGAGACATTATCTGTCTTATTTGTCATTGTATCTCCATCACCTACATTAGAGCACAGTAGCCACAAAGCCCAGCAAGTCTAGGGTTTGCAATAGAGGCA
This sequence comes from Ailurus styani, assembly GCA_002007465.1. Classification (NCBI taxonomy): domain Eukaryota; kingdom Metazoa; phylum Chordata; class Mammalia; order Carnivora; family Ailuridae; genus Ailurus; species Ailurus styani. Next base: position 3,216,569 of record LNAC01000145.1, read on the forward strand.
AAAACAGAGTCTAAGACCTAGAGCCGTAGGATTCCTGAAAGTCACATCCAGGAACAGAGGGATCCTTTAGTGCTACACTTACTTCCCCTTTCTTACCCAATTCGGTGATTTCAGAGCAAAGGTCTGGGTGACTATGCACAGACCCACATCGTTTTTCTCCTATTGTAACAGGGATAATGTAATGAATACTGTTCTAAATGTTTTTACAGATACTAGTTTATTTAATTTCCTATTAAACTGGGACATTCAGGGGGCACCTGGGTGACTCAAGCTGTGTCAGAGACACAGAGACAAGGTGTGGATCTTCAGGGACATCTTGTGCAGTTACATTACCTGCCTCACAAGCAGTAAATAGCACATCCATCTGAGGAGAGCAGTACCTCAGTGCTGAGGACAGCTGAGCAGCTCTGGTTCTGCAGATGTGGGGCTTTGGGATCTGAGGTAGGGAGGCCAAGACTAGTGGCCAGTGAGACTTAGACAGCCTGGATGCTGAGCCCTAAGTGCCACTCTGTGGTGGCAAGAAAGTTCTCAACTGAAGCCAATTCAATGCTAGCTGCTGCCCTATGCAAGGGTATGCCTTCTTTCCTAACAGAAGAACAAGGTACCAAGCAAGACATAGTAAGTAATCTATCTTGGGTCTCTGACTAGGCAGAGAAAATTCTCTGTGGTTTAAGGAAGCCATGGAGTTTCTGGGAGGGACAGCTGGAGAAGCTGCTCCTTCCCACTCAAAAGGGAGAAGTGATGCTTAACTCACAGCTGGAGTCAGGGCCCCCACCCAGGTGAATCACCTGGGACTAAAGTAGAATGAAGAGGAATAACACCGGTGAAGTCACAGGGCGATGGCAGTGTCACTATCTGGACTTCAGAAGTAGGGGCTGGGGGTGCCTGGGTGGCTCAGTGGGTTAAGCCTCTGCCTTCAGCTCTGGTCATGATCCCAGGATCCTGGGATCGAGCCTGGAATTGGGCTCTCTGCTCAGCGCAGAGCCTGCTTCCCCCTCTCTCTCTGCCTGCCTCTCTACCTGCCTCTCTGTTTACTTGTGATATCTCTCTTTCTGTCAAATAAATAAATCTTAAAAAAAAAAAAAAGAGGTAGGGGCTGGGCCCTGTGTGTGAAGAATCATCTCAACATACCCATGACCCAGGGATAGAGTCCACGTGATCGTCTTTATGGTTGATTGACTTTGACTTCTCCTTTTCACCAACAAGTTTCAGAACTTCTAGGTCTGTCAGGAGACACCCTTGCACTCAGATTCCTCTGCTCATTTCTTGGGACCTCCTACATCAAATACCATGTGTAATGACAACTCAGGACTAGTGATTTTCTATCCTATCATAAAAAGATTACAGGGTCAGACATTTCAGCACTTCCTTGCCCCAGCATTTGGTCAAGAAGTTCTTCCTTAAGCATTACTAACATATCTCTTGCTGCAGTGTCAGCTCATTTCTGTTTCAACCTACTGTGGAGAAGCAAAATAATGAGTATCCATATTCTTCATGATTTTTGAAAACAGTGAAATCAACCCTTAGCTTTCTCTTTCTACTAAATTTCATGAGAGGCCATGCTTTTTCATGAAAGGTCATGCTCCTACCACTATTATCTGTCTGGTAATTCTTTTCTGGACTTGAATTCTTTGCATCATTTTAAAAATGCAGAAGTCAGAACTGCACATATTGCTCTCATAAGGTCCTTGGCAAGTCTTGGAGCAAGGCAAGTTTTCTTCCTGATTTGTGATGTAAAATTTCTGTCATTTTTTAAATCTGGAAATATACTGCTGAATCATATTCAGCTTGCATCTGGATCTCATGTTTCTTCTTGTCGCCTATACTTACCCAATCCTTTCCTTAACAGCATTGCCTGTGTCTTTTTGTTGTTGTTCCTAGGTGCATGGATGAGGTCCCAGCCTTATCCTCCTTCAGCTGGCCTCCCAAATGTCCTACGTTTATTTACATTTAATGTTCTGTCACTGGAATTCTTGGAAAAATCAGCCAGCTGAGACAAGAGGGCTACATAACACCTGACAAAAATATCCTGGTCCCGAGAAGATACTGATATGACAAGCCTGGACTTCCTCTGAAGTTCACAGTGAGCCTTTGATGACCAGGATTTGTTTCAGAGTCCCTGCCGTGATGTACTCACCCCATATTAATATCAGTCCAGCTTTTAAATCCCAAATAGTCGTTGGAAATCCACTCTCAACTTCTTTTATTCCCCTGACTTATTTTCACACATACACAAACCACCATATTGTTTTGCATGTTTAGGGACCTTTTTTGCTTCTTTTTGTTATATGTATGTACCAAATTCATTTTTTTTTAAAGATTTTATTTAATTATTTGAGAGACAGAGAAAGCATGAGCAGAGGGAGAAGCAGACTCCCCACTGAGCAGGGAGCCCGACATGGGGCTCGATCCCAGGACCCTGGGATCGTGACCCAAGAAGAAGGCAGACACTTAACAACTGAGCCACCCAGGTGCCCCAACCAATTCTTTTTTAAACATCCTTAACTGCACCTGACTTCTGTCCCTAGGTTTAGTGCCCTCATCCCAAATTTACCCTCTTTCAGATAATTGGCTTCCCACATTTACCAAGTTTACTGACTTTTTTCTCTCCCATGGCTGGGAGGTTTTGAGAGACTCAACCAGTGAAGATAGCCTGCCATAATCAGTTTACATTTGTAGTTTCCACATAATTATTACATTGTTTCTTTTTGCTCTCAAAAGTATTTTGGTTTGGATGGTAAATTATATGGTCACCCTACTGATAGGGCAGGCTGACTTTTTACTATCCCTTCAGACTGACTCTGAACCACCTGAGGGCACCTTAACTTGCTACACATTGTCCTCCCTCTAGGACTAGTTTTCCTAGTCTAGAAAATGAGCATCAGGCCCCTGGCAGGGGCGTTGTAGAACTACCTAGGACTTTCCGCTGAGCTTTCTACCATCAGGGCCGATGAGGGTTAGATGTTGATTGCTCTGATTCTATGTAACATTGTGTCTCAAAGCCGCAGTGTAGTGGAGCAATTAAAACTAGAACTTTGGAGCTGGACTGCTTAAGTTCAAATCCTGGCTCTGTCACTTTTCTTTATTCCATTTGATTGGGGCATATAAACACATATAGAGTTTCTTTATCAAGAAAGTTCTGAAACAGAGTATTTACACATGCACAGACCCAGCACTCAATAAGTTATATTCGTGATCCAGTATTTGTTGACTTCCTGTGTCACAAGATCTAAAAACATGGATATGTCACAGGTGACTCAGCTCCAACCAGCTTGCTCATATGACTCTAGTTCATGGGACAGAAAGCTTAGCCAAATCTCTCTAGCACTAGAACTTCCACTCTACAAGATAAACCCAACAACCCTTCTTGCTAAATGCCCAATAAAGGTTGAATTATATCATTTATTCATTCACAAAGCAAATGCTCTCATGTTTTCTCAGGCACACAGAGCTAAGAGCTACAGGGGATCTAAAGAAAATAATGTCCATGCCTAACTTCAAGTAGTTTATTATTGAGCTGGGGATAATAGAAGGATGCACACAAAAACTAAATGGCCATGCAAGACACTGGAACCAGAAAAGCTACAAAGAAATATAATGATTAAATGTCAAATGAGGAGGCCCTCATAATATCTGAGCTCCAAAAAGACATAGATCACCTAGAAATGTAGACACCAAGGAAATCAAGACTTAGAATAAGAAGTAATGGATTGGGAAGAAAAAGATAAATGTTAGATATGCACCAAACCTCAGGATCAGATTAATATTTGGCATGAGTTTCAGCCTTGGCTTCTAGAAGGCCAACTAGCTGAATGTCTACTTGATATCATTTTTTAGTATCCCAGAACTTGATTGATACTGTGATTGTACAGCTTACGATTATATCTCATGAGCCTAACAACACTAGGAAGATAACTGAAACATGACATTTTGGATTAATTTTTTTGATAGGGTTGCCAACTTTTTATTTTGCTAAGTAAGTACATTAGGAAGAACAACACTATCATTTCATAAAAGGATATTGTGACACCAAAAAAGTAAATAAGACACAATCAGACAATTTAATATCTCAATATTAACTTTCAAGTATGAGTCTGTATTCTAAATTTCATTAAAGTAACAAACAAATTACCTTATTTGCTTTATTTGTTAATATAGTACCAGTCAATAGAAATACAAAAATATATTGTAATTATTGTAAAAGTAAAATGCTTTACTGATTAATCATGATTGGATAGTTACTAATTTATTTAAAAAATTAATAACTTTCTAAGTAACTATAAAATAACTATAAAATAATAGTTTCACAGCTAACACAAATGTTAAGAGAAAATATGTTTCCTAGATAAACTAGGAAGAATGTTGTCTTTTTCAAATGCACACATTTATAAAAATTTAAATCATAATACAAGACAAAAGAATGGTGATTAGGTTCATTATAATCCTATCCTTTATGGAGCTGTTTACAGCCCTACTGAAAAATTTTTTTCTTAAATTGTATTCTGCCCTTCACAAAAAGTTAGTAATGTTATCAAATATGCTGCATTTGTATCTCATATAGCAATATTTAGATGAGCAGAAACTAACAGAATTCTTATTTTTAATTTGACAGGATTTAGGATGAATGATAAATTCAACTAGGTTTTTTGCTTTACCACCTTCCTGAAGGACTTCTGAATTTTTTAAACAGTGATCACAGTGAACTTAACTGAAGAAATATTTATAGAATGGAAAAATCAGGAAAGAAATGTATCACGTAATGGTCATTTTCAAGGAAAAAAAAATAGAAAGATACCATGAATGATTTACACTATTCATATGCGGGCTCAGAAAATAATTCTAGCACAGAATAATAGAACAGAATAACCAGTGACCAGCAGAAAGATGGTGAGCCACTGTGATCAATCCTCTTTAGCCACAGACAAACTCCTTGACTCAGAAGAGATTTGAGAACAGCATGGTACTTATGCAAGGTATACAAACAAGATGGAACAGGAGCTAATCCATGTTTTTTAAAAGCCTTTTGACAAAGTCTTAACCCTTTACAGATAGCAGTGTTAAGACAGCAGGACTTACAGCCACCAGGGTCAACTGCAGGGAAAGAGTTTATGTGCAGAAGCCTGCTGAAGAAGTAGCAGATACGGAAGAACCTGGAGAGGACAATAATTCTTCAGCGTATCTTTTCCAAAAATTCCCCAACATTTCACATCAGAGTGTACTGAAAGTGAGACTAGAAATCCAGAAGGAGATTCTGAAAAGGCCACTTGTTATCTGGCAATCAAATTACCTTGTCCCACCGAAACATTCCTATATCCAAATTTTAAAGACTTTTTTTCTCAAATAATGAGAGAAGCAGCAAGAACATGCAAAATTCTAGAAATAAACAATTTAAAATGTAAGTGAAAAATCTTAAATTAGCTTTTGAAAATGGTCAGAAAATTCGTTCTTCAATTATTTTTTCACTCAATAATTATTTATTGAGTACCTCTGCAGCACCAAATCTGGAACCATACTACATGGGTTCAAATTCCAGGTGGCTCACTTGCTGGCTGTATGACCCTGAGTTAGTTATATAAACGTCCCTCTGTTTCCTCATCTATATAATGGGATTAAATCATAATACCCACTCTTTTTTTTTTTTGGATTTTTGAATTCTATTTAAAGAACATCAAAAAAAGAAAGAATATCCACCATTAAGTAGAAGAGAAATTAAATACTTTGTAGTAAAGACCATTGAACTAAAAACAGATTTGATCAGGAAAACAATGAACAATTTGCATTTTATTTCAAAGGGCATACTCCATTCATTGTCTGTAGGACAATATAATCCACTTGTCTTGACTGTTCAGTGAGTTAATATTTATAAAGCACTGAGAATAGTACCTGGCAGATAACACACATGATGTACTTGTTGAGTTAAAATGAGATATACCAGGCATAACCATGGCTAGTAAATAAGGCACCTTTTTCAAGATTATCTCAAATAAATTACATGATTACCATCAACCAAATTTTCAAGTCCAAGAGTTGAAGAAGACATTTGTTATGCCTGTTAATTAGTTTTAGAGAAAGGAAAGCTAATTATTTGGTGGCGATGCTGCTATCAGCCAGATTATCCAAAAGTATCTTGCTTCTTCATCAACCTCAGTTGAAATAAGTAAATGATGAATACATGCTGATTGAATTAAATTAGATTGAATAGAAGAGGAACCAGTTCAGAAGATGGACCCATGGAAAGGTAATGGAAGAAAAAGTCTAGAAGAAAAGCACATGACTAAGTCATGCACTTCAGGAAAGTTAAGGATACAGGCTAAGAAAGAGACAATGAGTCAATGGATTGGGACACCCAGGTGGCCTTCCATTTCAGCAGAAGTTTTGGGGAATCCAGATTAGTAGAATTTAAGGAGAGTGTTCTCAGGGGAAAACTAAAGGCAAAAGTAGGAAAATATGGAGTATGGCACCTGAAGATGTTAGCAGGGTTAAAAAAAAAAATCCTTAACATATGGGAAACCCACATGATTAGAAAAGAGGCACCAGAGGAGGAGGCTTGAAAATGTATAGAAAGTAAAGTATAACCGAGGAAGAAGATTCCAGAGGAGGCTGAAGGGGATGAGGTTAAGAACACTGACAGACAATTGTTAGGTGGAAAAGTGAATGTAAGGAAGTTCAGGTCAAATGTCCTTGATTTTCCTGGTAAGAAATAGATGACATGAGGGTATAGCACTCTCTTTGGGGACTTAAGGAAAGTTGAAAAATTTAGAACTGCTACTATGAGGAATATGATACACCATCAACTGGACATGAATAAAAAGTTATCCAGTTAACCTTGAATACCCAACTGAGATGCCATAGCAGGGATCTGTAGGGAAGCCAAGTACCCCCTCCAGTAATAACCCATTTTCTAGAATGGTGAGAGGGCATGTGGAGATCGCAGACTTGGGAGAACCAAGTCCATAGTGGACAGATTTTCTCATGGAAGGATCTTGCCTGGCTGTCCTAGGCTGGAAACAATGAAGTAAAGACAGAAACGGGAAAGAAGTTCAGGTTTTGGAATTGGAGGGTTAGTGAGGACAAAGAGTGACTTCATGGGCATGAGGTGGAAAGATAGGGCGTTATTATCAGAAGGGCATTTGAGGAGTATAAGATCCTGGAGGTAGCAGAGAGAAGAGGGACAAGAACTAAGTCTTGAAAAATGTGCAAAGGGGCAGGAAGAAGGGAAGCTAGTAAAGAAGAGAGAATCATCAGAGAGGTAGAAAAACAGAACATGACCATGTCGTGGCAATCCAGAAGGAAGAAAATTTCAAGTAGAAAGAATTTACACCATATATTTATACATAATAACTCTAATGAATATGTAATGCAAGGTAATGATGATATTAAATGCTAGTTATGAGCCAAGCACAGTGCTAACAGTTTTGTAGGCATTGTCCTACTAAATTTTCTCGGCAACCTAAAGAGGCAAGTGTTATTATCACGGACACTTCTTTTTTTTTTTAAGATTTTATTTATTTATTTGACAGAGAGAGAGAGATTACAACTAGGCAGAGAGGCAGGCAGAGAGAGAGGAGGATGCAGGCTCTCTGCTCAGCAGAGAGCCTGATGCAGAACTTGATCCCAGGACTCTGAGTTCATAACCTGAGCCGAAGGCAGAGGCTTAACCCACTGAGCCACCCAGGCACCCTATCACGGACACTTTACAACTGAGGAAATTGAGACATAGCTGTGCAAAACAACTTATCCAAGGTCACACCACATGAGTTCCTAACCCTGACCCTACTTTAATAACCAAACATTATGTCAGAAGCAGTTTCTATATTATTACAATCACTTTGCAAATATACTATCATGCACGTGGATGATCTGTATTACATTTCAGGGCAATTAACATAGAATTCAAGAAGGACTGAGACCAAGAAGTCATCATCGGATTTGTGCATTAAGAGATGGCAGAACAGATAGGTGAGATGTGCAGAGCACATTGCTGGGAGAAAGAACTGGGGAGAAAAAAAGGAAGTACAAAAGGTGGAGTTAGGATCATGCAGATTGGAATTTGGCACAAATGGGTTCAAATCCAGGCTGAGTCACTTAGCTGTGTGATCTTGGACAAGTTATTCCATATTAACTAAGCTTTATTTTCCTTAAATAGAAAATGATAATGATAATAGTACCTACCTCATAGGGTTATTCTGAGAATCAAACACAATCCCTATAAAGAGTTTTGTTCAGGACTTGGCTCACAGTACCCATTCAAAAATATTTTTATTCCTCAAATTGCATGGTTGACTATACTGTAATCTGCTAAGTTTCTTTGTAAACTTGTCTTCTAAGTAGGTATTCATGATACAGCGATCCTCTTACTACCTCTTTGCTCTCTGGTTTCTTGAATTAATGTAGTCTATTTCAGAGCACATTTGTATATTCCAGTTCTTTTTCTCAGACAAGAACTTGTGAAACTGTACAACAAATTCTGTTATCCTCTCTAGGTAGGGAATAATGTGTCCTGATAAAACAAATAGTCAGCTTTACAGAGAGCTATTATATGTACCATATGCAGATAATCATTTTTTGTATAATTAGCATAAAATAATATAACACATTAACTAAAACTGCCCTCATAATGTAAACACTCTTTAGTGATTAAAAAATCAGCTTAGGATTTTTATTGTCATCGTTATCTACACATCATCATTATCAGCATTTATTTTCATCTTCCTATAGATGAACAGAATACCAGTTACCCTCCTTGTAACGGAGCGTCTGACCTTATATACGTATAAATATGTATAATAAACATTTACATGTACATTGTATTCAAAAAGACCAAGTTCTAAGAACACTAAAAATATGACAGGGAGATCAATCACATGCAAATTCAGGGTCAATATTTGGGATTAAGGAACTACCCAGAGTCACCAAAAACCTTTGGAGTTCAGCATCAACCTTCTAGGTTGTTCCTCCAGATCAGAGAAGTATGAATTCAGCTAAGCATGGGGAAAACAAAGGACAGCCTAGAAATTAAGCACATCTGTTACGCTCATTGAGACATCAGAATTTAACTTTGGGAACTAGAGGCTGTTTTAGATAAACTCCATTAAAAAAAAAATCCTTATTTAAGGACCTCTAAACAGAGCACCAAATTCTGTGCTCAGATTCTTAAGCAAAACTGGGTCTGAAATCAATATAGGCACTGTTAGAAAGGATTTGAGGATTGAATCAGAGAATAGGATTTGGCTCCTAGGACACAAACCATGCTACTAATCCCGGAGAAAGGATTTGCCTGTTTAAAGGATTATAAATTTTTGAAAAGCATATTCTGTTGATAATACTTTTCATTTCCTGCAAATCAAATTACTGAAGGATATTTTTATTGTGCATAGAATTGGACAATGTTTTCATTGTTGTTGTTTTAATTTCTTTTGTATAAAAGGGTACCAAATTTCAAAATAATTAGATGCGAAATTTCACAGTCCAAATGGTGACACATTCGAAGAAGCCTCAAGCAAATAAATTGGAAATAAAGCCTACCAGCAAACTAGAAGACAATTACATCTAAAAGAAAGTCCCCTTGATTTCTGGCACTGCCATTTATGAGAGTATGAAATATCTGTAGTTTTACACGATGATAGCACAGTGAGATCTGGACAAGGAAGGACAAACCCAGCAGGCTTATTTGGTGTCCTGTATCCCATCCTGACCACTTCCCACCCTGGATTCATTTTACTGTAGTGAAACAAAAGGCTGTAAATAACATTGAAAGATAGTGTTTTAGTAAGAGGAAAGCTCATTGGTTCTTGAACTTTCTTAATGGAACAGGCCCTCCAGAAACTATTTGAGAGACTCAAAAGAGAAAGCAAGCAAGCAAGGGAAACATCTGAGGTCATATAACACTTTGGTCTCCAATATTCTCAGTGCCTCCCTCTGTGCACAGACCTTACTTTGAAGTTACTACCAGCCATAGGCCTAGAAAATCCACTCAATGGAGACCATGTCTAATTCTTTGTTCTAAAAGGCACCCAGATGGTTTTCTTCAGAGATATTCTCAGGAGCAGCAGCATATTTTATTTATACCAGCTCAGCATAGGACCATCCCGACAATATAGCAGTAAAGATCTGGCCCTGTGGGCTCTTTCTTGTTCTGAATTTTCTGCTCTTGTTTGGACAAAGGGCCCACCATTTCTGAGAAAGGAAAGGTGGGGTGGGGGTGGGGAAGGAGACCGCCTGAAGTCACAGCATAATGCTGTTAGTCTGAGCTCTCCCATGACGGAGCCTTCATTGGGAAAAACAATAATAACATGCCAAAGGATGATAACCTCATGGGGCAGTAACTTTCTGAGAACTCCTGAGTGTTACTATACACAGGTTATTAACTTTATTGCCTTTCAGAAAAGTAGCCACACTTCAGGGGTCCTCTCAGAATCTAGTCAACCTTTCCAAGGTTTGCCCATCTCTAATGAGCTGGGTCTTTTCAGCAATCATCTAACCACGTGATTTCCTTAATTCTTAGCCAGTTGCACAATGACAAAGATAAATGAGGCTTTTTCCAGTTGCTTCTAAAATGGTTCAAAACTAAATTAATATGAATGGAAATACTTTTTGTCTGGTTTAAGGGTAGAGGGAAGAAACTCCGTGTGTTGGATTTGCTGACACCTTCTAATATGTACACTGTGTATCCCATGTTGAGGACATATGAGTGACAGAGGCAGAATAATGAACTCTGGAACCCAAAACTCCTAACATGGTGAAATGGCATCAAATTCATTCAATTTCAGCAGGAGCTAGAAAACTCCAAATTCCAAAGATAGACTTAGTTATAAAAGAGATTTTTTTGGGATTCTAATACCATCACTTGTTCAATGAAATATGACAACTATGTTATTTCTAAAAACAAGGGTTGAAATAATGTTGGAATATCTCCAGTCTATTAATTTATGTGCTCCTCCAGCTCTCATTTGTATTAGGAATAAAATGGGTGATGGGAGAGCTTGAGAGTCTGAGAACAGCAAAGATTTAATGACTGTGGAGGACAAACAACTTACTCAAAACTGCCCAAAAAGTGGGATCTTCATACTGTAATAATCTGGACCTAACAGAAAAAGACAGTTCTCTCCTTGTTAAACTAATATCTCACCATGTATCATTACCTCTTATTTGAGATAACTTATAGTTACTAGGTACTACTTGATGAAATGATACCTGTGTGTAGAATACTAGGCATTAAAGACAAAGAAACAAACAAAAAACTTGACTTCTTATTCTGTCACAGGACCTCATAATCTAATGGAGGGAAATAGCTCACACAGATCTAAGAACATGCAAGATCTCAGAGATGACCATTCCAAATGAAAACAGGCAACAGAGGGGCAAAGTCTCTGAAGGCAAGTGGAAATCAGTAAGAACAAGTAAGGTCAGTCAGGGATACCTTTTCCAAGGAAACTTGAGGTTTGGGGAAAATTTTAGAGGATAACATGGCTGGCTGGATAGGAGAAGGGAAGATGTTTCAGTAAAAATGAAGACCTTGAAGCACAATGCATTTCATTGTTCTTTTCCTTCAACCTTAACTGCAACCCAATCTTCTCCTCCTAACATAAAGGAAGAGTAGATATCACTTCTTTGGTTAAGTTATAAAGACCGACAGGTAGGTTCCAGTTCAAGATGGTTATGTAGGAAGACTCTCAACTCATCTCCTCCCTGAAACACACCAAATTACACCTATTAATAGAATAATTTCTCTGGATGAACAATTGAGGGCTGATTGAAGAACTACTGAACAACCAAAGACAGAGAGAATGGCAAGAGAACAGTAAGAGAGATGGAGACATAGTAACAAAGAGAACCCCCCCCCCAACACACACACACTGGGAACAGCGGTAGGGAGCGATAGTACTGAGGGGCCAGGAACAGATCCCTCTGTCCTTGGGCACAGAAAAAAACCAAACCAAACCAACAACAACAACAAAACCCTGTGATTTAAAAGAGCAACTAGCATATAAAAGAGACAACACTAAAACTGCTAAGCAGCAGAGGAACTGTGGGAAAGTTCTCCAGTTCAGAGGGACTGGAGAACAACAAGGTTTATATTTCCATCCACCCTTGGAAGCCTGGATAGCAGTGCAGGCCAGTCCTGTTTTCTGGGTGGGCTTATGACTTTAGCAAGCCCGGGGTCCACAGGTCCACACCAGCCCCAGATACAGTGGGACACAGAAGAAAAGCTGTGGTTTAGAGGGACTGAGGAACTGTGGGAATGCTCTTTCTCCCTCCACTTCAAGGGCCCAGAACAGGGCAGGACTCATGGTGAGCTTGGAACCTCAGCACGTGCAAAGTCCACAAACCCACACAAACCACCCGTGGTGCTAAGGAACAGAAAATAAACTGCAAGATTTTTTTTGCTTTTTTGTTTTTTAATTGGTACTATTTTATTTTACTTTTTAAAAAAACTTTTTAAAATTTGCCTTGTTTTCTTTTTCTTTTTTATTTTTGGTTTTGTCCTTTTCTTTTATTCTTTTTCTCTTCTCTCTTTTCTTTTCTTCTTTTATATTACTTTTCTTTTCTATTTTATTATCATTTTTTTCTTTATTCTCTCTGTAAAAAGCCACAGTTTAAAAGAGTAACTAGCCTACACTGCCACTGTCCAGCCAGCCAGCAGCAAAAGTCACCAACCCCACAGTGTACATAGAAGTCACCATACACAAGTCCACCCCTTCAACTTTAGAAGTATTAGATTCTCCTGATCCATGGAAACAAGCACAGAAGGTCAAACAAAATATGGAGATAGAGGAATATGCTCCAAAAGAAAGAACAAGAAAAGAAAAACCTCAATAAATGAAGTAAATGAAACAGAGATAAGCAATGTGCCTGACAAAGAATTTAAAGTAATGACTGTAAAGATACTCACTGGGCTGGAGAAAAGAATGGAAGAACGTAGTGATACCTTTAATAATGAGATAGAAAATATAAAAAAACAACAACAATCAGAGCTGAAGAATACAACTGAAATAAAAAACCCACTAGAGGGAATCAACAGTAGATTAGAGGATGCAGAAGAACATATCAATGATTTGGAAGACAGGGTAATGGAAAGGACACAGCTGAACACCAAAAAGAAAAAGAATTTTTAAAAAATTAGGACAGATTAAAAGATCTCTTGGACAACATCAAGCAAACAAACACACATTATAGGGGATCCCAGAAGAAGAGGAAGAAAAAGGCATAGAAAACTTATTTGAAGAAATAATAACTGAAAACTTCCCTAACCTAAGGAAAGAAATAGCCAAGTCCAAGAAGCACAAAGTTCCAAACAAAATGAACCCAAGGAGCTCCATACCACAACACACAATAATGTCAAAGATTAAATAAAGATAAAGAGAGACTCCTAAAAGCAGCAAGAGAGAAACAAAAAGTTACCTACAAGGGAAAAACCTATAAAATGATCAGCTGGTTTTTCAGCAGAAAATGTGCAGTTCAGAAGAAAGTGTCATGATATATTCAAAGTGCTGAAAGGAAAAAAAACTACAACCAAGAATATTCTAACTGGCAAGATTATCATTCAGATTTGACGGAGTGATAAAGAACTTCCCAAACACAAGATAAAGGAATTTGTCACCACTAAACCAGCTTTAAGAGAAATGTTAAAGAGACTTCTTCAAGTAGAAAAGAAATGGAAATTAGTCATAATTAGATGTAGGAAAAATATTAATAAAAAGATGTAAAATATGACAACATATACATAAAGTGTGGAGAAAGGAGTGAAAAGGGAAGAGGAGAAAAAGCAAAAGCAAAAAAGGAAATTCTTTTTTCTTTTTCTTTTTTTAAAATAATGTACTTAAATGACCATCAAATTAAAATGGACAGCTATTTACTTACAATGTTGTATATGAATCTCATGGTAACCACAAACCTAAAACCTATGATAGATACACAAAAAATAAAGAGAAAGATAGCCAAACAAAACCCTATATATACTCATCAATCACAAAGAAAGAGAGCAAGAGAAGAAAGGAACAAAGAACTACAAAAACAACCAGAAAGCAATTTTTTTTAAATGGCCCTAAGTAAATACCTATCAATAATTATTTTTTGTGAAAATGGCTTAAAAGCGCCAATCAGAAGACACAAAATGGTGGAATAGATAAAAACAAAACAAAACAAGACCCATCTATATGCTGCCTATAAGAGACTAACCTCAGACTTAAAGATGCATAAGAAATGAAAGTAAAATAATGGAAAAACATTCACTATACAAATGGAAGTGGAAAAAAAAAAAAGCCAGAGTAGAAATATTTATATCAGACAAAATAGACTTCAAAACAAAAACTGTAAGAAGAGACAAAGAGCATTATATAATGATAAAGGAATCAATATAACAAGAAGATATAACAATTATAAGTATCTATGTACCTATGCACCCAACATTGGAGTGCCTAAATACATAAAGCAGATATTAACAGACATAAAGAGAGAAAATGATGGTAACACAATAATGGGGGGGGGACATTAGCACTCCACTTACATCAATTGATAGATCATCTGGACAGAAAATCAATATGCAAACAGTGGCTTTGAATGACACATTGGACCAGAGGGATATAACAAATATATACAAAACATTCCATCCAAAAACAACATAATACACATTCTTCTCAAGTGCACATGAAACATTCTCCAGAATAGATCACATATTAGACCATAAAACAAGCCTCATTAAACTTAAGAAGATTGAAATCACAGAATGCATCTTTTCTGATCACAGTATAAAACTAGAAATAAATCACAAGAAAAAAAAACCTAGAAAACCCACAAACATGTGAAGACTAAATAACATGATACTAAAAAACAAAAGGGTCAATGAAGCAATCAAAGAAGAACAAAAAAAATACATGGAGTCAAATGAAAATGAAAGCACAGTGGTCCAAAATCTCTGGAACACAGTGAAAGCAGTTCTAAAGAGGTAAGTTTATAGCAATACAGGCCTACCTCAAGAAACAAGAAAAACTCAAACAACTTAACCTTATACTTAAAGGAACTACAAAAAGGAGAACAAACAAAACCCAAGGTGATTAAATGAAAGAAATATTAAAGTTTGGAGCAGAAATAAATGAGACAGAAATAAAGAAATAAAGAAAGAGAAAGAGACAGAGAGAGAGAGAGAGAGAGAGGGAGGGGGAAAAAAATCAATGAAACCAAGAGTTTGTTCTTTGAAAAGATAAACAAAATTGACAAACCCCTAGCCAGACTCACCAAGAAAAAATGAGAAGAACCCAAATAAATAAAATAAAAAATGAGAGAGGAGAAGTAAAAACTGACACCACAGAAATGCAAAGGACCATAAGAGAATATCGTGAAAAATTATATGCCAACAAACTGGATAACTTAGAAGAAATGGATAAATTCTTAGTAACATACAATATTCCAAAACTGAACCAGAAAGAAATGGAAAATCTGAATAGCCTGATTGCAAGTAATGAAACTGAATAAGTAATCAAAAACTATGAAGAAGTAAAAGTCCAGGACCAGACGGATTCACAAGTAAGATCTACTAAACATTTAACAAAGAGTTAATATCTACAATCCTCAAACTATTCTAAAAAATAGAAGAGGAAGAAAAGCTTCCAAAAACATTCTACAAGTTAGCATTACCTTAATACCAAAACCAGACAAAGACACTACAGAAAAAGAAAACTGTAAGTCAATATTCTTGATGAACATAGATGCAAAATCCTCAACAAAATATTAGCATGCAACAATACATTAAAAAGACCATTTACCATGATCAGGTGGGATTCATTCCTAGGATGCAAGTGTAGTTCAATATTTGCAAATCAATCAATGTCATACAGCACATCAACAAAACGAAGGATAAAAATCATATGATCATCTCAACAGATGCAGAAAAAGCATTTGATAAGATTCAACATCCATTCATGACAAAAATTCTCCACAAAGAGGGGCTAGAAGGAACATAACACAGTAAAGTCCACATATAAAAATAACTCAGAGCTAACATCCTCCTCAATTGTGAAAAACTGAGAGATTTCTCTAAGGTCAAGAACAAGACAAGGATGTCTATTCTTGCCACTTTTATTCAACATATTACTAGAAGTACACAGCAATCAAACAAGAAAAAGAAATAAGAGGCATCCATATTGGTGAAGAAGAAGTTAAATTGTCACTATTTGTAGATAACATGGTACAACACGTAGAAAATTGTAAAGATTCCACCAAAAAACTCCTAGAAGTAATAAATGAATTCGGTAAAATGGCAGGATACAAAATTAATGCCCAGAAATCAGATGCATTTCTATGCACTAACAGTGAAGTTGCAGAAAGAGAAATTTAAAAACAACACTATTTACAATTGCACCAAAAAAGAATAAAATACCTGTGAATAACCAAGAAGCAAAAGACCTGTATTCTGAAAACCATAACACACTGATGAATGAAATTGAAGATGACACAAATGGAAAGATAGTCTATGCTCATGAATTGGAAGGATTAATATTGTCAAAATGTCCATATTACCCAAAGCAATCTACAGATTCAATACAATTCCTATCAAAATACCAACAGCATTTTTCACAAAACTAGAATAAATAATCCTAAAACTTAGGTCCCTGGGGCTCAAATCGAAAGCCACAGTTCTCATCGGGGGGCTCGGTGTCCTCTCAAAGCTCACTAGTTGTTGAAAGAATTTATTTCCTTGTGCTTTTAGGACTGAGGTCCCCGTTTTCCTGCTGGCTGTCAACTAGGGACCACTCTCAGCAACTAGAGATCACCCATCATTCCTTGCCTGTGGCCCCAGGGGCCATTTGAAACCTGGATGTTTTTCTTTCTTCCAGTCCAGCTGGAGTGCTATCTCTGCTTTCTTCTGTGACCAGCCAGAGAAAACTCTCTGCTTTTAAAGCACTCATGTGATTAGGTAAGATCCAAGTGGCTAATCTCCCTATCTTAAAGTCAACACATTTAAGGCCTTACTTACATCTCCAAAATCCCTTCACAATAGCAGTTAGATTAGTCTCTGAATCACTGGGAGGTGTGTATATACCAGAGACCTGGAAACTTGGGAGTTACATAAGAATTTTGCCTGCCACACATGACAATGACCACAGGCTATATATGCTGACCATATGCTGACCACCTATGTCATTGAATTTTCTAGGAGGCACTTTAAAAATGGAAATGAGGGGCGCCTGGGTGGCTCAGTGGGTTAAAGCCTCTGCCTTTGGCTCAGGTCATGATCTCAGGGTCCTGGGATTGAGGCCCGCATCAGGCTCTCTGCTCAGCAGGGAGCCTGCTTCCTCCTCTCTCTCTGACTACTTGTAATCTCTCTCTGTCAAATAAATAAATAAAATCTTTAAAAAAAAAATGAAAATGAGACCAGGCCAAATTAATGTTAGTAATATGTTTAACCCAACAGATTCATAATATTATCATTTCAATATATAATCTAAATAAGAATTATTGAGATATTTCTCATCCTTTTTTCCATATTAAGTCCTTAAAATCTGATTTGTATTTTATATTTACAGTATATCTCACTGCAGACTAATCTCGGTGCTAGTACTCAATAGCCATACATGCTGTATTTGACTGAGCAGAATTCGATTATGGCTGTTTTTCTCCTACATGGTCCTGGCCCAGTTCTGGAAATGCTACCTTGACTTTCACTCTGATAGCAGTTCCTACTCTTGCTCTCAATGTGACATCAGTGACTATCTTAAAGCCTGTGACATTACTATGTTTATTATTAAGGTTTAATTTTCATAAAAGAATTATAATAGTTTGTACTGTTTTCCCAATTTCTCAACTGATTTGTCATGGGCTGTAAGATTCAAGAAAACATACATTCCCTGGGAAATTCTGGGAAGGAATTCCCACATAGAAATACTGCTAAAAGATATACATTACAGAAAGTAAAACTGAGGCTCAAAGCAGTTAAGTTATTGCCCCAAATCACACAGCTAGTGTGACTGTCTAATCACACTCTTGGCTACAATACAATATTGTTGATTCTTGTGTGACCAGAAGGACAAGCCATCTTTCCTCTTCACTCCTCATTCCCACTATGTAAGAGATTAATTCTTGTCTGAGACCGTAATCAGAGGCATACTTGGAAGCAGTATTCATTTAGCTCCTTTAATGTGCAAAGGAACATCCAGAGCTAAATTTGGATGTGAGGGCTGGAGACTGAAGAATTACTCTGCTCAAGAACATAGAGGTAAACCTATACATTTAACCGTCAGGAGGTTTTCTGACAAACATGCCAAGACAGTTCAATAGGGAAAGCATAGTTTTCCCAACAAATGGTGCTGGGACACCTGAGTATCCACATGCAAAAGAATAGTTAGACCCTTACCTTAGAGTATATACAAAAGTTAATTCAAAATGGATCAAAGACTTAAATAAAAGAGCTAAAACTCTAAAATTCTTAGAAGAAAACAATGGTATACATCTTCATAAGCTTGGATTTAGCAATGACACCAAAATCAAAGCAACTCAAGAAAAACAAAATAAATCGGTCTTTAACAAAATTAAAAACTTTGGGGCTTCAAAACAAAACAAAACAAAACAACTTTGGGGCTTCAAAGGACACTATCAAGAAGGGGGAAATGAGAACCCATAAAACAGAAGAAAATATTTGTAAATCATATTTCTGTTAAGGATCTAACATAAGTACTATTACAACTTCACAATAAAAAGATAATCCAATTTTTTAAATGGGTGAAAGATTTGAATAGTATTCTTCAAAGAAGACATACAAATTTCAATAAGCACCTGAAAATATACTCTATATTACTAGTCATTAGGGAAATGGAAATCAAAACCATAATGAGATACCACCTTCACATGTACTAGGATGACTGTAATAGTAAAAGCAATGTGTCAAAAAAAATGTGTGGCAATGATGTGGAAAAATTGGAACGTTCATACCTCGCCAGTGGGAATGTAAAATGGTATAGCCACTTTGGAAAACAGCCACTTTAGGAAAACAAAAAGTTAAACATAGACTTGCCATTTAACCCAGCAGTTTCACTTCCAGGATATACCCAAGAGAATTGAAAAGATATGTTCATACAAAAACTTTGGCACAAATATTCATACCAGCATAATTCACAACAGTCAAACATTGAAAACAAACCTAATATTCATCAGCTGGTGAATGGGCAAACAAATAGGTCTACTCATACAATGGAATATTATTCATTCATAAAAAGGAAAGAAGTACAGATGCATACTACAGCATGGATGACCCTTGAAAACATTGTGCTACATGAAAGAAGCCAGACCCAAAAGACTATATGTTGTATGATTCCATTTACATGAAATACCTGGAATAGGTAATCCATAATGACAGAAAGTAGATTAATGGTTGCTAAGGGCTAGAGGTTAGGGGCAGAGGAATGAGAATTGCTACCGAATATGGGTCTTCCTCTGGGGTTATAAAAATCTTTTAAAATTAAGCAATGATGATTATTGCATGACACTGTGAATATACTAAAAAACCATGGAATTGTTCACTTTAAAATAGTGAGTTTGATGGTATGTGAATTATATCTCAATTTTAAAATAACATAGAACATACAAGAACTTGGCTTTTGTTCTGGAGAAGGAGAAAGAAAAGGAAACAGGAGAAGGAAGAGAAAGAAAGAGCTCCTAGGGCCACATAGCTGGAGACTGAAGCTTACTTGCTGATAGGGACAAGGATAATTTTAAAATTAAGGATACCCAGTGTTCAGTGTTAAGATGCTGCAATATTCAATCCTCTCTATCTTACCAAATCCTCAGTAAAGTCTGACAAATACATAAAGACTTTGTATAAATGTTTATTTGTTTATTTGCTTGGGTCTTTCCCCGTGTACATGAGAGTGTGAAATCAAGTAAAAGCTCTGAGTTCCAAGTGTAGGTCAACACATCATGGAATGGAAATATAAGGTGACAGATGATCCATCTCTAAACCCAGCTAACACGGGAGCCTCTGGAGTGTGGAGCTGGAGGTGGGCATAGCAATGAAAGCCCTTGGAAATTTGCAGAAAACTTTGGAAACATACTTGACTTCCTATAAACATGGAATGGAATTTCTAAATAATACCGTGTAAATCTTAAGGGCAAGAGGGTAACTTTGGAGGGTAACTCCAAAGGACATGTGAATAATCAGTAAAACTAAGTCTAAGAAAGATCAGTATTACTTCTTTTATAGAGCTTTAGACCAGGCCTGCCCTCATGAGGACTTCAAATCTCTAACCTTAGTTTCTTGGTTTCTATACAATGAGAAGCTTGGTGAAGATCTTTTTCCATGCTAAAATTCTTATACCCTGGAAAATTAAAAACAAGCAGCTCAAGTTTCAATCCAAAGCTTTCTGATTTAAAAACATTTTTTTCACTGATAATTTACCCTCAAATCAATAAAACCTCAGATAACTCATTTAGGAAAATCACAAGGATGGCAGCAAGTACTTGCCAACAGAGATATAAAGCAAAGCTCTTTTTCAGTGGAACATGTAGAGACAGAGAGAACATCCTCCAGACCCACAATTCCTAAAAATGCAAAGTCCAAGTCCATATTGTATATTTAGATATAGTTTTAAATTTCGAGTTATCTAATTTGCAAAAAGGAGAAGGGTAACTTCTCACATAAGGGGTTTTCTTTTCTGCTTTGGCAACTCTTCTCTAGATGAACAATGATACCCCACCAATAGCCTTTTCCCTGTAACACTTTCACGTAAACCAAATCCAAGATAAATCAATATGAAGTCTTTGTTACTGTCTCATTATACTTAAATATCCATGAAGAACGTGTACCGTGGTTGAGAATGAGATTCTCAGATCAGAAAGGTCTTCTTCCATCTGCAATGTAAATTCTTTGAGGGCAGGAGATATGTCTCATTTATCATTACAACCCCAACAGCTGGAATAATGCCTGACACAAATCAATTGTTTAATAACCATTCAAATAAATGAATGGTTGAAGTACCAACCCTACCACTGTGATGTAGTTCAGTGAACCTCTGTTTCCTCACCTGCAGAATGGAGATAATTACGTTTCACTCAGAGAAATTTCAATAGTGTCGTGTATGCAATGAGGTTAGCATAAGGGCTGGCACGTAGCACTCACTCAACCCATGGTACCTCTTGTTGTTATTTTTCTGTCTTTGAGGCATTTCTTGATACACATTATGGAAATCTTTTAATAAAGTGAGTGACTTGTCACATGAATCCAACTACCAGAGCATCACAAGGATAAAGTAATTTCAGTTCAAATTAAAGGCCAACCAAAATTCAGACAGAATAGTTTTAATGAGGGAGCCACTTTGAGCCTCTCAAGATCTCTCTTGAGAGAGCTAAGACCAAAGGAACAAAAATGATATTTCTAATTCTGATCTCACATAGGCACTCATAAAGTACTGCAGGAAGAAAAAGTATTGTCATCTGTTTTCACCTCCTACTACTGCCATGGCTCCAAAAGCATCCACCAGACCCTGTTCCCATCTTTACGACTACTTTAGAAACTTCAAAGAAAAATCAGAGGTAGTGATGTGAAATCAATGAATGGAGAAATCTCAGTGCCATAATTCATTCCACAGAATGTCCAATTGTTCAGATTTGCAAATTAGCAAGTGAACAAACCAATTTAAAGAAATAAGGACGGTACCACATGAACCACACTCCTCTTATTTATCTTGACAAGGCATGGTTCCATTTTACTGATTTATGTTAATGTTTTATTGTACAATGGTTATGCTCCGAAGTGCATTTTATAAGACAAATGAAGTCTTAGTAATCCCAGACATCTTCTCCAGTATTTTTTATTATGTCTTTGCTGAGAACTCATGCCGGGGAGACCACCAACCACTGTGTGAGTTAGGAAGTTTGCAAATTAATGAAATGAAAAATCAGTCAAATTCTACAGTAGTGAGGGGTCCACAGGCAGTTCCAGTAGGATTCTGTTTTCACACAAAAATGGTTTATTGGTCTTCATCATAATGAGAGATGAGCAAACTCTGCTGTATTTAGGGTTCATCAAACATCAAACCATTTTTTTTCAAATGTTTTGGGTTTGCCAAAATCCAAAACACGTTTTGCCCTCAGCATTTTTCCCTTCATTTTAAAACCCCTGTGTATTTTAAGGGAAATTTAATCCTTATGTTTCTGACTCATTTACACTTAACACGTGAACATGTTGTTTCATAAGACTTATTTGACGTCTATGAAGCCTTGTAAGTCTTCTAAAGCCCTTTTTCCATAGCAGCAGGAAACTGTGTGTTGCAAAGACATGTGAACTTGAATCCCCAATGAGTGGAATTGGTTTGGAACTCAAGATTTGTTAAGACACAATGTTAAATTGAGTTAAACTTGGTAAAATCCATTTTCTCTCCTATAATTACTATCCTATACTTTGGCGCATGACTTTCAACAATGAAATTGCTGAGGCCACAAAACTCATTCTTGACATTCCTATGATATATACCATAAGCTAGATTTCCATAAAGGAGGAAGGAGCTGAGGTCATTTATTATCTGTGGCCAGTGGAGTACAGTTTAAATTCTAGATTTTCTCGCTCCTAGTCACAACCCTCCATGGAAGTTCTTGTCTCCCAACTGTTCAAACTAAAAGGCTCCTCCTCATTCCTTGTCTTTGTCCTCTTCGATCTCCCCCAGTCTCACAAAGGGCCTGTGTGGTGCGTGAAGAAGCTCATGCACATTGGAATGCTACTAGACTTGGGTTCAAATCCCAGCACAATCACTTCTTGAAAGGCATGTGGGGTGGTGGGCGAGTGCTGTCTGGACAAAGACCCTTTCCTACTCTAGAGATTCAGAAAATGAAACTAGAATCGTGATCAATGCATAGAGTTTAAATCCAGATAGTTGGCATTGTAGCAGGTGAGGACATGGAGAGACTTCAGTGCCTTCCCTATTCTTCTGTTCAGCCCTTTTGGGAACTCTTCATCCCTAAGCAGCTGCTTCCATAAGCAGTGGGACCCCAGATGGGTCTAGAAGCGTGGTATAGATGGGGCACTCGGAATCATTTCTAGATTCCCCCTAGAGGTAATATAAACTGTGGGTCTCCTGATGTTTCTTGAGGACAGAAATGATGCAGAGTGATTACTGGTAAAACACAAGGATTTGAGAGTTAATAAAATCTAGACCTATATCTTGCCTCTGCCACTTCTTAGTTGCTTAATGCTTGGGAAGTTAGCTATATTTCTGAGCTCTATTTTCTAACTTCAAATGGAGATTTAAAGATATACTTACCAAGTGGATGGCACAAATGGAACAGGATCAAATATGGTAAGTGCTTAGTGAGCGCATATTAGAAGTACCATGAATAGCAATTGTATTTGTTGCTATTACTGTTGTTCTTGTCCTTGTTTTCAAAGCAGCCCCTATAGGATTTCTGAGATCTGTAGTCCCTCTCTCCACTATTTACAACCCCTTTCCCCATACTAATATTTGCATGGGACTGAATATCCGGGAAAAGGACTCGGCTCTATTTATTTTTTTGTCACTACTGGATCTCTTCAGGGTGTCAAATTAAATAAAGGTGCCTCCTTCCTCTTTGCCTATGTGATCCACCTCGAGGAAAGACATGGGGATAATCGTTTGTTTGTTTGTTTGTTTGTTTGTTTGTTTGTTTGTTTTTAAAGATTCTTTTAAAGTAATCTCTACACTCAGCATGGGGCTCGAACCCACAACCCTAAGATCAAGAGTCCCATGCTGGGGTGCCTGGGTGGCTCAGTTGGTTAAGTCACTCCCTTCAGCTCAGGTTCTGATTCCAGGGGTCCTGGATCGAGTCCCACTTCTGGCTCCCTGCTCCGTGGAGAGAGACTGCTTCTCCCTCTCCCTCCGCCTGCCGGTCTGCCTACTTGTGCTCTCTCTATATCTCTCTGCCAAATAAATAAAATATTTAAATAAATAAATAAATAAATAAATAAATAATAAATAAGTAGTCGCATGCTCCACCAACTGAGCCAGCCAGGCACCCCTAACTTTGGGATCATCTTTAACCTAACTTCTAACCAATGAACTTCTGTACCATGTCTTTGAAGTCTCAACAGGTTGAATTCAAATATATTTGCCTTCCCTTTGAGGTTGTCTTCCCCTTTCCTTCATTACAACAGATTCCTCCTTTCTATTTATTCTTCTGTAAGCAGACACATTCATTGATGGCCTTCTTTCTGCCTTCATGCCTTTCATAGCATTTCCTTCTGTTATTTATGGAGTACTGTCTCACTTCTGATCTCCTGCAAGAATTACCCATGGTTTAACTTGTAAGCTGTCCTCAAAACTAATCCCTCTATCTTCCTCCACAGATTAATAAAATGACTCTACCACCTTCTCAGATACTCGTGCCCAAACTCTGGAGTCACTTTGGTTTCTCCCTTACCATAGTTCCTTGCATCTAATCACTCTGTTGGTTCTACCTCCACAACAAATGTATTTATCCATCCTCTTCTCTCCATGTGCACCACTAACACTCTAGGTTAATCCACTATTCCCTGAGGCCTGCGCCGACTGTAACGCTTTTCATCTTTCTATTCTTCATCTCCTGCAGTCCGTTCACCACATGATAGACAGAACTATCTCCTTAAAATGAACATCTGGGGATGCCTGTGTGGCTCAGTCTGTTAAGCATCTACCCTCAACTCGGGTCATGATCCCACTGGGATTGAGTCCTGCATCAGGCTCCCTGCTCAGTGGGAGCCTTCTTTTCCCTCTACCGGCTGCTCCCCCTGCTTGTGCTCTCTCTCTCTCTCTCTCTCTCTCTCTCTCTCTCTCTCTCTCGCTCTCTCTGACAAATAAATAAAATCTTAAAAAAAAAAAATGAACATCTGATCATGTCATTATTTTGCCTGAAGACTTGTCATGCCCTTCTAATGTTGTTAAGGTCCTACGAGGCCCACATAATCTAGCATATCCTGCTACATTCTCTCTAGCTCATCATGCACCACACACACTTCCCTTTCAATTTTTCAAAGCGGTTGATCTCCTTTCCACATAGGGGTCTTCACTCTGCTGATAACAGGGCTCTCCCCTTCTCCCTTAATAGGATTGATTCTTGTTCTTTCTTCTTGTCAAAGCTAAAATGTCACTTCTTCTGAAAAGTCTTTCCTAACCTTCCTCCTATACCCTCACAGCACCCAAACTTCTTTGTGACACTTAGCACAAGCTTCACTGAATAATTTGGGGAAAACTATTTGTTCACTAGCTCCTAGTTGTGTCATAAGCCTAAACTCCAACAGGGTCTGTGTCTCTTGCTCACTGTTGAATCCTCATTGCTAACAGGTATGCTTCAGTCTGGTTTGCTCTTAATAAAAATGTCTTCAATGAGTTAACCCCACCTACCTCTGTGCACTCCTGCCCCATGTCTCTTCCCATGTGAGTTTCTGTTTACACAGCCGAAATTTCTACTAGACTCAAAGTCCTTTAGCGGTATAGTCAAGGTACTTGATCTGGTTCAGGATTAGCTCATAAGCTCTCTATGGGAAAACACCACATTTTCTATTTCTTCTGTTTTCACCACAATTTGCTGCTCCTAATACTATAAGTCACTGTAAATACTAAATCACACAATACTATAAACACTGTCTGGCTGATAACTCACACTCTTCCTGGACAACTGTATTTATCTTCAGGATTCATCCTTTCTGTAATATTCAGTTCTTGATATAACTATGGTAATATATAGTTGATAAATTCATATACATATATATAGTTGTATAGTTATATATGAATATATGTATGGTTGATAGATTCCTCTATCAGCTGAGTGGCACCATGAAATCAGTGTTGTTAAAATTCAGTAATTGTTTTAAGTTTTTAATAAATTATTAACTTAATGTTAAGTAATTTCATGCCTTTGATAAATCATATTAATTCTAAGGTATGACCCAATTGCAACTGGTTGGATGAAGACCATCTACATTAGGGAAGGCAATCTCTTTCACTCAGTCTTGTGTTAATCTTATCTAGAAACATCCTCACAAACACACCCAGGCCATGTTGACCAGCTATCTGGATATCCTGCCATCCAATCAAGTTAAACATAAAATTAACCACCACACCTTGGTTTTTCTAAGTTCTTCTGCTTTTTTTCCCCAAGAATTTTTTAAAGTTTAAAAGATTAAAGTCTTGGGGCACCTGGGTGGCTCAGTTGGTTAAGCATCTGCCTTCAGCTCAGGTCATGATCCCAGGGTCCTGGGATGGAACCCTGCATCAGATTCTCTGCTCAGTGGGGAGCCTGCTTCTCCCTCTCTTCCTCTGTGTGCTGCTCCCCCTACTTGTGCTCTCTCTCTCTCTCTCTCTGTCAAATAAATAAAAAATAATTTAAAAAAAAGAATCTTTTAAAAGATTTAAGTCTTCCCTCAATCACTAGACTAGACCCATTTCTTCATTTCTATAGTCCCCTATCCATTTTATCCATAACGTTCCTCATCCTTGTAATTAACCACATGTTTGATATCAGTAATTCCCCTCACCTCAGTTCTCTGACTGCACAGACTGTATATCACTTGCTTTCTGCCATAGCCCTAGGTTGAAGAACTATGCTTGACCAGAGGAGACACTTGATAAACGTTTATTGAATTGAATTGATTATGTTCTAGTTCCTTGATTTTCTGACCTTTAAGCAATTATTTTCCAGGTCTGCATCCATGTTGCACTATATCCCAAGTATAAATGATGGCTATCCTCTTCCCATCTGTTTTCCACTGAAAAGGGGTACCATGACTAGAATTTTTCTCAAGCTTTAGGTTTAGCAGAAATCCATACTAAGTCAAACAACCAAAATTGTCTATCTGTTGCTCATTCTTCCAACGTACAATGGTGGTTTCAACAGCATACAACGCAGCCTGTCATCATCTACCCACACCACCCTCAGAGAGGAAATCCCTCTACCTAGGGAGCAGGCAAATTAGGTGATTCTGGCTACAATTATTTGCCAATTCAGCTTTGTATCTCCTGAAAAACTTACTATCAAATGAAATAGAAAAAAACAACAAAGGAAATGTTGATGCAATGCTTAGATAAAATAAAACCTGGGATTTTCCTTCCTAAAAAAAATCACAGAATAAATGTTCTGTATTTATACTTAAAATATTACGACTCTTTTTCTGAAGTCTTACTATAGTTAAACCATAGTTACTTGTCCATTTATATTAAGAGATAAAATCCTAGCAATACCCTAGTGTACATTCATTTTTTTTTATTTTATTTATTTATTGGACACAGAGAGAGAGATCAGATCACAAGCAGGCAGAGAGGTAGGCAGAGAGGTAGGCAGAGAGATAGGAGGAAGCAGGCTCCCCGCTGAGCAGGGAGCCCAATGTGGGCCTCGATCCGAGGACCCTGAGATTATCACCTGAGCCGAAGGCAGAGGCTTTAACCCACTGAGCCACCCAGGCGCCCTACATTCATTTTTAAAAGGAAAAAACTATGATAGTGATTACCACTAAAATCCTGGCCTAACTTTTAAGGTGTCACACATGCTAACGTAGCCATTCATTATCTTCTTCAGCATTACAATAGAGAAGAAATGAGCCAGCCTAAGACTCAGAAGACCTACCTTTGATTCTTGGCTCCATCTCTTACTAGCATGTAGCTTTAGCCATCAACTCATTGATGGGTAAAAATAAGATGGTAATTTGTTCCCTACCTACCACAAAAAAGTTGTATAAATTAGATGAGATTTCATATGTAAACATACTTTATAATTGAGATGCTATATATGTTAAGCTAATAACAATGCCACATTGGGGCACCTGGGTGTCTCAGTTGGTTAAGTAACTGCCAACGGCTCAGGTCATTATCCTGGAATCCTGGGATCGAGTCCTGCATCAGGCTCCCTCCTCAGGAGGTAGCCTGCTTCTCCCTCTGACCTCTCTCCCCTCTCCTGCACTCTCTCTCTCTCAAATAAATAAATAAAAACCTTAAAAAAAAAGCCACATTATACCAGTATTTTTTTTCCAAGTTTTTATGTAAATTCAATTTAGTTAACAGATAATGTAGTATTGGTTTCAGGAGTAGAATTTAGTGATTCATCACCTACATACAACACCCAGTGCTCATTACAAGTGCCCTCCTTAATACCCATCACCCGTTTAGCCCATCCCCCCCAACCTCCTCTTCAGCAACCCTGTTTGTTTTCAATCATTAAGTCTTTTATGGTTTGCCAGTATATTTAATTTTGAAATAAAGGTTTTCTGAAAACAAAAGAATTTCCCATTTAGACATGATTTATAAATAGTACTTTTAAACTGTTCAGTTTTCATACTTAGCTTTTTTCCAGCAACTTCTTTTCTTGACTGCATTAGGGTATCATGTACTTTATGAGTAACAAACAGATAATTTGTTGTGTGAACAAATGATTGCTTCATCTTTTCAGGTTTCAGGCAGTAGTTACTTGGTAAAGCAACACCTTCAGTTAATTTCTTAGCCAACATACATATAGGCAACTGCAATTTTCAGGAAGAGCTTTAAATCTCAGGGAAGTCAATGAATGGTATTTAAGTTAAAGGTGCTGCAATATGAAGCACCAGTCACGATGTTAAAGGAAAGGCAATGTTGGCACCATGTTCAAACTTCTTAGCGAGGCTCCCATCTTAGAAAAGGATCCCTTGATGGTTTATTTCCACCGGGGCATCAGAGACAGCAGCCTGTTCCCACCATCTGGGTATAATAAATGAAGAATTTGAGTCATAAAAATTTCTACCCAATTTAAGACGCACAGTATGGCTTTTCTCAAACTAACTGCCCCTGGCAGTTCTAATTAATACTTCCGTTCAAAAAACAAAAACAAAAACAAACAAAAAGCCCACCAAAACCTTAAAAGCCTCTTAAACTGACATTTAAAACAATTTGGGAAACAATGCTAAGGTTTAATCTCTTTTACATCAAACCTCCTGTGAGATATGATTGTGTAAACTTCCCCTAACTCTTCCCCACTTATGGCAGACCTGCTGAGAAGCAGTGTAGAGGGTAGAAATCAGTCTCCCCCAGGAAACAAATGATGAGACAATGTGCATTTTAGATTTATACCCTTAGCAGGGTCTAACCAACAACAACAATAGCAAACTCAACAAAGAGAATTGGATTCTACCAAGTCATGAGAAAACGGAGTTAAGAGCAAAATGTGATTTTTCTTAATTGCTATTCCAAAGTTTGAATCATTGTCAAGCAATGCCCCATAATTTATTTCCAGCTCATGGGAAAATATTTTCTACTATTTGACTACTACAGACTCTCTAAGATACTGGTGTGAACCGAGAGTAGAAGCCTTAAAATTGACAAAAATGTATTCTTCCAAAATTAACCACAAATTATCATTGATTAACAGACTCTTTTGAAAAAGGAGGAGGAGGGAGAAGAGGGCAAAAGAAACCAGAATGAGAAAGAAACATCTCTTCTACCTCTCCTCAGTAAAAATTTAATTTCTTATATAGATTTTATTAAACAAAATTTCAAACTTTCTAAATTTAAAAACATGAATGAAATCACAAGTCAAAAAAATTCTTAAACTGACTTTATAAGAATGTAAAATTTCTGTATATCAAAAACAAATAGAAATAAGTTGGCCAAATGTGACCAAGAGTTATTTCACTGCTGTATAAAGAGCTCATACATGTAGATAGGAACATCAAAAACATCCCCTCAAAACTGAACAAAGGGTACAGACTATCACAGATGGAGAAATCCAAAGCAAAGAAACATATGAAGAAAGGTCAGCCGTGCTAGTAAGCAAATAATTATAAATTAAGGGAAAATGCTATGCTTTATCTATTAAACTGACAAATATTTTAAAGTGATAATTATAGTGAATTTGCAGTGAGATATAAACTCTTCAGCATTGCCAGGGAGAGAGTAAATTAGTGTAAGTTTTCTGAAATAATTTGACTTTAAACATTAAGAGGTATAAAAACCCAGTCTTTAACCTAGTATATTCATTTCTCGGGCTCTATTCTTAGAGGGGAAAAAAAGAAAAGCTCAAAGAACCTCACAAAAGCTTATGTAAAAAAATGCTTGCAGTTTTTATATAACAGTAGAAAATTATAAATAATATGAATTATTGCAATAAATAGATTTCACATGATGGTATATGATATCACTGGTCGTGGGTATTAACGAAGGCACGTATTGCATGGAGCACTGGGTATTATATGTAAACAATGAATCTTGGAACACTACATCAAAAACTAATGATGTACTGTATGGTGACTAACATAACATAATAAAAAAAATGTTTTTAAAAGTAAGTGACAACAATGGAAAATGCCATCCCATGGACTTAATGAAAAAGTAGGACACAAAACTACATATGTACCATGACTACATTTTGGTTAAAATACATGCATAGAAAAAAAAGACAGGCGGGCGCCTGGGTGGCTCAGTGGGTTAAAGCCGCTGCCTTCGGCTCAGGTCATGATCCCAGGGTCCTGGGATCGAGGCCCACATCAGGCTCTCTGCTCAGCAGGGAGCCTGCTTCCTCCTCTCTCCTCTCTGCCTGCCTCTCTGCCTACTTGTAATCTCTCTCTCTCTGTGTCAAATGAATAAATTAAAAAAATCTTTAAAAAAAAAAAAGACAGGAAGGAAATGCAAGAAAATACCAACAGAGCATAATGGAGTACTGTATTTTCTTCTTTGTACTTGTGTATGTTCTATACGTTTTATAAAAACATATTATTTCATAATTTTAAAAAATTCTGATTTTGGAATAATAGATGCACTATTGATACATTCTTGTCTAATGGGTCGGTGGGATATGAACTTGGCTTCAGAAGGAAGTCATTAAGTACAGAAAAGAAATTTCTAATCTTGAAATTCAGAGCTCAAATTCAACCTGATCCATTAAGCCTTCCATGGAAACTCCTTTAAGTATTCTAACTCAAAGAAATCTCTCCCTTCAAAAATTCACACTTTGTTTACATGCATGTTTTTATTTAATATCTTATAAATATCCCTAATATTGTATCCTGTCCTAAGACCCTTAGATGTGTTAACTGTTATCATTCCCATTTTATAGGTGAGAAAAAGGAGACAGAGCAGTTAAGTGTCTTGCCCAGAATCACGCAACTAATAAGTGGTAGAATGAGAATTCAAATCCAGTTAGTGTGACTTCTATACCATTTTTCTCTACTGCATTTTAGCATGTTCTATCTGTTTTGCCACCATTTATGTGTGTTTAGTCTCCTCAGTGACAGCACAGTTGCTTTAGAATTGCTTTGGGGCAAGCATAAGACCTTCCTTAAACTCTTTAACCTGTCTTCAACAAAACCCAAGTCAGTGCTATGGATTAAGGATGCTGACCATAAGGAAAGCAAACAAATCAAATATGTTTACAAATGCACTGAAATCTCCAGGGGGAATATTTTAGAAATTAATATTATTGATTTTCAAGGCTTGTTCTAGACATAGATATCTACAAGGCAAACTAGAGCTGATCTACACAACCATATGTTTCAGTCTTAATTTCTCTGATTCAGAAACATAGACTAATAAAAAAATTAAGATTTATTTATATATTTGAGAGACAAAGAGAGAAAGCACGCATGCGTGTGCAAGTGGGTAGAGGGACAGAGGAAGGTGAAGAGAAGCAGACTCCCAGCTCACCATGGAGTCTAACCTGCAACTCCATCTCACGACCCTGAGATCATGACCTGATCCAAAATCAAGATTTGGGCCACCCAGGAGCCCCAAAACTAACAAAAAAAAATTTTAACTAAAAACATTAAGATGTAGTTATGAACCACCTTTTATATAAATCCATTTATTACCTATGGAATTCTTTCAGACAAATGCAATTCAAAGGTAGAAAATGGGGAAGGAAGAAATGAAAGGCACTCCTTTTGCATTCTTGCCAAATAAACAAGTGGTTTATAAACTTGGCTTCCGAAGGGAGTCAGTGAGTACAGAGCACAGTTATCGTGCTGCCTACTGCCTCAGCCAGCTTGGTAGTGGAACAAGTTTAATAGCATGTAATGTGATGCAAGTTTGGGGGGCAAAGAGAACAGAAAATGCAATGTCTCATCCAAGTGAAATTACTGGGGAATTCTGGGTTTGTAGGTTACCCAAACTGGATTTTGGCCAAGTGATTGAAGATCTCTAAGTGGGTAGAAAAAGCTGCTGGACTTTTACTGGCCAGGGCAGATTAAGACTCCATGTTACAGCTCAGTTGAAAGCCAAACCTTCCAACAGTGGCCCCTGACACTAAAGCCTGCACAGTCCTGGTTCAGAAGAAAGAGTGCCAACATGTTGAATCATCAAATTATTTCCTAGAGCAGATATTTCTTGGATGTCTCCCATGCAGTTTCACCAAGGCAATGATCCTATTTCTTTTATGAGCTCATAGCCCAAAGAGATGTCTATATGAATACTCAGAGAAAGGTTTAAAGGAAGACCCAAGAATATTTTTTAAGTTTCAAGGTGCTGAAGGCAATAAAGGAAAATACTAGGTTTCTAGGGCTGGAGTGCTCAAAACAACACTGCATGATCCTTGTGGATTGCTCTGACCACATATACCATTTCTAGTGACTGTCACCATGGTTCTTATATCCCATATCCTTCTTACTTTAGAAAACTATTGGGGCGCCTGGATGGCTCAGTGGGTTAAAGCCTCTGCCTTCGGCTCAGGTCATGATCTCAGGGTCCTGGGATCGAGCCCCGCATCGGGCTCTCTGCTCAGCAAGGAACCTGTTTCCTCCTTTCTCTGCCTGCCTCTCTGCCTACTTGTGATCTCTGTCAAATAAATAAATGGAACCTTAAAAAGAAAAGAAAAGAAAACTGTTGTTCTGTGTGCTAATGGAAACTCTGGCAGCACCATCAATGAGTAAACATCGTAAATTTTGGTAACTTCTGGAAGTTTACACCTATTAGATCCTACCATCTTTCTAATTCCTGAGTGTATAAACAGCATAGTGCCTGAAGTTGGTAGGTACACATGAATGTTGTCAAATTCCCAACTCCTTTTATTACAACTTGGACCTGGTGTGGTCAAAATCCCTAAGCCCATTTTATGCAGTCCTTCCTTTCTATCATCACCGTGACATCTCCTACATAAGATGATACCCCTATTGAAGAGTATTTTGGTAGAGCATCTTCTCCTCCAGGGGTTTACCACAGCAGCCAAAAATCCAACTCAAATAGCTATCTGCAGAAAGAATCTTAAAGTTGTCCAGCAACTTGCCTCTTTCTGTTGAACTATAACTACCTCCTCACAGCTACGACTCTCAAAATCCTTTGTGTGTGGCTCTCCTCCCATTTCTCAGACTGCCATATTTCTCCAGGGTGTTTATATATGCAGGGGACAGCGAATGATTTCTTTATCTGTCACAGTGCATCACCATCATATTTTAATTATCTTCAAGGTGTCTAGAGAGAAGACTCCTGATGAGAATTTGGAAAACCTGGTTTCCAGTACTGAATGAAGGAAAACATGTAACCTTTGTCTCATTTCCAAATAAATGATAAAGATCTCTCTCCCAAATAGCTCACAGTAGTAAGGATCAACATCTTTAATATAATTTGAAAGTGTATACAAACACATGGAATTATGCACATAAAAATATAAATACATGCAGGCAAATGCTAACAATCTAAAAAACATTAGTTGACTCGCAGTATGGAGTTAAACTTATGGTCAACCAAAATTTACCTGCAAATGGCCATGTCATTCATATTCAAATTAAAAGAGCCTTTTAGGGCCATTCAAAACAATTAAGGGTATTCCCCTAAAAAGATAAACACTGTAATAGGTCTTTGAAGTAGGAACTGGTTCAACTGCCTTTCTCCTCCAATGCAGTCCCTTCAAAATCATCAAAGCAATGTTCTTAAAGTGTGAATGTCTTACAAGTAGCTCCTAATGGATTCACCCTTCACTCTGTTTCTCACTAATCAGAGGTAACCTGACTTTTACATTCCTAATTACGCCTCTTTCAAAGAGCATTAAGGCTAATATTGGTTTTAAGTGGTCCTAAATGCATCTCTGCTTTTGACCTGGGCTGCTCTGACCACATACATCCTGATATTAGAGCAATCCCAAAGACAGTATGTCCCAAGGGCACTAGACTGTAGGATTTGTTTTTCCCAGGGTCACTTCCCTTTCTTTTCCCTTCACCACCTGCAGGATGTTCCCTAAGTGGTTGATTTCCTTAGACCCCTCCCAGAAGAAGAGTCAAAGTTTTTCAAAGGCTCACTCTTGTCTGAAAGAGTGATTTTCAAATTTAATGCACTTAAAAACAAACACACAAAAACCAAGGCTTTATGGGATATTGTTGAAAATGAAGACCCCCTAGGCCCCAAATTCAGTTGGAGTGAGGCTGGGAATGTGCATTTTAAATAAGCAAGCTAACCTGTCTGGGTGTAGTTGATCTGCCTTTTGAAAAATACTGTCCTACAGACTAATGTCCATTCTGGGCCCAAATAACTTTCTAGGCTCATCTCCCACATTAATTCCCAAATCCCATCTTTAGTGTGTGCATGCACACACACACATACACACATGTACACTCACATGCACGCACACACATGCACACATGCACGCACACACAGATATTAGGTCTTGGAGGATGATGTACAGCCTCAACTTTGTGCTCTTCTCCTTGCTCTCTCAGCTTTGAATGTCCTTCTTCATTCTCCCTGCCACATGAGGTCTATATTTTCAAGGTCTTACCCACACACCGGCTCTGAGGCCAGTTCCAATACCTCAATTAGAATTCCCTTCTTAGGGCGCTTGGGTGGCTCTGTGGGTTAAAGCCTCTGCCTTTGGCTCAGGTCATGATCTCAAGGTGCTGGGACCTGCATAGGGCTCTCTGCTCAGAGGGGAGCCTGCTTCTTCCTCTCTCTTTGCCTGCCTCTCTTCCTACTTGTGATCTGATCTCTCTCTGTCAAATAAATAAATAAAATCTTAAAAAAAAAAAAGAATTCCCTTCTTAAAGTTTCTAGAGCACTCAGTTTAAATGTCATTTGACCCTTAATAAAATATTCCTTGCATTACATTTAGTTTATCTGTGTTCATTATTAAACTGTAAAATACTTGGTAAGTATCATATCTCATTTATCTTTTTAGTCCTAGCAGAGGGCTATGAACATAATAGTTGCAGAGTAAATGTTTATAAAATTAAACTTACTTTATTTAGGTCTATTATCAGATGTATTTAAACTTGTTAAGATTTTTGCTGTCTTAAAAAAAGATTTTTGCTGTCTTCCCTTGGAACATTGAGGCAAAAATCATCTCTGAGGTAGATATAATAAACAACTCGCCAAAATTTCAAGTTTTCACGTCTGCATTCTGAAAGGGCTGCTTACCTTGTTTTGCCAACTTTGGGTACCAGAATCTTACCCATAATAGACAAGTTGTAAATACACATATCGAAGTATAAAAATATTTAGGATTATTCTTTAATGAGGAACTTACAAAGATAAGAAAATATTTACATAAAAATTAAATGATCCTTAGGGTGCCTGGGTGGCTCAGTTAAATGTCTGACTCTTGGTCATGATCTCAGAGTTGTGGGATCAAGCCCTGTGTCAGGCTCTGCTCTCAGTGTGCAGAGTCTGCTTGGGATTCTTTCCCTGGGGCCCCTCCCCATGCTCGTGAGTGCTCTCTAACTAACTAACTAAATAAATAACTAAATAAATAAATAAACTCTTTTTTAAAAACTGAACGGTTCAATAATTAGAAAACTGTTTATACTCATCAAATTAGCAAAATATTAAAAGGAGTAATATTGTATATTATTTTAGATGGGGAGCTGAGCACCCCCACATATGGTGGGAGCATAAGGCTTTTGGGGAACAGTGATAGCTTCCATGGAAATGTAAAGTATAAGAATTCACTGACCCAGTCATTCTACCATTTCATATCCTCCCCAGAGAAATTCACATACAAATATACAGAAAAATGCACAAAAATATTCATTGCATCTTGACTGTAACAACGAAGGTCTATCAATAAGGGAAGATGTAAACAAATATCAGTATGGTCATGGTACAGGGTATTAGGTGGCAATTAATTATGAGATGCATCTATATAGACAGATATGAAGCACCTTTAATATGTATTCTTGGGTTTAAAGCAAAAATTGCTGTACCTATATCGTAGGAAACTCTCTCTTTGTTTTTTGAAAGCTGATCCCAAAAGTCAATAAGATGCTATGTACATTTAACTGCAGTTGCAAATGCAGATTTCTTTTAAATGTAATTATATCCCTTTATTGTTTTCTTCTTTTATGCCTTTTTTATGTGTAAAAAGGCACAGAGCAAACTGGTGACATGGGCTCCCCCTCCTAAGGTGATGACTGAAATTAGCACAGTAAGTGTAGGGAGATGGGGGACAGCCAAGAGATTTCTCCTTTATTTGTATTGTCTGAGTATATTTTAAATGAGCTTATATTCATATATTACTACCATTATAGAGGTGTTTTACATAAATCACTTGTGCTGTGAAATGACAAATACATTCTATTACATATTTTGTATGGTAGAAAACTATATTATATGGTTAGATTACTATACAAACACTATATGGTTAGCGTCACGCTGTAGTTTCCAAAGGATGTGCAGAGGTCCCAATTCTAACTGCCAATTCCCTGTCACAAAAGACTGACCCAGACACTTAAGTAGCCTGTTGGAAAGAGAAATCTGTTTGCCATGGAAACGCTCAGTTTCTTCCTGTTTCCATGGGTCCTCTTCACAATGTCCCAGAGCCTGTATGCTACCCCTGCCCTGTGTTGTCATTCTCCTATCCCAGGACCAAGGACAAATTACAGAAGTCCTTACTCTTTATATCTATATAAATATTAAGCAGGGGTCTCCAGAGAAATAAACCAAAAGCCTATATATAGACATATAGAAAGAGATTTATTTTTTTAAAGATTTTATTTATTTATATGACAGAGAGAGAGATTACAAGTAGGCAGAGAGGCAGGCAGAGAGAGAGGAGGAAACAGGCTCCCTGCTGAGCAGGGATCCTGATGCGGGGCTCGATCCCAAGACCCTGAGATCATGACCCTAGCCGAAGGCAGAGGCCTTAACCCACTGAGCCACCCAGGCACCCCTAGAAAGAGATTTATTATGAGTGATTGGGCTTACATGATTTGGAAGGCTGAAAAGTCCACAGTTCTGCTAGAAGTCCAGGAAAGCCAGTGGTATCATTTCAGTCTAAACCCAAAGGCCTGAGAACCAAAGGAACTAATGGTACTAAGTCCTAGTCTGATCCTGAAGGCCCCAGAACAAGGAGCACCAAGGTCTTAGAGCAGGAGAAGATGTATGTGTCAGTTCAAGCAGAGAACAAATTCTCCCTTCCCCCACCTCTTTATTCTACTCAGGACCTCATGTATTAGATGATACCCATCTGCACTGGTACACTTCTTCATTCAGCATACAGACTGAAATGCTAACCAATCTTATCCAGAAACACCCTCATAGACACACTGAGACATAATCTTTGACCGGCTCTGTGGGTTTCCCTTACCTTAGTCAAGCTGACACATAAAATTAACCATCACAACACAGCATTCATTGCCTGCTGCTTTGCGAATCAACGAGGTATGGCTGTGCAACACTACACTTCTTTGTCTCTCACTAACGTGAGCAGAAGGCACAGCGTCTGAGTGGTATGTTCTCTGCATCCCCAGAGAGGGGAATAGCTTTAACTCCCTATTCCTGTAAAGGCCACTATGAGTGGGCGTTCAAGCCAAAATGGATTTTGCTCTCCCTTTGTTCCTACCTCTCAAAAGAAACAAAGAAATGAAGAAAGTCCTTATTCTTGTGACACTGACACTTATATCATTTTGGAAAGCCCTCCCTAGGAAAACAAATGAAAGGTTACAAGTAAAAATGGCTAGGGTCCCCCACCCACGGCCAAGATCCTTAGAAGTGACATGTTAAGTGTACAGTCCTCAATCTTAAGCTTCGTTAGCCTCCGAGTAATACTTGAGGCGCCATATCAGCACACATGCCCCTGGGGCGGCGTTAATATTTCACATCCACCATCAGGTAACTCACACAGCGCTCTGTGTCATTTAGTAAACGTGAACTACCTGGGACGATGGTGATTAGGAAACTACTTAAGAACGGTGGTAAATCGGGGCATATGGACACACATTACACCCTAAATTGCCTAATTGCCATAAAAATGTACATCCTTTAGGTCATGGATCAAGGAAACAAAATCCTTTTATAATACTAAAAGAAAAAACAGTGAAACACAGAGTGCCCTTCTAGGACCTACAAATTTTATGTATACAGATAGTTCCCATTTGCTGACAAAACTGATTCAAACAAAAGAGTTCTAGTATTTGTAAGAGTTTATCCATAACAAATTTTACACAGGTTTTAGTTAACAAAGTTCATATTTGATAGCTTACCTGGAGGAAAGGAAATTGTTTCCCTTACAGTTATAGTGTGATTACTGGAGTTCACACCATTGCCAGTGCCCCAAGCTTTTGGAGATCACACACTGACATTCCCTGAAAAATGCATGGACAATAGAAATAGTACTTTGGATTTGGTTGAAGGAAAGCTGCTTGTAGTTAAACGTAGTGTCTTGAACAATGTGGATCTCGAGCCAAACATAGGCTTATCCCACCATAAGGGGGTGGGGCGTACTCACCACTCACTGAAGACCCATGATAGAAACAATGAGAGTTTGAGAAAAACTTATTAGAACTTCTTTTTAGTATTAAATGGGGGGGGGGGATTTAGGCAAATTGTAAAGTTTGTCTCTACATAAATATTCTGGTAAAGTAAAACACTTCAAATTAACAATAGTCTTAATCTATTTTTTAAGTCAATCAAAGATGCATTTCACAGCATCTTCTCTCTGCATTTGCCAAAAAAATTTCTCTTCAAACTTCAGCAATCACAGTCACCACCATCATCATTATCATAATAACCACTACAATTCCTAGGCGCTCCTCTCTGGTCAGACACTCTGCTGAGCACTACATGCATAGGCTCGTTCTTTGCTGTGAGATAGATGATATCTCACAAAGGCACATGTTCCTAAAAGACCATCTTGATAACTATGCCCAAATCAAACATTCACTGTCTTTACACTTCCCTGGTATATCGGTTAGGAGTCTCCCAGTTACAAGTGCCAGAAAACCGTGACTAAAAATCCAGGTAGGACCTGTAGAAGCCCTTTCAGGCAACCAACTTGAGCTAGAGTAACCTGAGCTAAGTAGAAGGTCCCACGGTGACCACTGAGCTGAATACAAACAGGCCCATTAGGTGACACACCCTCAAAATATTCCTAAGCTCTAGCTGACCAGTGGGCTAGTTTCAACCCAGCACAGGTACCAAAAAAGGAGAATTCCATACATTTCCATACTTCCTAACCTCACCCTACACCACCACCACCCCATCTCTTGATAGATAGTGTCTGCTTTGCTATCCTGCCCACTGCTTCCTTGAGGTATATCTAATAAACTTCTATCTCCTCGGGTCTCCTCCTTTGGGTGAATCCTTTCACTGCCTCTGCCACCAGCATCCACCTGATCGAGTCGCCCACATTCACTGGAAGCTTGATCCAACATGTAAGAGGACATGTGTTTTTCCCTGTTCCTCCATTCTGCCTTCCTCAATGTTGCTGCCCTAGAAAACTCCAGGTTTTCCTCTTGAGATTTAAAAAAACAAACAAACAAACAAAAACTGCTAAGTTCTAGGACTCACATTCTCATCATGGCACACTGAATGATAACATCCTCAGAAGTTCTTGGACTCAATCTCTTTGGCCCACATTGTCACGTGCCCAACCACATATTATCCCTGTCACCGAGGAACAGATAAGATAAGGTGACTGGCTTAAGAAATCAGCTTACCCTTTGGGCTCAGGGTAGGATGATAATTCTCATGGATGAGATCAAGGTGGAAATAACTTCCTTAAAAGGAAAATTTTGGTGCCATTGGCAGGAAAGGGGAAGAAAAGAGGCTGGGCAAGACCAGTATTGGCACCAAAAATATGTCTACTACACCTGCTAAGTGTTATTCCCAGATAGGTAAGAGAACCTAAAACTTTAATATAGCATCTGTTCATGAGCATTCAGCTAAAAATAATAAACAAAATTGTTAGTCCCTCATTCTTCTTCCCATCCCTGAACAAGAGGGACATTTTTTGTCATTTTTTGCAATTTAAAAAAGCTTACTAAGAAATGTCATATTTAATTACTATGTATATGGATTTTCTTCTCTATGAGAAGACCATGGTGATCTAATGACCGTAGAACCCCAAAACTTCTCACAAAGCAAAGACAATTTATGCAAGAGGAAAATGGGCACTAAAGTAATGATTGAGATAATAGACCTTAATGTTCTTTCTATTCTTTATAGAGATTTCCAAGTCAACCTGTTTACACCCATGCCGGCCTTCATAGTACGTGTCTTCTGAATTTTCTTATACAAATACTTTTTATCCTTTTATCAAGATTTATTGAATTGCCAAAACCACATTTGGAATTGCTCAAACATTGTGAAGAATTGAAATGTGTTCAGTCTTAACACATCTGAGTTCAAGATTGTTATGTTCCTTGCCAATAATGTACCCCAAATCTGAAACCAAGATAGAATATTGTGTCATGTGTCGGGGAACCAGGTATGGGTCTGAATTTTCACCACACTTAATAGCAACAGCCAAAAAAGGGTTTAGACATGAACTAAAAACGAAAAGGTAAAAGGAATTTCCTTTTTCATATGTTCATAAAATTCTTACTTGGAATATTCTTTGTGGTGGTGGTCAGTTTACCATAAGAAATGCTGTTCACCTTGTATTTAAATGAAAAGGTGAAAAATGTGTTGAAATGGGACAGAAAAAAATTGGAGTTCTAGTCTAAGCTCTATCACTTACCGACTCTGTGACTTTGGGCAAGTCACTTTACATCTCTGGGTTGCACAATGTACAGCCTGGCAGACATTATCTTTAGAGGTTCCCAATCCTGAACTTTTTTAGAATTTTGTGAAATGAACATACTAAGTAGGGAGCTCAGTTTACCTAAATATCTAAAATGGAACATTACCATCCATTTCCCTCCTAGGAAATTGATATCAGGTGAAAGAGATAGGAAGTTTGTAGGACAATTCTGGGTTTTACAAACAAATTTCCACGTACCTCTTTAATTTGCAATTACCTAAAGTAAGCAATTCCCTTTACACTTTTATTCGAAAATAACAAGCTGTGTTTGAAATGCCGGTAGACACCATTTATTACGCTCTCCAACCCAAACACGAAAACATTTGTACTTATGTTATGACTTCACCTGGTGGCTTTCATTTTCCCCAACATAAAGACAGGGCGAAGCAAAGTAATAGAAAAATAGAAAACATCTTTGTCGGAAAATGAGATTGCAGCTGTGTAACTGGAGCACACAACCATAAATCAGAATGTCAAATCCAAAACACATGACTGTTTGCAAGTTCTCCATGTGCGCTCTAATGTGATTACAGCCTGGTTGCTATTATGATTTAAAACAAAGTCTTTCATGCTAGAAACAAAATGCGGAATGTGAGCCGCCTGGGGGAGAGAGCTGCAAGTGAGCTAGGGACATACCCCTTGCTGTCAGAGAGGTGGGCTACAGTATTTCAAGTGCTGGTTTGTCAGGTGTGAGAGAGCAAGAGGATACAAGAGGAACCTTGGCAGAGGTCTTAACATGAGGGACAAATTAGCCAGCAGTGTTCAGCTCAGCTTGACAATCTGAAATTAGCTGCTCTCTCCCCCCTCCCCATCTTTTTTTTTCTCCTGAGCAGAATCCTGAAGCCAAA
Source organism: Ailurus styani (assembly GCA_002007465.1). Classification (NCBI taxonomy): domain Eukaryota; kingdom Metazoa; phylum Chordata; class Mammalia; order Carnivora; family Ailuridae; genus Ailurus; species Ailurus styani. The sequence continues at coordinate 3,258,304 of LNAC01000145.1, forward strand.
TACGAAGATTACAGAAGTCATTCTTTCCTGCCTATCACATAAACAAATGGCCCAGCTGTTATTGCTAAGATTCCAGTTTTAAACTTGGACTTTCTTGTATAAACTTCAATGTAATGGTATTTAAAGTGTCATAGGCAATAAGCATCTAATCCTACTCAATAAATTGTAGGCTCATTGCATGAACTCCTAGAGCTGTTAAAGACAGCTGTGCTTTTTTTGTAATTTAAGTCATTTCCAAATTGGGCAAGTCTCCAGGTGTATTTTCAGACAAACAATGTGTACTAGAAAAGTGATGTTCTGAGTCTTTCAGCAATGGAATAAACACAAAGAGTAAAAGCTGAGATGTAAGATGGTACAAACATCATTCCCAATCACCCCAGGAGGGCAGGCACCAAGGTAGGAGTGCCAGGAAGTTGGTTCTTTTTTCCTTGGACTATTAGAATATGAACCAGGACCTTTTCCCCCAAGGACCTTCTGAGAGCCCAACTAATTTTGTAACTGCTTATTGGGCCAATGCCCTAGATGGGTACCAAGATGGACGATAAGAATTTAGTATTTCTCAAAATAGAATCATCAACTCCCAGAGCAATGATATAACCCTGAAATAGAAAAAGCTCCTCCCATAGCTGATATTTAAAGGTTTCAGGAGAAAATGGTTTCCGCCCTGTGATGTCATTGAAACAAATCATCATGAGACCAAAGAATAAGAAGGCATTTTAAGAGGTCATTTCATCCAGGGCACTGTCTCTTAAGAGGACCCACAATAAAGGCATTTAAAGAAGGTTAATTGGTAATTATTTTAGATCCAAATCATCATTAAGCATTAAATGAATCCTCTTCTAGGACTTAAGCGCCCTGAGTGGGAAGGGCAGGGAGTGTGCTTTTCTGAATCTACCCCAAGTTGAGTATTCTACAATCAACTGATAGACCTGAGTAGGGAAGACATCCAAGTTCTTTACCATGCTTTGATGATGAAGACTGTCCCTCAGCAAGGCCATCACAAATGTCTGCATCCAGGATCTGATTCCAGAGCAGGGGAATATTGTTACTATTTCACTTTGGTGGTTGTTTTATCGCCAACGGTTGATATGTGCTGATAGGATAGTCTTACCTACCTTTGTTCTGCTCTCTTGTAAGGTACTGTGCATTATCTTTTGGGCTAACCACATACAATGTCTACCTCACTGTCAGCAATGCAGAGAAAACAGAGAAAGGCGCAGGGAAAACATAAATCATAGACCTGGAGCCCACAGTGCAGTTCCCCTGAGTCCTTCTGTGGTGGGCTGAACTTCAGCATAGACAAACTAGACCTGAAATGAATCAACACCTCTTTCAGTTGCTGGAACATAACATAAGCTCACAGGTGGAGGGAATTTCAGACAATGACTCTGGATTACTTTTGGCCTAGGTAGACAGCTATACAGCTACAACTAGTCCCAAAACTCTTAGAAATGATCTTCTGGATCCCTGCCCCAACATAACCCCACAAATGACAGTTTACGTGCAAAGAAAATTCCTACTGAAACTTGTAAGTCTAGGCTTAATAATTAGAACTTCCCTTCATGCAGGGATTCTGATGGTCCTACCACCCCCCTTTGAGAAAGACATGTCACCTCAGTGGTAAACGGCACCTCAAGGAAAAGCAATGGCCCACCGAGCACAACCCCTTAGGCTTGTTCAGTTTTGAGGGGAAACACAGAGACCTAACCCAAAAATGTATACATAAAAGATTTAACCAAAAAATGTCTAGAAACAACTACACTCTCAGCGTCACTTCAAACAAGTATAACATACCAGACACATGGTATTTATCAAACAATTTAGTCTCTCAGCTAGCCAACCTATTGGGTCCCATTTCTGTCACTTAAAAAGTCTCTAAAAGCCTACAAAAATACTGTCAAAACGACAAATGATAGTATTTGGAATTGTGTTCCCAAAGCAATTTACCCAATACCACAGGTAGCATTTCTCAATATGTGCATAATTAAAATGCTCTTTAATTTTCATGAAAGTATCTTGAAAGAAAGGACAAGTCCTATAGAATGGAATGGCGGGTAGATTTTTTTAAGCTAAAAGCCAGAGAATGAAATTATTGAAACCATCTCCTGTTCTACTTTAATTTTCACCAGCTTTTTGCTAGTTTACTTTAACAAGTAATGTTTGATTGAATTCAGGCCTGCTTTTGTTTACAAAATGAACCAGAGCCAGCAAGTCGTGGCCTGGTTAATTTGCACATCCACTGCCTTGGTCTCCTCCCCTTTAAACAAAAATCTGGAGTTTGTGATTTATTGTTGATTTGGTTAGTTCAAATTATTTTGATGGCTAAGATCTACCTTCTGCCCCATCCTTGAGATTCTCACCAAAAGTACCCAATCTACATCTCCTATACAAGGCAGAAATGACCCCACCACAAAAAAATGCAAAACACATCTCCTTAACTTCAGATGCCAACAAAAGAAACTGAGAATAAAAATTCACAAATGGAAGAAGGGAGAAAGCAGTATCCATAAATCAGGAGCTTTAGAAACCAAACTGTCCCATTCAGAAGAAAAATATCAGGAGAGCAAAGCAAAGTGGTCATTATTGATGACAGGTCTCTTTGAGTCTTTGAGAGTCATCATTGTATGCCAGTCAGTGGTGCTCAAATCCAGCAGAGCATCAGAATCATTACAGAAGCCCTATTCCTAAATCTCCTCCTCTAGAAATTCTGATTTTAAAAATCCACTGTAGTAAGCCTGATGATTCACAGACCTGTACCCCTTGGGCAAAGAATAAAAATAAAATTAAAAAAAAAATCCACAGTAGAATCTATATGTTCACAAAGTACCCCCAAATGGTTCTGGAAGCTTTGAAATGGGGGTATAGTCTTCATGCTAATGTCGCCCTGCCCAACCAGTCTCATCTACTCCTCTGGTTGAATTCTCTACTCCAAACCAGAAAGTGTCTTCTTGCTCTAGGCTGTGAAACTTGTGTATTGTTCCATGTATAGTCAGGTGAGAGTAAATAATATAAAGAGAGAATAATGCCCTGCCTCCTTTGTCACTCATGTACAAAATCCACACCCACACACTACTGTTGGGGCTTGCTCCCCAAATCACTATCTAATGCTAAAAATGATCTCTCACATGCCCACAGTCTATCCATAACATTCCATTTCCATTCAAACTTCCATTTTCCGAACAGCAAGGCAAAGCTCATTCCCAATCTCCTTTATCTCTATGCAATATGCTGCCTTTCTTCTAATCCACCTACTTTCCTTCATATTGCTCACTTAAAAGTAATCTCATTTGAAATAAAAAGGGAATTTACCTAATACTACAGGTATTGAGGGAATGACTATTAGCTCTTAGAGGGAGGAACCATACTCATTTTGCATATCTCTGTATCTCCTACACATAGCCTGGCATATGGCACATGGCAAATGTTCAATAAATACTCACTGAAGGGCATGTGGGTGGCTCTGTCGGTTAAGCATCTGCCTTCAGCTCAGGTCATGATCCCAGGATCCTGGGATCAAGTCCCACATCAGGCTCCCTGCTCTGCAGGGAGTCTGCTTCTCCCTCTGCCACTCCTCCCACTCATTCTCTCGATCTCTCTCAAATAGATAAAATTTATTTATTTATTGAAAATTTATTTATTTATTCAAAAAAATTTTTTATTTAAATACTTATTGAAAGTACAAATGAGTGTCCCAAATTAAAGTTTTTCCTAGAGACTACTTAAATAACCTGTAACTTTTCAGACAGCACCATCTGGAATATTAAAGTCCTAGAGGTGGAAGGGCTGATAAGGATACTGAGCTCATGGAAAGTTACGGTTTTTCTGAGGTCAACAGCACATGCACGGCAACTCTCAGATTAGCAGAGTCCAGTGTTTGTTGTTATTTTCATCACTTTGTTTTGTTTTTTAGTACTCATCTATGAAATAATTAACAATGCTTCCCACATCATTGGATAGAAGGAGGTAAAATGTAATGAGAAGATACCTAAAAACGCTTAAAGTGTTCCTGATGCATTGCAAGCACTTAATAAATTTAATTTTTTGTTATTTTGTCATATCGCCTTCCCTTTCCAAGTCTAATATCTATGCCTGATATCTAAATCTTCCGTAATCTGCCTCAATTTTGTCAATCCAATTGGGTCTTCCATTTTTGGCCTTATAATGCAATTCTGACACTAACTACCCAGAGTTAGGCCAAATTTTACAGGTGGAGGGCACAGTCCTTCCCAAGACTCCTCCCATTTCAGACTCTAGTCATAAGCTCTAGAGTTCTCAGGCCACCTGCACTTCTGACCAACTGGCTACAAGCTTGGGTGTTTCACTACCCCCTCAGGTTTAATAATTCACTAGTACGACTCACAGAACTTAGGAAAGGACTACACTTATGATTATGGTTTCACCTATAAGATGCAAAATTAGTACCAACCAACTGAAAAGACACATAGGATGAGGTCTAGGAGGATCCCAAATGCAAAACTTCCATTTCCTCAGGACCTGTCACCCTCCCAGCACATCCATGTGTATCACCAACCAGGAAGCTTATTCAAGCCCCAGGTGTCCATAGCTTTTGTTGGGGTTTCACTGTGTAGGTACCATTGACTGAATCATTAGCCATGTGATTGGATTCAATTTCCAGTATTCCTCCCCTCCCCAAAGGTCAGGCTGATATCACATGTGTCAAGCCCGAGTGCTCTCTAATCACATGGTTGGTCTTCCCAGATTAGCTAGCCCCATCCTGAGTCATCTCCTTGGCATAAATTTAGGCACAGAGCTGGGTTCCACCATGAATAACAAAGACACTCATCCCCCAGGAAATTCCAAGGATTTAGAGGTTGCCTTTCAGGGACCAAAGTCCAGCCAAATTCTTTATTAGATGACAGGTCTCTACTCCAGTGTAACTGTTTTTCTCATTGTCCTCAGACCATTATCAATTAATTCTATGTTTTCCAGTTGAACACATCTTAATTCTTTGTTTTTGTTACACTCATCATACTCATAATTACTTTTCTTTTTCTTCCTCATTAGACTGTAAGATCTGTAAGGGCAAAGATCATGTCTGTCTTATTCATTACACGTGGCCAATTCCTTACATTTTTCCAAAGACATAGTTAATATACTTAAATATTGGTTGGCTGGTGAACTCCATCTCCATGTCTTTATTCACAAGTATGGAAAGAACATTCGCAAAGCTGAAATGAGCACCAGGGCCACTGTGGCCGCAGTAAGAGCAGTTACAAATGCAAAATAGGATAAACAAGTGAACCCACCAGCCACTGAAAAAACATTCAAAGGAGATTTGAAACATACACCACTTTATATTATATCGTGGCTACAAGAGAAGCTGTGAAAAATGTGAGACAACAAGCATAAAAATAAGAGAATTTCTGTATTTTTTACCCTGAAAATGCTGATGATGGTTATAGGGGAGGAGAGATGTTAATTGATTTTCTTCTTTACTCAACTTCTAATTGCATTTCCTTCACTTTTAGCAAGCAATCATCCTCTAAATAAGCAAAATGTTTCAAGCTTACTTTCCCCTAAAATATGCGGTAATGGTATCTGCACGTGGAATTCTATTGCCACACAAAAATCCTTTTCCGTAGCCACACCCTCACCAAAACAGATCTTCTAAAAATGGAATTTGCAATTTTAATTTGTAATGGAAAGTACAACCATCCTCCTAGTTCAGTCAATAAAAGTAAGACTGAAAGTGAGCCTCTGAATACTTTAATCCACCCTCTTACAATAAACATTTGTAGAATTGAAGTGAATTGAAATCTGTTCCCTCAGTTTCATTGGTCTAAGTCTTACTTCTCAACAATTGCTGCTTGTAAACTCAATGGTAGGAAGTTTGTCTTATGGAATGAAAGGCTTATGGAATATCATAGCTGGAAGCAATCTGTATGAACAGAAAGCAGACGGCCACTGAGGAAAAATTACTTGCTCAACTTTCCATACCAAGTTAACAGCAGAGTTCTCCCATCTCCTGACTCTCTACTCTATGATATTTGTTCTACATCCTGTTATACTAATTTTTTTCCATGCTTCAGAGTTTATGACAATGCTCAGCACACAATAAATGCTTAGCAAATTTTGCTGATTTTGATTTCTTAAAGAGGATTTGTCTAACACATTCTCGGGCATGATTCTGATTAATTACATACTTTCTTCTCATATATTTAGTCCTACTTTCGCACCCACACAGATTACACTTGACCATTCACAGAGCCAACCTGTTGAGAACCCAATATGTCTGTATTTCATCTGTCATCCTTCTTCAATCTCTTCCCTATGTATGCACTTAAAGGTAAAAGTACAGCCCCACACAGCATATTCTTTATGGCTTATCACTACCCCATCTCAGAAGTTAGACTTGTTCTGGTTCCAGTTTTCAAGGCAATCAATAGTGTTGTAAATGGTTTGGAAACTTGACTTGTGGGCAGGGGCAGGGGGCGGGGGGGGGAAGGCTCATATTACCCAAGGACATTCAAATTTTTTCCTTGGTTTCACTAGTCTCCAAAAGATTATATCTAGCAATGACTACTTTCATTTTCCTTTTAAGCCAGAATGGCTGACATACATTGGTCCCTAAAATGTGCATTAAATAAATGTAAATAAGACGTGATTTGAATTTTTCACCTTAAATTATAATGCAATGTGTTTTTAAGTCCATATTCCACATTTGAAGTAACTTTGAATAGTGTTTCTCTTCAGGTGGCTATTGGAATTCACACAGGAGCCAACAGTCACTATTTGAAAAGACAAATCATATCAGATCTTTCCTGCTTGAAATCTTTCATTCACTTCCCACTCCACTTAGAATAAATCAAACTCATTAAACAGTAATCTTCAGGTCCCACATGATCTTGTTCTAGTTTTTCCTCCAGCCTCATCCCTCTTGAAACTTCTTTTCATTCATCATCAGCCAGTGACCTCCTTTCAGTTTCCTCTGATTTTAGCTTTTTCAGAGCCTTGGCATACGCTGTTCCCTCTGTTTAGAATATTCATAGTGTTCCCCCACTCCCTACTCTCCCATAAATCGTATCTCCTAGTGTCCATGCCCTTTTGCAATTAGACTTTGCTGCTCCTCCCACTGAGTGGTGGAGGCCATTTTTTTCTCCTCTTAATCTGGACTAGCCTGGACTAATACAATGCAATGGACACAACATTCTGGAACTTCTGAAACCAGGTCTTAAGTGGTGTCATAGCCTCCAATTTTGTTTTTAGAATTATGTTGCTATGTAAAGAGGTTCAAGCTATCCTGCTGAAGAAAGAAGGCACATGTAGAGAGAGATCCCCTGGAGAATAAGAATGTGTAGAAAGAGACTCCATGTAAAGAAAAGCCAAGGTATCTTAGTTGATAGCCAGCATCAAGACTCAGACTGTCTTGGGGTCTTCAGCCCCATGGTTGGCACTGTATGGAGCAAAAAGATCATCCTAGCTAAACCCTGCCAAATTCCTGACTCACAAAATTGGAAGCAATAAACGGTTATTGCCATTTTAAATATATCTTACTTAAAAAGTTTTACACACAGTAAAATTCTTTTTGTTTGTTTGTTTAAAGTTCTATGGACTTTAACGCATGCATAATTCTTGAAACCAGCACACAGATGAACTCAGCATAATTCTAACATCCTGAAGTATTTCCTAATATTGTACCTCAGTAGTCCTAATTCCATACCCAACCCTAGCAATTACTGATCTGTTCTCTGAACCTATAGTTTTGCTTTTATCAGAGTGTCTCATAAATGAAATCATATAGTATTCAATATTTTAACATTGGTTTCTTTTGATTAGCTTAATACATTTAAGATTCATTCATGTTGCTGTATGTATCAGCAGTATGTTACTTATTGTTGCCGAGTAATATTCCACTGCATGAATTTAGCACACGTTGAAGTATTTTGAGGCTGTTTCCAGTTTGGGGTGATTTTGAATAACAATATTTTAGGCACCGATGTGGAAGTTTCTGTGTGAAAACGAATTTTAATTTCTTTGGGATAAAAGCTAGAAATGGGATTGCTGGGTCATTTGCTAAGTGCATGTTTAATTTGGAAGAAACTGCCAGAATGACTATACCATCTTGCATTCCAACCAGCAATACATGAGACTTTCAGTTGCTCAAACTCCTTGTCAGCACTTGCTATTTTCAGTATTTTAAAAAATATGTTATTTATTTATTTGACAGAGAGAGAGCACAAGCAGAGGGAGCAGCAGGCAGAGAGAGAGAGGGAGAAGCAGGCTCCCCACCGAGTGGACTCCATCACAGGACCCTGGGATCATGACCTGAGCTGAAGGCAGATGCTTAACCAACTCAGCCACCCAGGTGCCCTAATTTCAATATTTTTATTTTGGAAATTCTAACAGGTACGTAATGGTAACTCACTGTTGTATTAATTTACATTTCCCTAATGACTAATAATGTTAAACATCTTTTATGTACTCACGTGTTATCTGCATATCTGCAAACTAGCTCAAACCATTTGCCTACACTTTTACTGAATTATTTTTTATTGTCGAGTTTTGTAAATTCTTCACATTCATTTGTATACTTGTATGCAAAAGGCAGAATAATACATACTGGCAAGCAATTTAAAAGGCAATTTAAAAACTAACAAAATTTTTCTCGCTTGAAGTTAAGTTCCTTTCTTTCCTGTTTGATCACTCGTGGAAGTAAGCATTGGACAGTGGCTAGCATATATATCTACATCTACCTACAGATATATAAAATCTTAATATATTTTAAAACATATTTAAGTATATATAAAATATATATGTATATATGAGGTATATACATGAGCTAGATAGATATTTATCATTCTGCTTCCTGCCTTCCAGATGTTTCCCCATATTCTTTGCAAATTCTTTGAATTCTTTCATTTTTCTTATATTCATGAGACTTTCATTTCTTTGCTTAAAGAATTGAGCCCCCCATTGTTCCTTCCTCATCTTTATGCTTGACCCTGGTTACCTAGAAAAGTCTTATACCTTCTATACCCCATTGTTTCTGGGAATCCTTCTGGTCCCTGCTCTCAAACCCAGTTAAACTTCATTTTGCCTGCAGTTCTCTGATGTGATTCATTGCTTAAAATCTAGTTTTTGTTTTTTCATTCGTTACCCTTGGACTAGATGTTTTGGAACTTCCCTTACATCCTGGGCCCACCCCAGCGCTCGTCTCAGACTTTGATTCTAATTCCCCTTTAATTAGAGCCCTCAAAGTGCAGAAAAACCACACCCACTCCAATACCAGTCCCTGCTAGTAGAATTTCAACCTGGGCCCAGTCCCTGCTTGCCTGGAAAGAAAGGTCTCACACCTCTCTTGTTCGAAACATAACATGAAACTCAACAGTGTAGAACCATCATGGAATAATTCATGTAATCGTGCTGACTTTGTTGATTACATTACAATTGAAGCCATTGTGGAAAAGATCTCTGATTTTATCCATTATTGGAACTAAATTTTTCTGCCTTCCTAAAGGATTACATGAAATATCATTTAACTCTTTTCTGGTATCATTTTAATACCAATTATCCACTGGGCCCTTGTAGAATGAGAACTCTAGATCTTAGTAAATGGGAAAAGACCATTTCTCTCCTAAAGAGGCCAAGACTGCTGTAGTTTTTCAATATTTTATTGGTGGGGTGGTGTATATGTCTGTTTGAATTCTTTTTTCTACTTATTGTAGTTTTGATGTTTTCTCCTCTTCTATGCAGCTTTTCATTTCCTCTTGAAGGAAGTATCTTTTTTGGATATTGCTTCTAATTTTCTCTAAACATTATTTAGGAAGAAAAACATCTGTGATTCACTTAACACCTCTTATTCTTTCTTTTGACTTCTCACACATATCTATGATTTTCATTTTTGCAATGATTCTGAAATTACTTTTACATATTATAAATTAATTACAATCATGAGAAAGTTGTGAATATTAAACACATGAAACATGTCGGAGAGTGCTTCACACCTAGGAAGAGCTCAGGAAACATTAGCTGTTGTGGCTTTTGTTGCCGAGTAATATTTCACTGCATGAATTTAGCACACGTTGAAGTATTTTGAGGCTGTTTCCAGACTTGAGTTCATTGTCTTCCTCTTCCTTCCCCCAAACTTGTTCTTCCTCTTGTGTTTTTGAATTCTGCCCACAGTACCATTTCACTATCACATTTTTTTAAAAAGATTTTATTTATTTATTTATTTGCCGGAGAGAGATTGAGAGAGAGCACAAGCAGGGGGAGCAGCAGGCAGAGGAAGAAGCAGGCTCCCCACTGACCAAGGAGACCCAAGCGCGATTCAATCCCAAGACCTTGGGATCATGACCTGAGCCAAAGGTAGACGCTTAACTGAGCCACCCAGGTGTCCCACAGACTTGAATTTTTAAAAACATCTTTGATTTTTCTCTCTTCTATGTCTCTCAACCTGAACAATTCTTAAGTCCTTTTTATTCTATTTCGTGAAATTTCTTAAGACTTTACTTTTCTCTCTGTACCCTTGTTCAGAATCTTATTACTGCTCATCTGGACTAATGCCTTAATCTATGGACTAATGCAATCGTCTGATAACTGCCTTTGATTTCCAGCCTCTGTGATATATTCTTGCACTTAGATTGATTTTTCAAGAGAACGTGTTTGAGAACGTCTCTCTCCTAGTCAGAACTTTTATTGACTCCCCAGTATGTTCTGGTTTAAGCCTTTCCATTCTCCAGCCCCAGTCAACCACTGCAATCTACCTCAGCAATCTCTTCATGCTTTGTACCCTCCAGGCAAATTATTTAAATTACACTAAAATAAAAATAGTAGTATTCTAATTGAAGGTCTATGACTTTTTTCTTTCTGTATTTAAATGCAAGAGATGTATGAGTGGGCTTTGATCACCTCTACCTGGACTTCTAAGCAGTCTCCTTTGTTGACTTTTAACAGATTCTTGGCTTTATTCTGGATGGATGAGATTGTCAAATAGCGAAGTTTGTTATAGGTGAAGTTTCCTGCCATTAAAAGAAAGCATCACGTACACACACATACGCGTGCACACACCACAAATGCATAATAAGGAACACTTTGGTATTTTAACAATATTAATTCTTTACCTCAAATGCAGTAGATACCAGAGAAATACTTTTCCATTTCCCTTTACATTGGACATATTTGCAACTTGAGAACAAGAGCCAGTGTTGGTTTTCAGGCAGAATCCATTTAATTAATCATACTATTTGAACAGCTGGGGAAGCCAAGTATTTATGTAAGAGCTTAACATTCTTTCAAAAATTGTCAAGTATGAATCAAAATAATATTATTTCACTTTTTAATGATATACTATTTATCTTTAGATTTTATTCACACTTAACTTTATAAATCAATAGTTCTAGTCTTTAAAACACATTGTTACCTATGTTTAAAGGCTTTTTAAAAGCACTATCATATGCAGTGTAGTAACATAGGGCTAAGGTTCTATTTACCACAGGGACTCGTTTGGGAAGTGTAAGATTTTCCAATTTTTGTTTCTAAGTTTGACAAGCGCTGGGTAGAGTAGAGAAGAAATAGTTTGATAAAATTATGTTTTCCCCTTGGTAGTCACCAACAGAAAGATAAACTTTTCTTATTAAAAAGAGGTAAAGTTTTTCTCATTCAATGCAACAATATAAACTCTACATGGACAAACGTGGGTAGGAGACATAATAAGATTGGATTGTTGCTTTAAATCTCTCAAGAACACAATTTTGTTTTATAAACTTTTTTAAAGATTTATGTATTTATTTTAGAGACAGGGGTGGTTGCACAGAGGGAGAGGGAGAGAATCCACACAGACTCCATGCTGAGCGCGGAGGCCGACGTAGGGCTTGATCTCACGACCCTGAGATCATGACCTGAGCCAAAACCAAGAGTCAGATGCTTAACCAACTCCCCAAGAACACAATTTTGAAGAAAAATATTACTTAAAATGTGAAATAATAGCAAAAATAAGTAGGAAAACTTCATAAAACTAGTTTTAATACTGGATTCTAGCTTCTGTTCTTAGAGATAAGGCTAATTTGGAAGAGAAATTCGAATTCTGCTTGAGATAATCTGATAGAAACTTTAGTAGGGGTATGCACAATTATTTAAAGGGAATCCACTTATTGATAGCAGTCCTTCAGAGCCAGCCAGAGTGGTTGGGGTCCCTGAGGGTTACACTGAGGGCCTTGGAACTCTGTTTTAATTCCAAGAAGTTTGTAAAGGGACAAAAGCTCCATAAGACTAAACAAGAGGATAAAGAGAATGATAGGCAACTGGAACACGGCATGGTCAATTTTAATTTTCCATTTTGAGTTCTATCCTTACAGGACAGAATTGTTTATGGTTAGCAATTTGCATAGCTAATGCCATATGACTTTGACAGTTATAATTTCAGCGGAGGCAAAGTATATCTCCACAGGGGGGATAAAATAGGAACGTGGCCACTGCAGGCTGGTGCTCAGAGAAACTCCAGACTTTTTACACACTAAATCAGCCTTGAAATTCTGATGAGGCATTAACCAAGGTCCACATACCCACATAACTCCCCACATACATTTCAGGGTGCCTTTGTCTTTTTATGCTGTCTCCACTTCTCCTCTTCTTTAATTTGAATGCATTTCTCTGTGCAGGAAAGAACAGAGTGTGTGTTATTGTGTTCTCTGTTCTATAACCTCATAGAGGTGGTCCTGGCCCCTACCACTGTCTGAGACTGCACTGAAAACCGGACCAGAGAAACTTATCTCAGAAGACTGAAAGCCAGTCTTCACTCTCTAGAAATTTAATAATGCAAGAGAGGAAATGCAGATACACCCAAACGTAGGGACTTCAGAAAAAAAAAATTTGAATTCATACATGAAATTGTCAGAGGCAGCTCAGTGAACCTTAATGTTATTTATTCATTTATTCTTTCATTCATTCTACAGACATTTATTGGATACTTACTATGTGTTCCTAAGCACTGGAGACAGAAGAACAAACAAGACTCAACCCTGTCCTGCCCTTGTGGATCTCTCAAAATAGTGGAGTAGAAAGACAATCAAATAAGACATAAAGGACACAAACCATAAGAGACTCCTAATCTCACAAAACAAACTGAGGGTTACTGGGGGGTGGGAGGGTAGGGATAGGGTGGATGGGTTATGGACATTGGGGAGGGTTTGTGCTTTGGTGAATGCTGTGAAAGATGTAAGCCTGATGATTCACAGACCTGTACCCCTTGGGCAAAGAATAAAAATAAAATTAAAAAAAAATAAGACATAAATACAAAAATTGAAACTGGGATGTGAAGAACATGATAATGGGAGAGCTCACCATAATCGACGTGACACAGTCATGAAGGGAAGACTTTCATGAGGAGATGGGCACTGAGCAGGAATAAATTGTGTGATGGTCAGGGAATAATTTTCCATGTAGGAGGAGGGAGCATGGTAAAAGGCACTGAGAAAAAGCCAGTGGGTCAGGCATGGAGAAAATATGGGGGATATGCTGGGAACTGAGACGTGATGGGGAGAGATCAGACTACACAATTTTAGGCCTCATTGATGAGTTTCATTTTGAGTAGAAAGCAAGAGTAGCACATACTTCAAAATGATTACCCAGAAGCATCATGTCCCATCTGGATGGAAGCAAGACAGACCTGCATAGCCTAGAATCCAACATGGTTGGGTATAGTAAAGGCACACCCACCCTCGCAGTGTACATTAATTGCTGGGGACAGCAATATTAAGAGATGGCTTCTTGAAAAGGGGCCAAACCGCCACTTGGTTAAAACAGGGAAGTTTTGACTAGCTCCACTAATAAATAATGAACCCAATATCCCTTGCCTGGCCTTCACTCTTTCACATAAATTCAATATGTTAATGCATCTGTAACAAATTAAGTGTCTCTTAAAAGTCCCTTAAAAGTCTTCAAATCTTTTAAAATTTAGAGTGCCTATGGAAAACAAATAAGCAAAATCCTTGACCTTTTCTCTATTCATAAGTAAGATCAATGAACTATGCCAAAAACTGAGAAACCTTTTTATTCCCAGATTTTTTAAAGAATTTACTTTTATGAACCCAAAGCGAAATTGGAAATCTCTTTCAAAAGACTAGCTTGCTTGGTTAGCTTTTGATAATGAAGTCAAGAGAATACTAATATATACCAGTCGCATTGCAGAATAACCTAATCTCCAAAATGCACACCGACATTTGACATATGTAGCCTAGACAGCCCTGGGAATCAAGGAGCAGCAATTTAAAGTTGTTTACTCTTACATAATGGAAAAGGAGGGAGGAGAAGAATTTCTATTTCCCATTAGTCAGTGTCACATGTCCTTTCTGTATGCTGGTGAGTATTTTCTATAATAACCCATTAAGCCGATCTGTAGCAACCAATAAAATACCTGAGAGAATGCACAGAAATCCAAACAGAATCTTGGAATAGAGAGATAAGAAGAGAAGAGTCTTTTGTAAGCATGTTTAAAATAACATTTCATTTCATTTCATTTATTTTATTTTACTTTGGAAAAAAAAAAACGAAGAATGGGGAAGGAAATGCTATTACAGGGCTACCACAAGGAGTCAGCAATTTCTGAGTTTTTCAATTAAGTTGCCAATTTTCAGGCTATTACGCTGCTCCCTGAATCAAAAGGATTAACAATTTTCCTCTTAGCAATTAGAAAGGTAGAATTTTACCATGGAAGCACATGGGGGAAGCCTGTACAAGAAGTTAGAATTAACTAAATCTCCGCCGAAGACCACCCAAGAGGAGCTAAATGAGGGGTTACTTTCAAGTGGGGCTGGGATCAAAGATTGAAGGAGATTAGAACCAATAGGAGGTTAAAGAAAAACATCTGGTCCTTTGCAGTAATCGCCAATAGCGAGGTGGATCTTCCTTGGGGAAAGAGCAGCCCATCTGACCACCGACCCAGCGATGTGCCACGGCGTGCTGATTCCATGGGACAGCACATCGCTGTCATTCTCTGGGAAATACTCCCAAACCAGAAAAACTGACAGGGAGCTTTCTTCGTCAGGAGAAATGCAAATGTACAATTGAGCCTGGGGGCTTAAAAGATGCTTTTTTCCCTGATCGGGCAACATAGGCATGCTACATATTGAGTGTAACCCCTTGGCAGCCTTCCTCTAATGAAGCCCATCACTCTGAGTGGTACAGGTGGACAAGGACCTCTTCAGAGAGCAGTTGAGAACTGAGGCTATCAGGAAAAGGGGGGATGCACATTAATACTGATTTTAATAACCTTGTCACCTTGTCTTACAGAGTAAATGTCCATTTCTGTTGAGGCAAGAGATGTTAAAGTCCTGGGGAGAAAAATGAAAATATTCTGAAGAAATAAGGAAGACGGGACGTTTCAGTATTTTCCTAATAAAAGAAGTCTTTGATGAAAAGAGCACTTTATTTTAAAAGTTCTTGCTTTTTGTAGTCTGCGCCTTTTAAAAGAAGAGCCTACTTTCACATGGTTTCTATACAGAGTGTAATTCTACCTTATTCCCTATTCTTTAGACGATCCTGGAGAATTAATCACCTAAAGGGATGATTAATATAAAACAGCCCCTGAAGTGGCAACTTTAAACGTGCCGGTTTTATCTGTTATCTCTGCATATCACATTTCCTTAGAAGAATTCCAAGGAAGAATTTTTTAAAGGATCAGAGCAAACGTGTTTGCCTCACTCCTCTGTCTAACAGGAAGGCGACTGGGACGAGATCCCATGTGCACTTGGCCATTGGGTCGTGGAGGGCAGCAGGCTGTTTCCTTAGTCAGGCCACAGAGAAGAGAGGACTCACACTTTCTGGGCACTGTCTTTCCACACGTTTTCATCAGCGATGAGTTTGTACGAGGGAGAATCATAAACCATCGGGACTTTGGAACAGAGAACATTTCACTTTTTCAGGGAAGAAACCGAGGTCTGAAAGAGACATAGGTGGCCGTGGGGGCCACTTTCTGCTGGTTTTCATCGAGAGCCCTGGCTGCAGCTCAGGACTTACCTGCCTTTCCCCCCCCGTTTCACCATCAGTGTTGCAGTGTGCACTCAACCCTGCCTGTGGCCCCCACTTGTCCTCCCTCCCTCACACAGCTAGAACACGGGGTAGCAAGGGCCAAGTACCCTTAGCCCAAGTTGGTGCTGGGGACCAAAAGAAGGGAGAACCCAGAGCCCAGGGTCACTGGCTTCAAGCTTTCCCCACCCTAGAAGTAGGTTTCTCTCCTAACCTAGAAAACTGTCGCCCCTCCTACTTGACTTACCTTCTTCTTTAGACCTTGGTTGTACAAGATTGAGAATTATCATATTCCTCAGTTTGTGGCTCACTAGTATCTGTTTGTGCAAAGCCCTCTCCCTCTCCCATTCTCTTTTTTTAAAGATTTTATTTATTTATTTGACACACAGAGAGAGAGAGATCACAAGTAGGCAGAGAGGCAGACAGAGAGAGGGGGAAGCAGGCTCCCTGCCGAGCAGGGAGCCCGATGCGGGCCTCGATCCCAGGACCCCGAGATCATGACCTGAGCCAAAAGCAGAGGCTTAACCCACTGAGCCTCCCAGGCGCACCCCACCTCTCTTTTTAAGTTTTATTATCTTCCCCCTTTATCTTTCATCCCTACTCCGTTGTCCTTCCTCCCATAGGCAGGCCCTCTAATGTGCTTACTATATGTCCTTGGATATCCACGTGTCCTTGAATAATTTAGTGGGGTTTTTTTGTGCAGTACCTGTTTTTAATTTACAAAAGCAATATCGCATGAAGCTCTTCTTCTGTTACTTTTTCACTCAATGTTCTTTCATTAAGATCCATTAATGCTTCTGTATGTGAATCTAGTTTATTACTTAGTTTATTACTTCAAACTGCTGCATATTAGAGCAGAATATATATAGAATGTATCCTAACACTTTTCTTATCCATTACTTCCAGGAATGGACACCTAGGTTTCCATCAGTCCCAGCTACCATAAGTAATACTGCTCTGAACATTCTCATATATACCTCTTTAGACAATGAAAACATTTCTTTTGGGGAATGTGTCTGAGTTAGACTACTGGGTCATGGGGAAGATGTAAACTGATTTTCACTTCAAATTTGCTTGCTACTCTCCAGAATGTCTGTACTGCCTGCAGTACAGGAGAATTCTCCCATCCTAATTAGTACCTGGTGTTACATGACTTTCTAACTGTTGCCATCTAGGCTTCTCTCTTCATTAATAATAAGACTTGTGATTTGGCAATTTCAATTATTATTTTTATGCTACATTTTTCTATTTTATGAAATTATGTCTAATAATCAAATGCAGGAAAATTTATTGTGCAGCTTAAACATGTATTGGGAATAACCCAATGCCCTGATTAATGGAACACTATTGGTAGGGCATACCCAGGGTACCATACCAAGTTACGGTGAACAACCGTAACTGTAAAAATTCCTCTGTGACCACTGTTCGTCTGTGAGAATTCAGAAGTCACTTCTGGATTAAGTGTGATCTACAGATCATTATCGTGAAAATTAGCCCTCATTATATTTTCCCTGCAAATATATCAGCTAAGAAATTATTTTGTTTTATAATAAGGAACAATGTTGGAAAATGTAGCAGACATATTTATGATTTCCATGCTCCTTCATCCCACCCCTACCAGCTCCCCCACACTCTTTTGGAAATTGCTCTCCGCTCATTGAAGGAGTGGTCGTAAGTCCATGTTGCTACCTCATGATCCTGCTCTCTGGCCACATTTTATAGGATGAGAGAAATTCACTGACCTAACATCAAACTCATCTATAATTTGGGATGAGCCAGTAGGAGACTTATGACCTTGAACGAACTGAGATAAACTCAGTTAGACATAGTAAGTGCCAGAGGCAGCACCTGGACAAGACAGAGCTGATGTGATGAGAAGGCATAAACTAGAAAATTGCAGAGGATTCTGATTTGCAGAGAGGAACAGAAATTACAACTCAGCTATAAGTACATGAATCAGACAGGCAGGAGCCTTACTGGGAAGAACCTTTATATAAATCCCTCACCTAACTGCACTCCCACTCTATAGGAAATGAAGCCTTTTGGACATTCTTCTTCAAAGACATGCTGCATCAACCCCAGGCAAGGGACTGACTTTCAGGGCTCTGTTTTCTCCAGTTCTCCAGAACTCCCTCCAACCAAGCACCATCCACCACATTTGAAGGAAAATGGAACATCTGAGCCTCCACTACACCACACCTGTTAGAAGTAAACTTTGGTAATTTACTCTCAAGGAGATGGACAGGGAAGGAGAGTCAAAAAAGAACTATGTGTGGTCTTTACCAGAGAGTAACTCCAGCATCTAAAGAGTCAACTAAAGTATGGATGATTCAAATACATTCTGTACAAGGGTACCTGGCTGTCTCAGTCAGTGAAGCATGCACCTCTTGATCTCAGGGTTGTAGGTGTGAGACCCATGCTGGGTGTTGAGATTACTTAGGAATAAAATCTTAAAAAAAAAAAGAAAAAAAAAAGAAATCCTGAACCTACTGGAATGTCAAAGCTAGAAGGGACCTAAGCATAATATAATTCATATATTTAATATGTTTTTAAAAACCAAATAGTGTTGTGTTCTTGTTTTACTACTTTGAAGATGCTCTAAATACTGTTTTTGAACAGAATCAATTGATTTGGTGGAAGTCATCAAGATGGGGAGAAGGATGTAGGAGGAAATAAAAAATGAAAGACCTGTGGTTGTAGGGAATTACTTTCTTAGTGGCCAGAAAACAACTTCTGGGATGACCTTGGAGAAAAAGTTCTCCCCAACAACATTTTGACAAGTGAACCAGTAACTCTCCATTTGTTGCTGTGAATTAGATGCTACCAAACCACCGGCTCTATAAATTAATAAGCTAAGTAGAGTAGACAATCATGTTTTCCCTTGTCCCTAAACTTCTTTTCAGGTGGCAGAATGAGGTGGTTAATGGAATAGGCTGTAAATTGGACTATTGACATTTTAATCCTGGGTCTATCTACTCAGCCACTATATTGAACAAGTTACTCAACTTCTCTACACTTCAACTTACTCATGTATAAAGGAGAGATAATAATAGTGCTTCCCTGACAGGGTTGTTGAGATGATTGCCTTTAGAAGAGTGCCTGGGAAATAAGGGCTCAGTGTTTTGGCCATTATAATTATTATTTTGGAAATAGCACCACAATTTTCCTTCAGGAAACCACCATTTCTCTCATTCTCAGTCCAGTTAACTGAGGTGAACTGACCCCCTACGTTAGTTCCTCAGATATTGCAAGAGTAGTTTCTTTGAGAGTCAAGGTCAGGACTTTTGATTAGAACAGGCATTTTTCTATTCACTGGCATTTGCTCAGCTAATGACAGTAAGTCTCAACCCCTAGAAATCTTCAAATTGCAAGGTCCTGCCTGAGGATTAAGTCAAAAGGGTAAAAAAATCAGAGGTGAATGAGGCAAGGGACCAGATCTTTATGACATTATTTAAGCCACTGGATCTAGCTGTACCTGAAACTGGTAGCTGATCTCCTTGGAATTCCCAATTGTGTGAACCAATAAATTCTCTTCTTTGCTCATCTAACATATATTGGGATTCTGTTATTTATAATTGAAGGAGTCCTAAATAATATAGTAAATTATGGCTAAAAAAATTTGGAGCTAAGTAATACATTTCTTAATTAATTTATAAAAAACTTTCATTGAGTACCTACTTTGTGCTAGACACTGTGATACAGTATTGAACAAAATAATATTTTTATTCCAGTGAGGGAAGTCAATCAAAAAACAAAGCTGTAAGATTGAACTACATGAAATTGTAGGTCGTTTTTGGAGGTCAATACAGTGAAATATTGACAATTGCACATGGTTCATCCTAATACCTAAATGTCGTACTATAGGTACTGTTTATTATAAGAGGTTGTATGCTCTGAGGTGGGCCCTGTTGCTGGTTTCTAAGTAAATCACCATGAGAGGTTTTTAGTTTTACCTCTTCATCCCACAGATCCCCACTCCTCCTGCCATCATTTCTTCTATGATGAATTAACTCTACGTACTACTATAAACTGTTTTATCATGACAAAGAGATACAACCACCTTAGAAATCATTTTCCTATCACTTAAGTCCCTTACACCTCTAAAACCACATTGTTAAATAATCCTGGGGCCATAATTTCCTTCACAGGTTGTCACTAAGAACCTGGCTCACTACCTACTTCTTCTAACCTATTTACCTACTTGACCCCAACATGGCCCATTTACTTATTTATTCAAGTTTTTATTTAAATTCCAGTTAGCTAACAGATAGTGTAATATTAGTTTTAGGAGTAGAATTTAGTGATTTATCACTTATATATCACTTACATATAATACCCAGTGCTCATCACAAGTGATTCCTTAACACCCATCACCCATTTAGCACATCTCCCCACCCACCTCCTCTCCAGCAACCTTCAGTTTCTACTCTATAGTTAAGAGTCTGGTTTATGGTTTGCCTCTCTCTTTTGTTTTCCTTATGTTCATCTGTTTTGTTTCTTAGACTTCACATATAAGTGAAATCATATGGTATTTGTCTTTCTCTGAGTGATTTCTTTCACTTAGTGTAATACGCTCTAGCTCCATCCATGTTGTTGCAAAGGGCAAAATTTCATTCTTTTTTATAGCTGAGTAATATTCCATTGAATATAGATACCACAACTTCTTTATCCATTCATTAGTCAGTGGACATTTGGACTATTTCTATAATTTGGCTATTATTGATAATGCTGCTATAAACATCAGGGTCTATGTGTCCTTTTGTAAATACCTAGTAGTGCAATTGCTGGATCATAGGCTAGTTCTATTTTTAACTTTTTGAGGAACCTCCATGCTTTTTTCCAGAGTGGCTGTACCAGTTTGTATTCCCACCAACAATGTAAGAGAGTTCCTCTTTCTCCGCATCCTCACCAACATCTGTTGTTTTTGGTGTTCTTAATTTTAGCCATTCTGACCACTGTGAGGTGATATTTCATTGTAGTTTTGATTTGTATTTCCCTGATGATGAGTGATGTTGAACCATATGTCTGTTAGCCATCTGTAGGCCTTCTTTGGAAAAATGTCTGTTCACGGCTTCTCCAATGCGGTTCCTTTATAACTGAAATCACTTGGTACCCTTTCTACCTGCTCCTAGTCAGAATTCCTCATTCCTGTTCAGTTGCTCATTCCTTCCTTCTAACTTAGAACACCTGGCCATCCCACATCATCTGTAGTTTGGGGGAAGGTTACATCTTGCTCAGCTAGTGGGGATTTAAAAGGACTGAATCTGGCAGGAGAACTATTTATATTGGGAGTGACAGTAAAATCAGAGTAGCCATGGAGTGGAGCAGAGAGACAAGCTAGGTGCCCCGAGGAAGTGGACTCTGAGACGGAGATAGGCTGAAGGAGGTTATTGAGCTCTTGAGAACAACACCTGTAGAAAGGAAGGGAAGAGAAGGAAAGGAAGTGGGACTAGGTAGAGGGAGAAGTTGAGCTACAGTGTAGTCCTAATGGAAGCTTTAAGAAGGCTGAAGGGAGTTCAAAGTTGGGATGACCCTTAAAACTTGTTCTGAATTGGGGTGAAAGAGTAAAACCATAATATTCAGAGTGTGGTACCCAAGAGAACTGCTACCTTGGTGCTAATATGTTATCAGCAATATTCATGGTGTTTAAAGTATGTTTTGTCTTCTTAATTTTAATTACAGTCTTTTCCCACTTATTACCAAGCCCTTTTGGCCCCTAAGTATGTGTTGTCCTTAAAAGCCAATCAGAGGCTTATTGAAAACATGAATTAAAAAATGAATAATTTGTGATTAAAGGGAATGAAACAAGTCTATAATTCATACTTTCTACAGGACTGTTTATGTTTAAAGAAGGAATTTGATAATTTCATTGTCAATATTTAAGATAACTTAATATTTTAATCTCTTAATAAATGTTGGCTAAGCAGTTTGTACTAAATATTATAGGCATACAAATGAGAAATGATCCTTAATGTCAAGAAACTTGCCTTCTAGCTGTAAGTCATATAAACAAATAATTCTGATGCAATTCAGGATGTGTTACTACCAGCAGAATCACCCAAAATGCCCCAAGAATTGAGAGGCTTGAGTCTCTATTAGATAAGGGATGGGGTAGAATGCTTTGGGGAGGCAGTGCACTTTATCCAGGCTCTGCAGGATGAATTGAGTTTGGATGAAGTCAGTGAGGTGTTCCAAGCTGAAATAATGTCATGGACAGAGTAAGAGAAAGTCGTGTGTATTAGCTGCATGATGGTATAAATTCGTGTAATGGCAAGAGACAATACTGTAATATAGATTTATCGTCAGGTTCTGGAAACGTCCAAGAAAGTCTTAACTACCAGACACCTGAGTCTTAAGAGAAAAACACTCTGGTATTCTATCTTGTGATGACTGAAAGTGAAAACAGGTTCAGTTACAAAGGGTGATGGGACTAATTTGAGACTTGGAATAAAACTTAGAAAAACAAGAATAAACAATATATTTATGAATATATTTTAATTACTGTCAGTTTGTCCTTCAGAAGTAAAGCCATCTCTTTGTAAAGTGAAAGTGAACCTCGTCTCTAAGGGTCAGAAAGTTCTAATTCATTTTTATCATAACCTTAGTTTTCAGCTAGATCCAGTCTAGGTTATCCGCTGGCATTTTTTTGATAGTCTTGTGGCTCACCCTGGGTAGGAAGGTGGACCTGTTGAGTTAGAGCTGGACAGCCCCAAGTTTCTTTTGAAGAAATCCATGATTAATGTGTTCTCACATCTACCTCAGCAGGTTGCACATTGGAAAGGTCTTTCCAAAGACTTTAAAAAAAAAAAAATTGCAGGGCTGGGCAGATTCATGAATGTCTTCTAGCTCCAGGAAAGCCATCCAGACTGGAGATTTGCCAAAGGGCATACTTTGGCTTCCTGCCAGTATTCTGTAGTGGGGAAACGTTATGTGGAGGGACTTCCTTTGCTCTAGTGAAAGCTTACTAAAGGTCAGAAAATTATCCATTTTACCCACACACAGAGTCTGACATTCACAGATTTATTGTGACTCAGGAATTCATGACATATCCTCAGAGTTTACCCTGGATGACAAAGAAAGTAGAAATACGATAATGAAATCATTAGACACAAACATTAGTCTTTTCTGCACATTTTCCTCACACTTCCCCCCCCAAAAGTATAAGTAATAATTTGATTTGTTTCATCTTATAATTCTTTAAATAACTTCTAAAAATATTTTCCCAACAGAAACATAATACCATCTGGTTCAAAATAGCTAAAACCAATGTATCAAAGTGCATATATAGTCATTTTTCTCTAAAGTTTTAATTAAGTTATCATATTTATGGTTTCATTTTTAAACTACACTTTTTATTTTTTTTTTTTTATTTTTTTTTTAAAGATTTTATTTATTTA
The DNA here is from genome assembly GCA_002007465.1 of Ailurus styani. Lineage (NCBI taxonomy): Eukaryota > Metazoa > Chordata > Mammalia > Carnivora > Ailuridae > Ailurus > Ailurus styani. Next base: position 3,281,682 of record LNAC01000145.1, read on the forward strand.
TTTGACACAGAGAGAGAGATTACAAGTAGGCAGAGAGGCAGGCAGAGAGACAGGGAGAGGAGGAAGCAGGCTCCCTGCCGAGCAGAGAGCCCGATGTGGGCCTCGATCCCAGGACGCTGAGATCATGACCTGAGCCGAAAGCAGAGGCCTTAACCCACTGAGCCACCCAGGCGCCCTAAACTACACTTTTTAAACAAAACATTTGATATTAAGGAAACGAAATATCACAATGTCAGATTGGTTACTTCTAACCCTGCACTCTCCATCCTATTTCTCTTTTACTTTACATGCTGAAATTAAAGAAAATTATTGTCTTATTGTTGTTCTTTCTGAAATAAACAGGGAAAGTCGTGCACACAAACTGTCAAATTTAACAAAGCAATGCATAGAAATTTATTCTTTCCTCATCTTTTTCATTCAATACCAGGCCTAAGACCACCAACCTAGAAACAACTTCTCATTTTAATAGCTCCCATTAATATCTATGAAAACACAGTAAATGCATAATTTTCACATCAGGATATGAAACCACAAGAAGTGAATTATTTATATGGACTACATAAAAGTAATCTAGCAATACCAGTGCTTGCCAAACAAAAGTATCCTTTATAATTTTCATTCACTCCACAAAGATTCATTTTAAGTCCTACCAAGTGCTTTGTATCAAGGCACAAGATTTAAGGGACATGAGATATGGAATATGCAACTCCTGCCCTAGAGAAACCAGACTCCAGTTGGGAAAACACACAAGTATGTGTACACACACACTTATGCATACACAAAATTCCCAGTCATATGTGATTAGGGTTCGATAGCGTCACAATACACAAAGGTCACAGTGGCTCAGAGGAAATAGTGATCACCGTTATTTCTAACAGCCTAAAAAGTTGTCATGGAAATAATGGGCATTTTTCCAAAGGGTAAACCAATGTCCAAGGACCCCATTCTTCACAGATGTATGTATCTAATTGAAAGGAAAATTATGTTGATACTCTGTTACCCTGGATAAATATTTTTATACCTTAACATCCCTCTTCTTTCTTTCTTTCTCCCCCCGCCCACCCCACACCCATCAGCTGCTTGTGCTTATAGCGCCTGTTGCTATGATTCCTACATGTTCTGCCAGAAATCCTTAGCCAAAGTGAGTCTTAATCTCTGAGCACCAGAGAAAATGGTGTTACATTAATGACACATTCTTATGTACAAATGAAAGAGCCTTCTCAGAGTGGAGAAAGAGACATATATATATATAAAAATGCATGGATTTTCTGAGGAAATTTTACTAGGAGTTAGTGATAAGCCATCCTTTGTATTTTCTTCTGTGGACCCAAATCAGCTTACCTCAGAACGATTTATCTTTGTGAATGGATGACTAAGCTAGGTGGAAACAAAGTATTCATACTTTGCAGTTAAGTTTCCTAAGTATTTCTGAACCTGCACATTTAATCTATTCTTTTCTGAGCTTTATCATTTTAATTATTAATTAGAACCAGCACTAGAAGAATGTATTATATCATTAAGAACTTTCCTTATACATAAAAGGTGAGGGAATCAAAATCAGATTGAAACTGCAAGAGTTTCATAACAGAGTGGACATTGCTTTTGTTTTTAACCCTCTGGGGTTGTAGAACCTCAACCAATGAGGTACCTCAACTCTATCACGAGGTAATGCTCCATCATCTGAGATGGGTGGCTCAGCAAAGATGCTAGAGTTACCATGATCCAGAAGCTCTTCCAAATGTAGAAAGAGTTCTATTTTCTTTCAAAACCCTTTTCTGCTTTGTTTTCCTCAGACCTCGACTAAAATTAGGATGTTTCACACATGTGTTAAATCTTATTTGGAAAAGTCAAACCATGTATCTTTTCTTAACAAATTGCTTGCTTTCTGCACCAGCACAATGAATGTCCTTTCCAAGTATCAAGCCAAAAAAGAAATCAATTTACAGCCTGTTATTCAAATTAGACCAGCTGTGAATTCTTCTCTGTGCAGGGAGGTTTTATGGTCATTCATTCTTGAAAAGTTGACAGTTGTTCAAGAAATATGTGTTAATTTCACCAATTGAAATTTTATTTTTAAGAAGTTCCATGTATTCAGAAAGATATATGACTCGGATAGGCTAGCATTTTTGAAAATGAGCAATCCAGATTTGGGGGAGCTGTAAGAACCAACTTTCCAGACAAGATGCCCCTTCCACTAATGAAACAGCGAATTTATTTTACCATTGGGGTTAGTGATAGCCTAGGTTTTATTCTGAGCCATGAGTCTATGACCTACCAAAGAGCTGGAAGACTTTGTAACATTTCTGAGGTTAAGCAAATGTGCCAGTGATTCAAAAAGATGTATGGCTACGAAGCACAAAAGTAAGACATGAGAGATTAGGGAAGGACTACAAGAATCCACTTCTCAATTTTGCTCATCTTTATGGCTATTTTATCCTGTGAAGTTATCTTCAGTGAATAACTCAGCATATTTAGATGTCATGCAAGTAAATTCATTTCTGGATCTACAGGAGCTGGGAGGGTAGTACAAAGAATTCTGAGCTCCTGAAGAACAAGTCTATAGAAACATAAGGGGTTTTTAATAACTTTTTCCTCTAAGAACCTGGTTTTATATTTCCCTTTCTCTCCTCTTATTATCCCTCCACCCCACCCCCCCCATCAGTCACTCTTCTGTGGTCAGTTGGGTTACCACCCAAACCCACAGTGACACCTGCTGGCCAAGCAGGAATGGCAGGACAGAGTCCTGCCAAGGCCCAGTGAGCCTTATGGTATAAGCAAATGAATTTATTGAAACTAACGTTAAATACTATAAAATTATTTTAGAAACTTAGTGATAAAAAAAATTGAGTGAGCATTATTCTCCTGTGAGCAGCTTGGGAGGGGGAAGCTTTTCAGGAAAATCAACCTGACTCATTACAAATATAAATTTTAAGGATTGTATGTGTTTTGACCTCATAAAAATGAGCCCGAAATACATCCTGTACCTAGAACCAATTATTAAGCGTTAAGAACATTGTTGTGCTAATTACTCGTGGAAAGTCACTGTTTACATAGGTTTTTATCAGCTACACTTAAGGTCTAAAATGTTTTATGTTACATTAACTTTAAAAATTCCCAAAAGAAACGCATGAAAATGTGTTGCATGCACATTTGTTTCCCTCAAAAATATTTTTTAGATCTCCAACACAAAGGGTTAAAATTTTAGGCTGAAGACTTTCTTTCCCGCCACTTCCCAAGAACTTCCAATGCTTGGTTGAGTTTCTTTACTGAAGAATATTCATATTTTGTTAATCCTAGGAATTTATACATTGGTTATTTTGGCTGGGTACATTTTTGAGGATGTTTGCTTTGTTTTAAGCAAATCCGTTTCTGACTTGAAAGTACAAATTCTAGTAAAAACAAAGACAACAGAAATATTTTTTAACATTCATACATTTTCTTAAATTATTTACACTTTTCATTTGAAGGTTAAGTCCTAGGGAAAATTCTCCATACACATGTTCATATTTGAACCAGAAGGTTGTCTCTGAGGACTTGTAGCAGCAAATGTGTATTGGACAAAAATGTTGGCCTTCTTCACCCTTACTTTGTGTTCTAGGAGCCAAAACTTCATTTTAGCATGACCTTAGAAGAATAGTGATACTTTTAGCATTTCCTGGTATTTGGTGGAAAGAATGTTTTTATTTGACTGTGGATGTCACTTGGTTTACAGGAAAGATTTGGTAACGTGTTCATGCCAATACTGCACTTACCCCAAATTTCTTGCTATGTAGGAAGAACACATGTCAAAGCTCACTGTTTGTTCAATGGAAAAGATTCAGTACACCAGAAGCTTCTATTATAAACATTGTGACTTCGTGCAATTTACAAAATGTTCTATCTCCATTAAACAATAAACCCTTGACCCCGGAGCTCCGTTTCGGGATTCTGCGATTTGAGAAGGTAGACATAATGGATGGCAATAATAAATGAAAAGTTCAAGAGGTTAAGAAAAACTGTTTAATTATTTCTCTAGAGTGTGGACTGCAGAAACCTTGCATGTCTGCCTTCTTGTGGAAACGCTGCATGGAAGGGGTCCGCCGGTGCAGCCCAGACAGGGCACAAAAGCAGGTTGCTGGCCCTGAGCTGTGTTTATGAACAAATGTTCTCTAGATACCCTTCCATCTCTGAACCTTGTAGTTCCTGCCAGGGCAGATCCAGTGCCAGTCCCAGAGCTCAACATCTGTTTTCCAAAGAGCTTGGATTTGTTAGCATGGGAAATTCATTGCTCATAGTTGCTTCCCAGCTGTGGCACTAGTGAGTGTAGTGTTTGTGCCTTATTTATTTGTAGGAAACCATGTTCTGTCCTCTGTTGGAGGCTCTCTTACATAATCAGTCCTGGACACAGGCTGCTGTGCTGTCACTCCCAGAGCCATTAAATTGCCTTGTGAAGCTGAAGAGCTCCTCCTGTAATGCCTCCTCATTTGAACTTCCCAAGGTTGGGAGTGGGGGTGAGGGGACGGTGTCCCACGTGAGGGTAGACCCAAGGCACCACATTCTTTAAATCAGATGTCCAAGAAATAGGCCAAGTGTATAGACTGGGGGTTTGGTTGGAGAAATAATCAAGGGGATGCTCCAAATGGCATTTTGGAGGCCAGGTGCAAAGTCTTCGAGAAGAGAATGACCAGAGCAGATCTGCTGGGAATTCCTCACAGAGTCTGTGGTGTGCTCAGAGCAAGAGTCAGTAAAGAATACATAATAGGTCTAGACCCAGGATTTTAAGATTAGCAGACAGGCGTTCTCGCTGCCAGATGAATGTGAATTCTTCAGAGTTTCCTATCCCTCAGCTCATCCCCAAAACATTTACAGTAAATTGCTATCTGTCTGATTTCATCTAGACTTGCAGAAACTGGGTCAGGGACACCTGTTCACATGAACATAGGCTCTGGAACTCAAGAAGAAAAGTGTCACGAGGGCTGCAACATGGCAAAGGAAAAGGATTTGGCTTTGCTATGATTTAGACAGTGAAAAATGTTTTTCATTATAGTCTGATAAAGAATTGAAACAGAAATCGTCACAAAAGCATTGTAGCATTTTACTCATTTGTGTCTTAATATGAAAGACACTGCTATTAGCATGCCCATAAAAGAGGGGAAACTGTCTTTTCTCCTATGTGGAGAGGAGGTGTGTGGAATGAGGGTAAGAACTGGAGTTTAGAGTTAGGAAGTTCTGGATCCTACTAATACCTATTTGTGTACTCTTTGGAGGTTTTATTTCGCTTCTTTAAACCTCAGTTTTCTAATCTGTAAGATAGAATAATAGCCCCAACCCCAGACTATTGTAGGGTTTAAAGGACGTGTGTGCCTAAGAAGATGCTGAACACAGGGTCTGGCACTGCTCACTCATTGCTGGCAATAACAATTACCGTTAAGCCATCAACCATGATGATAAAGACCTTGAATTAAAAGCTAGTCTTAAAAAAAAAAAAAGCTAGTTTTGACAACATTCTGTGTGAACTTAAATTTCTTCCCTTTTCTTTGGCTCAGGATCTACCTTTAGGTATCACTGGGATGACACCAGAGTGAATGAAATGTTTCTTGTTTCCAGTTGGTACAAGATTAAAATGAAATCATCTTTTTGAGGGGGAAAGATCACATCCTAGGAGTAAGTGTCTTTATTCCATGCTTACTCTGCAGTCTGCAGATAAGGTCCTGACAAGAGGAAAATGACCCACAGCCTGAGCATTAACTCAAACTGATGGGAGAAGGGGGCACATGACTGGCACTGGACATGGGCCATCAGGTCCCCAGGAAGAGAAAGCCCTGCTGAACCAAAAACCAAGAGTGGGCCAGAGAAGAACTTCTCAACCACCATGCCCCACCCCACATAGTGACCTGGGGGGCCTCCCCTGGATTTGAGGCCCAGAGGCCCGCTTCAAGAGTAACTGAACCATTCCCAAGCTCTCTGCACCACCATCAAGCCCTCCAGGTAAGGCTTATTTGTTTGTCCAGATGCCATGCACATGTGTGATGGGAGCCACAGAGTGAAGAGGACAAGGAAGCCCCAGGAGGGAGGCTAGAAGGGGACAAGGGTGAGGCAAGTGAGGTACATGCCTCAGGCACAAAATGTAAGAAGGCACCAAAAAACTTAGTCATCAAGGTAAATAATATTTCAATGCAATGTCTTAAAAATAAAAATAATCATAAAACTCCATGAGGAACAAAATATAATTTTAAATAAAGATCAGATTGGGAGGTTCAGAAGCACCGGGCATTAGAGTAGCTGGGACAAACTTGAGGCAATGGCTGCACCAGGAGAGACCTAACGCTGGCAGAGCCAAATGGGTGCCAAGATGCCCCCGTGAAAAAGCCCATAAATGGGCAAGTTCTATTTTTGAGGACCTTGCCCCTGGAAAAGCATTGTCCGCATCGTTGCTTTATACTAGACACATATAAAGCTCCCACACACTAGCTGGGAGATAATTTGAGAAGTAAATTCCAACTACTCTGGGTTCAGGGTTCATTCAAAGCTGGCAAAATTTTACTTTTGTCTTCCAAGGAAAAAACTGCTTATCGTAGAGCTCAAGAGATGTCTCGATCCCGATCTAGTATTTACTTTGCAATGTTTTGATGAATGCCGGTGAAATGATTCCAAAATACACAGATTAAATTTCCCTAGAACATACATGGTTTGGGGAAAATGAAAGGGAAATGGTGCTTTGAGCAAAATATACCTGCCATGCCCCCAAATATTTAAAGAATACTACAAAGCTTGCCAAACCCCAAGTGTTTCTGGGCCCATATAGTCTCGCTCTGTACTTGAGAATACCTTTCCACCTCGTTTTCCCCAGGCAGCTCTACTCAGAACGGGAGACCTGTAACTCAATTTTCTCTTCTGTAAATAAAAGCATCTCTAAACGTATAGGTCTGACATCCGCACCAGAAGGCAAGAAAGAAAGGCAAATACAACTCTTTTGGGTCTTGTCATCCACACAGGATCATCACACACTTAGGAATGATATGTCAGGTGCTGATCTTGGAGGACTTGCTCTGCTTAAACAAACAGCCCTGATTCTCATGTAATGTCACACTCCATCCCAAGGCTTTGGAAGAATAGCCCCCTTGTCACCAGGCTCATGAGTCCTTACTGAAATCTAAATACACGGATGAACCAATGAACATCGTTCTCTTCAAATTCAGATATCAGCCAAAAGTGCCTTACTGGGTAGGGGTATGATCCATCTTACCAGATCAACACTGCGGCAGTTGGGGGGAGTTCAGGGTAAGGGGCAAGGCAAACAAATTGCATTATGATGAAAGCCAGAAAGTTGTGTTTGGGAAAAAAGTCTCATTGCGTATATATCACCATCTTCCTAATTCTCCTATAGCAGGATTAGAAATGGGTAAATGAGTATCAAACAGAGAGAAATTTTGTTTCTAAGTGTAAAGTCAAGGCAGCCAGTGAGCCCTGGAGATGTGAGGTTCTCAGGTTGGCAAGTGGGTTAGCAGGGCAGAGGTGAGGTGTTTCCGTTCCTGGGTTTGTTTTGTTCACTCCTTGGCGTGAGAAGCCAGGCACATTTCTTCAATCTTGGAAGCGACAAAGGAGTCCTATTCATTGGGGTTTGTGAATCAACAAAGAGGAATGGCGTTTAATATTTAAATATGTCTCATGTAGCCATTAAAAATCTTTTATGAGTGTTAAGCCATTATTAAAGCAAGATGGGCTCTAGGTCATGGACCCTTTCATGGCACTCCCACAGTGCTAATGAGACAAATAATATCTCTTCATAAGACGATGGCTGCCTCCAGCACTGAATTCAGTGTGCCTACTGTAGTTAAAAATTCTAAAGGAAAAAAAATTACCATTACAATTATCCAACCCGAGGAAATTTTTTCCTTTTCAATGTCTGAGCAAAAACATAGTTTCTAACTCAATTAATGTTATCTTGGGTTTTGCTTTTTGTTTTTTTCCGTGCGTGCATGTGTGTGTGTGTGTGTGTGTGTGTGTGTGGTTGGAGAGGCTGGGTAAGGAATATAGACCAAAGATGATCAAACAGATGGATATTAAGAACACACATGAATGCCTATCATTCACTGCACTAAAGAGTTATGTCTGTAGAAGTTATTTACCTGCTTACGTTTACAGAAGGCATTATGTTCCACCCCACTCTAAGTCATCCACTCTTTCCATGACAAGTGAGGGCTGACGGAAGGAAAGAACAATGACAAAAGCATGGAAAGCTAATAAAAGAAGATAAACATACTGCATAAGAGAAATACGTAAGTGAGCACAGATGCTATAAATTTAATACAACAATTTGTTTGGAAAGACCTAGTCAGTGAGTGATATCCCCCACTTCCCAAAATAAAAGTGTTATTATACCCCATTGCCAAACCATATTCACACAAATGAATAGTAAGATATTTAAGATATCTACATATGTAAACGCTCCCAAATACTCTTCTTTTACTTTATCCCAAAGAGGATGGAGTTTGACATCCAGCTGCTGCCAGAACAGGGCACTCCCCACTACGAGTAACTGAATGGCAACTATCACACCATGAATGAAACACAAATGTGTTATGGTTTTTAGATCATACGTTCAGTACAAAAGTTTGTCATAGCTTTTTTAATGTCATGTATAACTACTTCGTAGTTTCATAAAGTGTTCATTAAACTGAAATAATAAAGAAGTACATAATATGGACCTCTGAGTTCTGATATTGATGGCATATGATTTTTTAAATGAGCACTGACAAGGGACAAACAATTTCCAGGAGTTTTCCAACTACTGTCTAATGTTAAGGCATTGAGAAAAAATTTCACAGTTGACAAGTGGTAGCAGAAGGGCAACAATTACAGTATATACCTTCTGGTTAACTTATCTTGGTTGCAACATTACCATTAATTACAGTGTTATAATATTCAACAAAAATTCAACAAATTTTGCTGATGTTGTCAAGACTCATTTGGTCATAAGAGGCAAAGATGGCTCAGCCAAGGTGCCCCAAAATAAGAAGCACGGGGGCACTAAACTTGGAAACAAAAAGCAATCAGGAATTGAGGTAGCTTTTGTTGTGTGCCTGTGTATGAACTTGTGTGTCAGTCTGTCTTTCTCCCTTTCTTTCAGGGACTGCAGGGACCTTCACCCCCACCTTCTCAGTGCATCTGTTTTACTGTCCCCATTCTCTTGGTCCGCAACCATATAATTGCTGCCCAGGTCTGTCTGCTGTGCTCTCAACTCAGTTCCCTAAAGCTAACCTGCTCAGGCTCTGAATTTCCTCAATTCTATATTCCAACAAGAGAGTAGAGAGAGGATGTCTTCTCTTTCCACCCAGACACCCCACTGGAAGTCATCAGTGAGCCTATGAACACACCATCCTTGGATCCCATGTGCCCCATCAATCGAATCCAATCTTGTCTAGTCAACCCATGGAGTCACTGATTCAGCAGGGCAGAAGCTATTACGGGACACACCCAAGCATAGCTCACCATACTGAGCCAAGACCATGACGGAATATTACAGCAGTGAACACTTGCTGCCAGGGAGGACACCTAAGAGAAGACGAGGATCACATGATGGCCTCTGTGCTTCCAATTAATGGGGAACTCTGTTTTCATTTCGATCTGCAAACAATTGGAAGATAAGTCTTCTCTGTATTTTTTGGTTAAAAAAAAAAACTCAGCCTATACAAGTGCACAGAAATAAGGAAGGTATTCCCTGCTACTAAGTAATTGGAGGCAAGCATTTCTTCGGACTACAGTGGGTAGAGCAAGATAGCCTTGGAAATAAAATGTATTAAAAGTAAACTACAGGAGGGTTTGTGCTTTGGTGAATGCTGTGAAAGATGTAAGCCTGATGATTCACAGACCTGTACCCCTTGGGCAAATAATAAAAATAAAATTAAAAAAAAAAAAGTAAACTACAATAACAAACAACTGTACTTGGAAAAAAAACTTGGAGCGCATGTTCTCAGGGCCCTGGTACATGGAAATGATCATGTTAGAATAGTCTGTAGAAGAGTGAGGGTGACATTTGAGGAGGGAAAACAGCCACTAGGGGACCCAGGAGGAGAAATACAAGGTTAAGAAGATGCTGCTGCTATTAGTATCAGTAATCATTTTTAGTCTCTGTATTAAGGTCTTCTATTAGTTATCCTTGGTCTGGGTTTTCAACAATCCTTAGAGAGGAGGGACTTAGGAAAGAATGTCTAAGCCTTGTGTTCTTGTTGATCATTTGTTACCCATAATTACACTTACATTAACTGGATGTAATAAGCTATATATGATTTTTAATGCACAGAGTGGAACTTAAACACACATCCTTCTTGTTCACTTGATCTGAAAATAGATACTACTGTTGCTGCTCATCCCAAGAGCTTTCAAGAAATGAGAAAACTACCACAAGGTAGTATGGAGCTTTTTCTTTCAAAATGTTTTAAGGAATGGATAGTTCCTTATTATCATCTCAGTCATCTCCCCAGCTGTTTCAAGGAAAGAAACAAAAACAGCCAGCAATCTTCTAATCACAACTGCCCTCTCAATCCACTATGGAAAGAAAAGGAAATGGTTACTCAGACTTATTCTAACCATGTATCTCAACTGATTCCTTTTTTTTTTTTCTTTTAAATAACTTAGCAGTGTGTCCAGGATAAACCGATTCAAAAATACTCTTAATCTTCCTTTATGGCACTGGAACAAAAGCACTATAAGGACAGTGAGAGAGCCTGCCTGGATTGTTCCCCTAGTGCCTAGTCCATATTTGGCCCAAGATAACGATTCAATTTGTATTTGTTGAATGATTAAATTCATTAACTGATAGTAAGCAGGAAAGGGGGAAAGGACAGATGGAGGTAAGAGTCACTAATAACATTTTTGTAGGTTTGTCCTCCCATCTTATTAGGTATTATTATACTAGCAGAATCCAAATTTGGACACTTTATTAAACACAGCTGTTTGATCATACTGAATGATGGACAGAGACCTGCTAAGTTATTTGAATCTAAAAGAACAAGACAAAAAAATGGCAGTCTTCCTTGTCCTCAGCTAAGTCAGCGAATTGTGTTTGGGCTCCAAAGTCATTGTCAAACACGTCTGACTTTTTGAGTTGAAGTATTGGAAATGACTCAGTTAAGACTCAAATGTGACTTGATACAGCATCAGAGATTTTAGAAATGAACAATGATTATGTTTATTATGATTGATGACCCTGACCATATTCTGATTACTCTTTGTAGCTCCACCATTTGAGTTGTAATTCACTGCCTATTAGCTCATATCAATGTCTGGTTATAAAAGTGTACATAATATTTACAATGAGAGGTCTTGGTGAGTATAGTCATACAAATGTGTGAATAATTGAGAGGTTATGCTACAGTACATGCCTCATCAAGCTTCCTTTTCAAGTCTCAAGAACATATTTAAAGTTCAACACTAGACGTCAATAATGCTTGAATTACCGGGGCAGGGGTGGGGGGAGCTGCACTAACTCAGCTGTCAAAAACACCCTCTGCTTTAAATTTACTTGGACAACTGAACAATGGAACTAGTTTACTCATTTAAGGGTTGACTTCATCTAGTAAAGATTTGCATTTAAAAGAAGAAGAAAGAAATAGTTTGAAATTTATTGAGTTTCTTGGTCCTCAAGAAGATAGATTGAAAGAAAGTCAATCTTGATAAAAGAATTAAAAGTTGACTAGATTGCCAAATTTATATTGTAGATTCAGTACAACTGATATAAAGAGAAGTGAAATATTCATATATATGTGATCCAACAAGATCATATTACAGTGGTCTCAAAGTACAAAGGACCCAGCAATAAAATAATACGGTGTAGGGCATCCTACCCAAAGACTACAATTAAGTACCTACCAACTTTGATTTGACTCCACAAGAAGGTTCTACAGTTTGGAACTGAAATTAACCCAACACATTCAAAAGAGTCCTACCTTTTTCCCTAATCTTTATTATTTACATTCCATGGAATGCTATTGTAAAGGATACTTCACGTTTCAGGGGCAAGTCCAAGTTATTCTAATATGAAAATGTGGAGGGGCGCCTGTGTGGTTCAGTGGGTTAAGCCTCTGCCTTTGGCTCAGGTCACGATCTCAGGGTCCTGGGATTGAGTCCCGCACCGGGCTCTCTGCTCAGCGGGGAGCCTGCTTCCTCTTCTCTCTCTGCCTGCCTCTCTGCCTACTTGTGATCTGTCTCTGTCAAAGAAATAAATAAAATCTTAAAAAAAAAAAAGAAAATGTGGAGGAAAAAAGTGATAAGATTTTTAAAATAACAAAACCACCAACATTTTTAGACTTTTATTAAAATTCTAATCCATGTTTATCTTTAATATGTATAATGTATTTTGCAATCTGTACAATAGTCCAAGTGTAGATAATCTCAGGTTACTCCTCTAATGATAGCTTTTTAAATTTTAAACCATCCACAGATAGACTTGGTAAACTTACCCTGAATCCCATATTTATGTAGAATAATTACCCCTCAAAATAGAATAGATTCCTATTGCTGTAGAATCACCCTATTGGATAATTTTCATTTTAAAACCTCTCTTGATTTTCTTAAAGATGAAGGTAGCGTAAAACAGAAAATATGGACTCTTAGTGTTATAAAGAACCTTAAAAGCCAACTCATTCTATTCTCTCATCTCTTCTCTATAAAGAGAAGGGAACAAAGTTTGAGAGTTTGGTGACTCATCGAAGGCCACATACAACAATGCAGTGGCAAAGCTTGGACTACAACACAGTTCTCTGGCTCTTAGTCTGATTTTTTCCCCTATACTATTCTCTACCTATACCAGAAGCTTCTCAACAGCCAGCATTTCTCTCTCCCATGCAAACTCTACCAAAGAAATGTAGTAATTCAGTTCAGAAAGTATTCATTGTGTACCTACATGTGTAGTACTCTAGAAGGTAAGGTGGGCAGGTACAAAGCTGACTAAGGCTAGGTCCCTATCCTTGGGAGGAAGACATGCTTCTGTAGCTAAGAGGGAGTCATTCCAGATTAACACAACTTCAGAGTGCTTTGAGAGGTAGGTGGCATTTGAGAGTAAATGAGGGAGATTTTGGCAGGTGGTTTGGTATTTGTACTGGAGAATTAGTTCATTTTGCCCAACTAACTCAATTTTAACCATTAAAAACTATAATCCAGAAATATAGTAGACTATATCTGGTCAGTGAATGGTGGGTCAGAATGTTACTACAGACTGAACAGACAAGCCTGCAGACTGCTAAATGTACATTTATTCATACTTTTGTCAAAGTTTTTCATATAAATCTGTCCCAACAAAATGCTTTCACTTTACAGTAGAGCAGTAAGGGAAAATATTATTTTTATTTGTTTATGGATTTAAAAATGATGATCATAGAGATTGAAGACTTGCCCATGGACAAGTGGCAGAACTGAATCTAAAACCCGTTTTTCCCACTCCCTGCATTTTTTATACCACCATGTGGTCTTTACAACTTCACTGCTTTCAAACTCATTTTTATGAACATTAAATCAGGTGGGAGGAAGATCTGTACAAGGTCACAAACTTTCAGAACACCACTATAAAACCAGTTTTGATAAATCAGATATCACTGTCACACCCTGTGGACTCACTCACAACCCCCTCTCAGAACAACCTAGCTGTTATCGAGCAGTATTCTCCAGGTATGACTGATCAGGCACTGTATATACATTTGCCTTCTTTCCTAAGAAAACTAGAAACACCTGGATTATGTTAGGTCACTTCTGGGTTTCTACAGCTGGATTTTATGCTTCTCCCCTCTTAAGGAGTTGACAATCTGGAAAAATCTTGATATTCAGCCAAGAAAACAAGAGTGCTTCATTTTGAACATGGACATTTCTATATGTTCTGGCAAAGGAGTGGAGTGGGGACGGTGAGCTGTCAATTATTCCTTATGGTGTATAAATAAAAGTGGGCAATAAGAAAGATGGGTCACGGCTTTCAATATGGATATATTAAGCCAGAAAACCAACCCCCTCTTCTTCCTAAATTATCCTCTTCAGCATAACAAGTGGCTCCATGACTCAAGAGCCTTGGTCAGTAGTGCCCAGTGGAGAGTAACTTCAGGCTGCCTGTGTTTCGGTTGGACCATCTGCTCTGTGGGTCCGTGCAGCTGGGCCCCCACTCTGTCGTTCCTCCACCCTCCCTCAAAGAGACACTTGAAAATCTCCTCACTTCAAGCAGAGGGCAGGGAGCCAGGGGTGGGGTGGCTCTGCTCACTCCGTAGCACACTATTTCTCTGGTTGAAAAGCTTCTGATGTAAAATTAGTCATCAATTTAGCTATTTTTTTCCATTAGTCTAAATTCTGGCTTTCTGAATGTAATGTGTAGATGTAAAATATCCAAACCATGGGAAGAGCTACAGTTTCCAAGACATGAACTTTGAGGCCAGCAAAGTTCAGAGTAAATTTGACATTAACCAAATATTACTTCCCTACCCAGGCTGTGAGCCGAAAAGTCACCATACCAAAAACAAGAAAAGGAGGTTTCACCCAAGGGAACATGAAATGCCCTGAAACAGTGTGAAACAAGGGTTCTTTGGCTTTGGGCCTATGACAAGAACAAACCAAGGTGTACATGTGAGAGGGGTGGTAAACGCCACTTCGCATTTACCAATTGTGAAATACATACATTGTCCAGCCAGGGGAAATCAAATATGAGTAGGCAGATTTTACCTTTTGTGACATCATTTCCTTGACCAAATTGGAATTATTTACACATATGTTTATTTCCCATGAATGTACAGCTCAGTGCCCGTGTGCAGCTAGAGAGTTGATGGCAGCTGTGCCTCTTGTTAAGACGTCCCTTTCACACGGGCGCTCCCAGGCGTCAGCCCTACCCTGATGCTGCTGTCCTTTTCATCTACTTCAGCATTCTCACATGCTGACTTCTGTCCAGCCAATGTCATGAAAGGCAGGCCGCTGTGCTTCAGCTCCTGTCTTGCAATTGTCCGAAACTTTCCTCTCTTGCTCCTGATCTTTTATCATTCTGGTTCCACCCAGCAACTAACTCTTGACTTTGCCTCCCATTGGCCAACCTGAAACCAGCTCCTTGTATTTAATGGAAGCACTTGTGTGTGCAAGTGTTAATCCTCCATGCTCCCCAAGGACAGTGAATCAGAATCATCCATTGACTTGTTCCACTCTTGGACACATAGACAGTAACTTCTTCCTTCGCCTGCCCAACTCTGGTCCCTGGAACTCAAACTGCAACCCTGACCTGTCGAACTCCAATCCCAGTGGAACTGGGGGTGGTTTTGGGACATATTATCCATTACTTATTGTAGAGAAGCTTATTACCTTATTAGGGAATTTCATGCCATGGAATTAAGTAGAAAAATTACCCTCCTCTGGTGAGAGGGTCAGAGGAAATAAGGGGACATTCGTGAATATTAATAAAATGAATTAAAAGAAAAAAACAGTAGCAGTAAGGAGCATTCCTACCTCCTCATTGTCAACAGCCAAAAGCTACAGTAAGTTTGCTCCTAGGAAGCAAACTCTGCTGCTACTCATAAAGATACTTTAAACAGTTTCTGCCTTCCATGGAATAATATGGGTAATATCAATATCCACAATATTTTTAGAGAGGTGCTCCAAATACAGTCATTGCCAAAGCCACAAACAAAAAAAGCATTAGGAAAGCCTAAATAACATGCTCATGTATTTTGCTTGGAAGTTGAGGAATATACAAGAGTCACTCCTCTTCCGTCAGAGAAGGCATCATACTAGAAAATGGGTTCTTAGGATCTTTGAAAACTAGTAGTGAAGCAATTTAGAAGGCCTGGCAAAGGATTCCAAAGATAAGACACCACAAGCACTCAGACTTGGAGTTGAGCAGGGCACATGGCTAGAGGGACAGGATGTTGTGGAGGGAAACATGTAAAGGGGAAAAAGAGGGACTAACAGTAGCTACTGCTCATTACCCATAAAGAAATCAAGGTTTAGAAAAGATGGATAATGTGCTGGAAGCAGGTTATGCTACCTCCCCACCTGAGATTCACTCAGAAATGGTTTCCAGTTGCTCATGACCCTTTGAAATCTGCCCAGCACCAAGCACAGCCTGAGAGGAAGGTTCGTCTTCGTCTTCACGGCAGTCTGTGTACTAAGCCAGCTGAACTTGCCACTGCAGCTGCTCCTAGAATCTGACATTATTATGGTCATGACTGAAAGCCATCTTTTCTTTCACCTCACTTTCAGAGCCCTCTGCCTCTGGCCAAAGCCTCTTTAATCACTGTGGTGTGAGGTGCCATTAGTCCCTCTTAGTGTTCACATACAAGTACCAGTTCCCCCTTTCCTTCAGTGTAGAAAAGCTAGCCAGCAGGGCCCCTGTCTTGCTGCTACCTACTGTGTGCCCTGTGTCCTGTGACTCACAGGAAAAAGGAAGTTGCCATCTTGGATCTGGGCTTTCACAGTGGCTCTTGGGAGAACCAACTGGTACAACCCAGAAGTGCAGAGCAATTAAGGGTCAAACTCTGACCAATGGGAGATGAAAGACGATGGATAAATCCTTCTCTTTCTTCCCATAGGTGGACTATTCTAAGATATAACAATTCAGCAACTTCTCTGAATCTGTCCTGAAAAATTGAGCAATCACCAATGCTGGTTACAAATCTTTGGCCACTTTGGGAATTCATCCCTTTGCATTTGCTCTTCTTCATGGGCTGCCTCATTCTCTTTTTCCTTCACAGTTGTTTCTCTGGAATGACACTTCCTACCAAATTGACAACATAGAAAATTTTGCCTCAGTCTTTGTTTTCCAGGCTAACAGTGGGCTACGGTAAGTGGCATTCCTAATCCTGCACAACTTGTAAGTGACAGAGCTGGGATTTGAAACCAAGCCAACCTCAACTGTGATACACAGATGAATAGAGACCCCAGGTAGCTGTAAAGTTAAAGGATAGAATCAGACTCAAATGAAAAAAAAGAAATGATAGGCCTGTCTGAATTCCTAAACAAGAAATAAATAGAGCAAATCCAGTAGGACAAGTGCTATATTCTGCAATTTTGGCTGTCTGCATCCAGAGGAAAATTACAGCTACAAGGTATTCTGCCTTTCATCTTTCCATCACTCTGCACTGTCTTGCAATGATCGGTGATCTCGATTTATCCTGGCAGAAGAATTTATCCAATGAAGATAATCAAAATTTGCTTTTACGTATAATTCACTCTAAGTTCCTTCTAGGGCACTATCTCTAAAATGGGTCAAAACATTGGCTACCTCAGAAGAGACTCCCTTTACACTAGCTCTTTGATTTTAAGACAAAGACTGCAATTTAAAGATCTTGACCACAAAACACCAGTTACCACAATTCTTGCATCTTTTATTAGCCTTATTCTCTTTCTATATAGATTCTCCAAGAAAATTTAAGTTAAAAACTCTACATGAGCAATAACAACAGAACACTCTCCTAGAAAAAAAAATCATCTAACAAAGAGGTATAATTTTTGAGACTTGTATATCTTTGATTTCTTGTACTGTCTTTAGGAGGTTTGGTTTTTACATAGAATGGTGACATTCCAGTAACAAACAAAACATCCCTAACATATATTTTCCAGTTCTACCTCATGGATTTAGATCTAATTTTCTCCATTGTGAGAGATGGGCCACACATCACCAAATGAATTTTCTCTGCCTTGTCTTTTAGCAAACTGGTGCATCTTCTCCCTGGAGTACAGTTAAACAGATGATACAATAATTTCCTTGGACTCTACCAGTCTTCCTAGCTCATCTCCTTGAATTCTCACTTCAGCCTCTACAACATCATTGTTGTCTCATTTATCCTCTTGCATATACTCCTCTCCCTTTGCCTACATTCCATCAAGGACAACTCATTAGCAAAGATCACAGAGGAGTCTCCTTGTTCACATAAAACCACCATGACCATTAGAGAAAACTAAAACTATTTAAACTATCCCTTCTGGAACACTTAACCACAAATATCTAGAATCAATAATAAGCCTGGTATTGAAATCTTTCTTTTCCTGCAAATGTGCACAAATGTGTAACCTTGAACATAAAAAATCTTGAACTGAATCCATTTGGAATTTCCAGCTTAGTGATGTCTGGGTTCCACACCAACTGACCATCAGATCTTCAAGGAAGTACTAGGAAAGCTGGAGGTGGTCTATTCATAAAACTAGCTAAATGAGGTGTTCAGAGGCATCACTAGTGTAAATTTCAAAGCTTCTATCTGCCATCACTGTTGCTATAAAATTTTATGTGATTGAAATAAAGATTAAGGGTGGATTTGGATGGGAAAAGAAGTCACTTGTCCAAGACCAAGAAGCCAGCCAAGAGGTGTGTAAGGAAGTAGAAAGTGTCATCCAACTCTGGGCCTTGAGCAAGATGTTGGCAGTGAATACTTCAATGACTGAAAATAGGTCTAAAAGCATCATGTCCCTTTTAGGCTTACGAAGCCATTTTCTCTCTCTGCCCGTGTGTTTATAGCAGAGGGGTCCCCAAGCCATGAGTCTTGAATAAGATGAATTACCTCAGGATTGGGACAACACTATTTATAGAGAACCACTTGTCCATTGAAGATCTCTTTTTTCTCATGAAATAATCACTACCACTCAAGATAATAGAATCAAATGGATTTCAATTTTCAGAAAAGTACTTGACTATTCAGAAATAGATTTTAAGGAAGCTAGTCATTTGGAACAGAAAAAAATAAACATTTCTTGACCCACTTTTTAAAATATTTTAAAGTGTCTTTTGTTTGTTTGTTTATTTTTACTTTGACTTCAGTGGTTTCTTGGAATTCATTCAAGCCACTTCAACATGGCCATGTAATTCACATGCCATTCAAAGTGTACAGACCAAAGTACTTGTGGAGAAATTCAAGGAGGAGAGATTATCCATTTGATCACTTTTCTGTTTGAAGGAGAGTCACCACTTAGGTTTTACTATGAACCCAGCTTTTGTACTGCGGTTGTTATTGAAGTCGAGAGGGGATGAGAAAAAAATGAAGGAATATTGCTTTTGAGGCGATATTAAGTGTTAGAAAAATAATTTATATTTGTTGAGATTTTGTACCGAAGATGGAGCAGAACCTTAAAGTCGAGGAGTCAAGAACTCTCTTTCCCCCAGAGAAAATGCTGTCCTACTGACGGTCAAAGGGGAAAGAATTATCCCTGCAAAGTCCATCCATCTGCATGGTGGTATAAAGGGAGAGATCTAATGACCTCTCACGATTCCTTTCCCTCAAGTCTATAATTAGGGAAACACCAATATGGTTAAAAGAAAGGACAAAGTGAAAAAAGAAGTCTTATTGGTAAAAATGACTTTTCTTCACTAGGGAACTCTAATGGAGCTCAACCACTTCATGATTTTTTTTGACCCCTGATTTTTTCCCCATCTTCAAATGGCTTCATATCCTCCACTTTGGGTGGCAGAATTTAACAAGAATGTTGGCAATGAAGGATGGTTTCAGGATAAAGAAGAAGGAAGCAAATATTTTTTGAAAAATATGACAAAAATGAAGGTTATATAAGGAATCATTGAGGTTATAAAAAGAAGCTTAGTTGAGAGAAGACTATATGAGATAATAATTCTGTGTGGAAGAGAAAAAAAAAGATATCTTATGTAACCGCTCAGGACAGAACTAGGGCTAAGATACAGCATAATGGGAAAAAGATTTTAGTTTATTTTAAGGGAAAAAATTAGTTTTCTAACATCCGAACATGCTGCATAAATAAGGAGTGAGTTTTCAACACTGGAAATATTTTAATAGAAATGGGATGACCCTTGACAGGGATGTTGCTAAGGGAATGCCTCCTTGGAATAATGATTGTACAATATTTCCGACTAAAATATTCCTTAATTACCAATCAGCACTGGTAATTATGATTAAAGTTTTTCAAATAAAGAAGCCGGCACCAAATCCACAAATTTACACAGAACTGCCTTTGAAGTGGAATTATTCATTTGTTCATCCATTCATCAAATAATTCTTTGAGCACCCAAAATATGCCTGTAAGATATTAGGCACTGCAGTGCAGCAATGGAAAAGCATATAAGGGCACAGCCTTCGTGGCACTTGAAATCTTGCGGGATACTACACCACAAACATTTTTACAAATAATACATAAGATAATTTTAGGCAGTGACAAGTACTGCAAGGAATACAAAAGTAGAGTAATAGAGAAGCACCCCCACATACCTTTTAGCCAGGGTGAGTAGGGAGGTCCTCTCTTGGAAATTGTCATTTGAGCTTAAGACCTGAATGAATAGAAAAAGCCTGTCATGTTAAGATCTGGAGGAAGAAGGTTTAGCCAGGGGAAACGGCAAATGAAAGGGCTCCTAAGTCAAAAAAATATCTATATCCTGAAATAGAGTGAAGTCCAGGTGTCCTTGTGAGATCAGCTCAGACAGAAAGGCAGGATCCAGATCATGTAAAACTGTGTAGACCACAGTAAGACATTTGGATTCTCCTCCCAGTGCAAGGGACAGCTACCAGAAAACTATAAGCAGGGAATGATATGGTCTGACTTACTTTTTAAAATTATGCTGCCTATTGTGTAGAAAACAGCTGTCGGGAGGCAAGGGTGATATCGGGAGGTCTAATTAGGAATCTAGTGCAGTGGTTACGTAAGAACTAATGAGGGCTCAAGGAGTAGCAAGATTCAAATAGCAGGTTGGCTATTCTTTAGACATTTAAACATCCCACCAATTTGAATGCTGTTCAAAATAGAAATGACTTAGTAGTGTGCCTGTGTGTGTATGTATGTATGTGTGTGTGTGTGTGTGTGTGTGTATACACACACACACACACACACACACACACACACACACATAATACCTTGAGGAGTATATGCATAGTATTTAAAACTGGGAACAAAAGTTGAATAGAAAGCAATTTCTGATACTCAAGTATGGAGCAAATTGATGGAGAATTTAACATCAACAACAAAAACAGAAAAACATGTAAAAATGTCATTTTATTTGCCTCAAAAACACTCTCACAGTTTTCTAGGGAAAGTAAAAAAAATCCATTGTGTCTAGTCATATAATAAGACTTAAATAGTAATGAAGTTAAGTGTTTATGACACCTGCTGGGATGGATTTTTTCCTCTAGCTATGAGAAGACAACATGAGAACAAACCACCGACTAAATCTAGCCACAGAGCAATTAACATAGCAACTGACAGGCTCCTCCAGGTTTGTTGAAAAGAGGAGAAATAAGAAACCACCTTTCAAGTCTTCATTCTCATTGTTTTATATTTTACGTTGGGGGAAAATATGCAGTTGTTTGGAAACTGCAGGTGATATGACCCATTCAAACTGTTAAACAAAATTCTATTGAGTAAATTTAAAGATCTAATTGGCTTTATTCAATGATTCATGAGTTGGGCAGCATCCCATCTAGCAAACAGAAAAGAGCTCCAAGGAGCTGTACAAAATGGAAGACTTTTATAGGCAGAAGGGGGTGGGACAAGGAAGTTACTAGCAGAGAGTGGATTGCTTCAGGCAAGGTCACCTTCCTTTGGGGGATGGCAGGGGTCTATCAGGTAAATTACCTCACTTGTACTGATCAGGAAGTTCCAGACTGACTGGTTAAGATTACATTCCTGGGAAAGGCTGAAACTGCAATTAGGCTAAGTATTAAGTCTCAGTTTGGTGACGCAGGCTAAGCACAACTGACTCCATTTTGGGTTCTTTCTTTCTCTTTCTCTCTTTCCTTTCTCTCTCTCTCTTTCTTCCTTCCTTCCTTCCTCTTTCTTTCTTTCTTTCTTTCTTTCTTTCTTTCTTTCTTTCTTTCTTTTCTTGAACCAAGATTTAAACAATGGTTTTATATGCAGATGGATAAGCCATCAATCACTTGGCCTTAGGTGGAAAATCTTTGCTTAAGTCATCAACACTCCCAAGTGTAATCCTACCTGTGTTAAGCAGAGGGAATTCTGTTTTTCTACTGTGATTTGATATTGAGAAATAACATGAGCAGATAAGCTTTATAACAGCACTAGAAACCCCTGTTATTTCTAGCAAATGAGAACCACTAGACTCAATGAGCTGAGCTCTGCCTCATGGTCAGTGTGTGTGATGACCAAGGTAATGCGCCAGAACCTGGATCACTCGGAGAGAGCTGAGCAAGAAAGCAGAGTAGTTGAGACAAACAGTGGGGAAAACGTGGTGGGGGGATTAAAACCAATAAGATAAAGAGACTAGCTAGCTCCCTAATTTTTTTAAAAAGATTTTATTTATTTAATTGACAGAGAGAGATTACAAGTAGGCAGAGAGGCAGGCAGAGAGAGGAGGAAGCAGTCTCCCTGCTGAGCAGGGAGCCCGAAGTGGGCCTGGATCCCATGACCCTGAGATCATGACCTGAGCTGAAAGCAGAGGCTTTAACCCACTGAGTCACCCAGGCGCCCCCCAATTTTTAAAATTATTGTTTTACTGCATATTTCAATTTATTTCAGTGTGAAGATAACTCAGGAGAGCTGCCTTTCCTGAAGACTATGCTTACATGCATCACACCCAGAGTGGTCCTGAACCCTGAGTCTTGAAAATTCCTTCCTCCTGTTCCATTGTTAAAACTTTAAGGACTGTAACCATTTAATGTCTATTGAGTGGTTTCAGTTTGGAAGCTATTCAAAATACTCCTCCCTTCCTTCTCTTCCTTCCTACCTCTGTAGCACCACAGCTTCAGTGTGGCCCCACACACTCTCTTCCAATTCATATTTCTCACTTTGTTCCAAAGAAACAGCGGGAAATGCCAGTCAATATAAAGTTGGTAGTACAGCCACGTGAAAGGAAAGCTCCTGCACTTAGGGATCTTCAACTTCTTTATGGCTAATCCCTACATGATTATTATGCAGTGTTTGCAAAAGAGATCTGTCATAAGAGTAAACATCAGTGTGTATATATACACATGCCTATGTGTGTGCATGTGTAGACATGTCTAATGCACATATGTTCTAAAATAAGTGTTGGGATGAAATAGCTGCAAAATGGCAAAGGCTATCAATATATTCATTGCTTAAACTAGATTTATCATTTAATTCAACTATGAACAATAATCACAGGGCAGTAATATTCTATACTGGTGAAGAGCATAATCTAGATTTGGACCTCACTTCACTACTAACCAGCTGTGTGACCTTGAGTAAGCTACTTAAACTGTGCCACAATTTTCTCATTTGGGGTGACAATATTACTCAAAAGATTTAAGACAAGATTACTTATAATCTTACAAGACAAGATTACTTAAAGATGAAATGAGCTAATACAAGAAACTGTTATGTGTTTGCTATCATTGTCATCATGGTTGTCACTGTCATTAAGTTATGACTTTCCAAAATCAAGAAATAAGTTATAAAATAGTATCCCAGTATTAGCTATTGTTATAAAAGAGAAATACTCATCCTCACAGATTTTCTTCAGTCAATTCGCTTAAAAAACATTTATTCTGCCAATATGTTTTAAATGCTTGCTATGCACTAAGACTGTTTACATACCAGGTGCTAGAGACCATCATAAGCAAGACAGACAAGGTCTCTGGTTTTATGTTGCTTACATTATAGAAGGCTGGACACTATGTGTGGTTCATGTATGCCAAGAACCGTTACAAAGAAGTTTCGGGTAAAACCCAGTTTTAATGAAGAAAATAAATAGTTTTTTCTGTCCATAGGCAAGAGATTAATGTGTTAATGTCTTCTAGGATTTTATCCTGATGTCATTCCTATGTAAATAGATCACATCTATTTTATAAGCTACAAGAAGACTTTATGTTATTGATTTTCCTCAAATTATTCTGCTTTCTTCACAAGGTACCTGATCAGGAGAAAGCAATATTAGACCCCTTCACCTTAGACAGTAATACGTTTGACTACAAAAGATAAGAAAATGTGAACAGTGTGTATGTGAGCCTCGAAAAATTCATCAGCAGCTTTCTTGGTCCTTTCAGGCTGCTATAACAGAATACCATAGACTGGGGGACTTAAAAACAACAGAAATTTGCTTCTTACTGTTCTGGAAGCAGGGAAGTCCAATATCAAGGCACCAACAGACTTAGTATTTGGTGAGGACCCACACCCTGGTTTATAAACAACTGTCTTCTCACTGTGTCCTCACTTGGCAAAAGGTTCCAGGGAGTTTTCTCAGGTCTCTTTGGTAAGGGTACTAATCCCATTCAAGAGGGCTCCTCCCTCATGATCCAATCAACTTCCAAAGGTCCCACCTCCTAATACTGTCATTTTGGAGGTTAAGATATGAAATGTGAACTTGGGATGTGGGGGAAACAAATATTCAGTCTGTAACAGCAGGTATCAAAGAGAAGGAAAAGTCAAATCAAGCTCCATTATAATTTGACTTTGAGAAATCTCAGCTCAAACTACACATGGGGAAGGCTGACCTTGCACGAAAGATCTAATATCCAAAGATTTAACATTGAGGCTCAGAATAGGTTTAGAACACTTAACTAAAGTCCAGTGGTTTGGGTTCTAATCTTGGGCAATGGGTGGGTAAGTCTTCAAATCTCACAGGACCTTAGGTTCCTCTTTTGTAAGATGGGACAAGAGTACCTATCTTGGTTATCTCATAGGTAAAAAATAAAAGAGATTTTAGAATATAGACCCTAAATAATGGTCTTGATGCTGGGGCATGGACCATACTGTAGTGCTGACCTGCACAGAACTGTATCAGTCAGAATTCAGCCCAAGAAGCAGAACCAGTAGGAACTTGTTTCAAAGGATTGACCTTATACTGTTGTGGGAGCTGGATAAACAGTCTCTGTAAGACTGTTGTCTCCACGTGTGTTGTGGAGCTTGAACCACAGGACAGGCAGTCAGGAAAAGAAGATAGCTATAAAGTATAGGATATCAAGGGTAGGCTAGAAGCCAGAGGCACAAGCTGAAATCCCTCAAGGGTAGATAAATCCTATGTCTGACCTTGGTGATGGACAGAAGCTGAACACTTCTGAGAGCTAACCAAACACACACTTGGCCCAGGAGTCAGAGAAACTGAAGCAGGCTCCAAGAGAAGTAGAGCAGTTGCAGGCCAGGCCCAGTTGCTGTTCAACACCAATCATCAAGTGACTCAGCAGATGAGCAACAACATACATGAGCTACAAGATGGCTGCTGCTTTCTGGCAGTCCTCCAGATCTCCCAAGAATTTTCCTTGTGGTTCCTTTGTGACCAGAAACATACAAGAAAGTGAATTCTTGGAAATGTAATTCAGCCTAACCAAGCTGACACACTAAAAAACCATCACGAATCCCTTGATTATGATTGGGAACTTGACATAGCAATTTTTACATTCTTATCCATACAAATGTCACTACGTTCTAAAGCCCTGGTACTGCAGTGGCTAGGAGTAAGAACTTGAGAGACTTCCTTAACACAAGTTCAAATCCAAGGTCCAACATTTTCTTGTTTTGGGATGTTAAGCAAGCAAATTATTTAACTCTTGGTGCCTCAGTTTCCTCATCTGTATAATTGAGATTATAATACATGCCTCTTCAGTCTGATCAAAGATTAAAAGAGGTAATGCAAGTGAAATGCTAGAATAGTGCCTGTTATGTAGGCAGTGCTTAGTAAGTGGTAACTGTTACTCTAATGACACTCACCATTGGCTTATCGGAACCAACTATATTAGAACCAAATGCCTGAAGAGATTCTCAGGGATCTCCTACCTCTGCTCAGCCAATGTGTATGCTTAAGGGAAGTGAAAAAGAAGTGTGTAAAGGACATTCTTGAGGCAAATAAGAATGGAACCAATTTATACTTCAAATCATAGAGGCTATTATCATATTTTCCCACCTGCCAGAGATATTTGCTGAAAGAACATTGGTATTTTGATGCATTATGCTTCCAGGTTAACTCGCATGGTGTGTTTATCAGAAAAAAGCATTTAATAGGCAAGCTGTATTATGTTAGACAATATGAGCTAAGAAGCAGATTTACAAGTATGGACTCAAAACTCTGGGGACAGACTGCCTGGGTTCAAATCCTGGTTCCATCATTTACTTTGCTTAGGGAAGTTATATAAACTCTTATCTCATGTTCTGCATCTGTAAGATGGAAATAATGTTAGCATCTATGAGCTAGCAGTTACTGTGAGAATTAATGACTTATATAAAATGTCTAGAAAATTATGCAGGGTAACCATCAGGTAAATGCTTGCCATCACCACCATTGTCATCACCCACAGACCTTATCTTCTTTTGGTCAGGAATCAGAACTTGTTAATTCAGATCTAGTCATACCTGACAGGAAGCACAGAAAACTTGACTTGTACCCAAGGACCAACACTTAACTCTAACGCCTGTATTCCTACTTATTGTGATCTACCTGCTCCTTTTGCCTAGACAAAAGGACTTGATTTTTTACCTACCCAGAACTAGAGAACCAATTAGGTCTTCATTTTTAGCTGGATTTCAAGACCTTCCTCCTGGCCAGCTGTAGCCAGCTCCCACTCATACTCCAGAGTAATAGCCCATTAGAAAAGACTTCCATGACACCCTTGTGCCTAAAGAGAATTCATGAAATAGTTTTCTATTACTTGTCTTAACAAGTCAAAATAATGGACTATTTCATAATCTCATTGCCCTAAAGAGAAGGCATCTTTAAGGTCTTTGCTCACCCATCGGAAAGCGTCAGATGATTGAAAACTGAGCCCTGCTGCTCTATAAAGACCATAGATTTTCTCAAATGTTTGCTTTTCCACACTTGCACCTGCACTTCACCATAATAATAATGCATAAAGAATTTTAAATAGAGAGGTGTCTAATTCAGAACACAGACCTTAAGGAAAGATTTCTGCTTTTAAAAGAGATTCTTATAAATGATTTAGCAAATTTGAGTATATAACCTGTCCAAAGTGCTAGCACACTTTGCTTCAAGCAGCCAATTTTGCAGGCAAAGCTGTGGTTTTCTTGTTCCTTCTGTGAGCTGTGGCTGCCATTTCCTCATGGCCCAGCCCTCAGTGATGCACGAACCAGGGATGTATTTCTCATTTGTGCATAAAAGTGGTTTCCTTGAATTATGAGCCCCGAAGTTCCAAGATGCTTACTGTCTGGGTGGCCACACAGGTATAAGTGCATAAAAGTCTGTTCTTAGCATGGCTCAAGGAGTGAACGTATTCACTTCAAACAACTCGTCTCTCTGGGAACATGCTACACAGCACTCCATCAGAGAGAGGAATATTTGTGGTCATAATGTACTACAGCAATGGTACAAGGAGACACACACCAGGAGAAGTTAGAAAACCAAAGAGCAAAATAAATCCAGCTCTTTATAGGATAGGATCCTTTAGCTTCCCTCCCCACCACCCTCCTCTGAAACATTTTAGCTCCTTGGAATTCAATAGAAATGCCAAAAGGGAGGTTGTGTCTATGAAGCCAACCATAAGCCCAACAGTAGCAGAAGTTAAAATCTGGACTTTTGGAAAGAATAAAAAAATAAAGTTATAAAGGTTTTTTGGACAAAGGTCTCTGAATTTTTGGTTCCTTGCACAAAAATAAAGATTCCAAAATAAAAGGACTCCATAGATCCTTCTCAGAGTTGGAGAAGGAAGGCTCCCACTGGCTATGCGGGGTTGCTGGAGTGGCACATATCCCTCAGAATCTGAGCCTGGAGGACAGCGATCAGCACATCCCATAGGGCACCCCAGGCTTTCCCCAGAGATTGAGGACCACTACCACCAGATGAGTCACCTCTGCTCTACCATAGCAGAGAAAAAAGGATGAAGAGGAATTTGGCCCCTGGGATTAATGCAAATTCTTCAAATTCGCGAGATCCATTTTCTCTTTTGAGCAAGTCTTGGGCCCTGAGAACCTTTTTCTTCCAAAAGCCAAAAGAACCCTTAAAAAGTTACAACTATTTTCCTGGAAAATGAACTCCAATTGGAAGTACCCAGTTTCCTCTAACAGTACGTCTTACACTCCTCTTTCCTGCCTATGTACCTCCTACGTACCCAACCATCACTGATTATAAGATATACATTTGCCTATTAAAACAAAACTGCCAAGCTGAGCAATATCATGATAAGTCATTATGCATGCATGAATTTGACTCTGTTTCATTATATGTACACTTGAACTAAAATTGTCTACAGATGTATTTTTGACTGTAGAATAGATACACCCCTAAAGAGTTGCCAGGAAATCTTTGAAAATAGAAATGTATCTTCTGAGTGCTGGGGAAGCTCATTACTTCCAAGAGCCCTGAGATTAATTATTTAGTAGGGAAACAATGCGTATTTATGGAGGGCCTACTGGACGAAGGATATGAAAGAAATATAAGACATGATGATCTTTGTCCTTAATCAAATTCCAACTCAAGGAATTGTTTCAAGAATTTAGATTTTTATTTATTGTATTTTCTTAAAATGAGGCCACCTGTATACAACATCCAAGAATTCCCAATCTCACCTTATGCCAGGAAAACAGCCTGTGATAAGGCCCTGTGGTCAGATAATGCTTCTTTCTCAAAGCTGGGACAGTCCTGAAGTTTGGATATCTTGGGCCATCCAATTTACAATGGTAATAGTCCAGGATTGGAAGCTACTCCTCCTCTAACCACTACCTCCCCATGCCATAACTGTCCTTTGTTCACACATCAGTTGGACAAACACACACACACACACACACACACTCTCTCTCTCTCTCTCTCCCTCTCTCTCTCTCTCTCTCTCTCACACACACACACACACACACACACACACACACACACACACAGTTTTCATTGTCTTGGGGTACTGAATGAGTTCAGCTTCACCAGTCCATTCTTCAGGTGCTCACTGACTTCATTCTTCCTCCGTCCCTCCGCTAAACAGAGGAGAATCGGGGCAAGATCAGAGTGCTTTCTGATGTCGCCATGTAAGTAGCCTTAATCCACCTGCGTCTCAATCCTACCCTATCCCAAACAAAATGGGAACAAACCTACCTCAGGGCAGCTGAGATTCATCTCCCTGGTGGTTCAGTATTGATGAAAATATGCCACGATGGTTGAGAGGATCCTGAGGGTCTCCTAAACATGGTTTAAGTGGCAAAGGACTATTGGTGGTTCAATGGCAGTAAGGGAACCCAGCTTTTGGAACCCAGCTAAATTGGAGTCCCATAGGTACCTCACTTTATGAACAGTTAAATGCGTCCAAGGCAACATGTCTAGCTCTCGACTCTTGGAGCATTTGGACACCTCCTTCTCTACATGCCTTCTTGTCAGCTTCTGTGACACCACGCTCTCCTGGTTTTTGTCTGTGTCTCTACTTACAACCGCAACAACAGCGGCAACAATAGTTGTTCTAAATCATAACAATAACTTACATTTGTTGAGTGCTTCCTCTGTATCAAACACAGCACTACGTGTATTCCCATGTGTTATCTCAAGTCCTAACCCCTGACTTCTCACTTTATTCTCCCTCCTCATTTCCCCAGTGGACTTAGAAAACATCTGTGAGATAATCATTCCCAAGTTGCTATCTCTAGCCCAGACCTCTATTTTACATTCCAGACCCACTATCTAACTGCCTTGTTGGCAACTTTTCTTAAATGTTTCTCAGGCATCTCAATGTGAACTTTTCATCTCTCCTCATGCAGCAGTACTTCTGCAATGTTCCCCCAACTCAGTTAATGGTAATACAATAACCAGATATAAGGGTTATTCTGACACTTTCCATCCCTCAACTCTTATATACAATCCATCGCCAACCTTGTCAATGCAATTGTCCCCATGATGTATACCAAACCTGCCACTTTCCCCCCTTTCCATGGCCACCTGTCTCACATGGACCAATGCCATCACCTCATAACCAGACTTCCTACTTCAATTCTTGTCCAATGCCAACCTATTCTGCACAAAGCACTCAGAATAATGGAGATGAAGACCAAATATATATTTCTTATTCTAAATCACAATATCACACTTTTGCAATAAACATCCTTGAACACATACAATTTCACACTTTTCTATTTCTGAAGATTCATTCTCTAAAAATGAAATTGTGGCCCAAAGTATCTGCACAATTTAATTGTTCATATACATTGTCAATGTGCCTTCTGAAGATTGTACCAATTTATCTCTCAACAATTTCTGACTAGTCTTAACACTACATAGTAAAATGTTTTAGTATTCTACTTTTTTACTACATCGGAATTATTGGGATGGTGCCATCTTCTTCTCATGACATTCTCCCCAGTGTCCCTTTACTAAGTACCCCGTCAGGTATTTGATGATCTGAAGATGTGGCCTTTATAACTGCATATTTTACTTAATTTCCCCACTTGGCCCAGCTTTTCTCCTGCATCAGAGAGATGTTGGTGAAGGTTGTATTTGCTAGGATAGACTAGGTTATGCTGCAGTAACGAACAAAACTAAAAATCTAAATGGCTTACATACAAAAATTTATTTCTTGTTCACATAGTCCAATTTAGGTTTTGAAGACTCCCCATCACAAATTTCCTTCCCATGGTGGTTCAAGGTCACCTGCTTCTATCAGGTGGCTCCACCAGATCCCCATGTGGTCTCCTTGCTTGAAGGAAGGGAAGAAAAGAGAGCTGAAGGGTTAAGTAAGAGCTTGTAACTCCCTCAGCCAGGAACTGACATACATCATTTCCCTCAAAGTGCATTGACCAGAATGAGTCACGTAGACACACCCAAGGATCTTGGTGAACTTTCAATTATTAATTAAATTTTTAACTTCACTAAAGACTGAATAACTAATATCAATAGACATTTTATATTAATAAATTATAATTGACATTAATAGATAAATTATATATATTGATATAGATAGATATTGATAAATAATTTCTTTTATATCTATTAAATTATATCTCTGTCACAAAAAGGATACTTTTATAGATAACAAAGGCCTCTCTCAGAGGGCCCAGACATTGTCAGCCTATCAGCAGCCTTGCCCTGACTTTGGTCTTCTTGGTAAAGTGGTATTAAAATATAAAAGTAAAACTGTACATGTATAACCTTGCTGTGCTTCGTACAGACAGACATATGCCACTTTACTCCACATGCTGAAATGACCGTTGCCAGATGATGTGTTTTTTAAGTGGACACAACTTGGCACTGGACTTTTCCGCCTCTCCTGTTTCTAATCATCCATTGCCTGGGCATGTCAGGGTCAGGCTTAAAGACTTGCTAGAACTGGATTCAAGATTTACGAGAACGAGATGTAACCAGGCCTCTCCCAGAGGTTTGGGAAGAACAGCTGGAGTCTGGCCCTTTGCATCATGACAAGGACTATTAAAAACTAAAGCAGTGCTTTTCTTTTCTTTTCTTTTCTTTTTTTTTTTTTTTAAAGATGAGTATAGAAAAGCGAAAAGCAATCCAAAGGAATATCAAAGGGATCCTCATAAGAGGCACCTATAAAGCAAAAGATTGTAATGGCTCTGGCTCTCTACCTCACTCATATCTCAAACTCTTTGTAAACAAGAGGCAAAGATTATTAGGTTTGAACTGTGGATTTTCCCCCTTGACCCATTCCTGAATGGAGTTGAATCATTCCCGCTCAAAGCAGTGAGGGGCTGTTTTGTTCTCCGGGCCTCACCCTGTGCTGATGTAATGCGCCCGGGCTGTGTTTTTCTGATGAGTGTGCTTCGGAGGGTCCTCGCCAGGAGGAGGGAAAGCTCTTGCCCAGCACTCCTGGAAGGGCAGGGAGGGAGGAGTGAAGAGCACAGACGTCTGCCGGGGAAGGGACTGACAGCTCATGCTGAGTATTGGAAAGTTCACCTTGTCTCTCCTCCTCTTAACCCCCAAGACTGCCCCCTGCCCTCTTCATCCCCTCCAAGACCATCCATCCCTGAGAGGTCATAACTCACGCCAGAAAGCTCTGGTCTCTTGAAACCGGTGGCTGCAGCCACAGCTCTCTCCTGTGCAGCAGTGACCGTGAAGTCTCTAGCCTAAGTGTGTCTGGAGGCTCCCTGAGCCCGGCTTCTCCCCTGAAGGAAGAAGCAGCAGCTCTGGGGCCTGAAACACAAGCCCCGGGGTCGTCTTCTGGCCTTCCTAACAGGCAAACCCCTTGTCTTGTGCGAGTGACTGGTTTTATAAATTAATTGATTTACTTGTAATGTTGAATTTGTATTTGTGAACATGTCGGGAAGACCAGGACTGACAACAAAGTTTAATAAAATAAAAATATAAGCATTCTAGTTATCCAACTCTACCACCACCACTGGCCCACCCCATTCCTTCCCCCCCCCCCCAATTCTCCTCACTCCCTATTCACCTCTTTAATGCCTTTACTTTCCCTATTGACTTTCACTATTTCCTGCTATTTGAGAATTATTTTAATTTATAGAATTAAATACACAGAGATTTTTTAATGTGGCAGTGATGTATACAGATAAACATTTCGTAAGCGATTTCTTAAACTCTCCAGGATACCTCATAAAAATTATAAACAAAGTTAGTTTTTAGAGTAATTTTATTGTCTTTCATCTGAAAGCAGCTTTAGTGAGAAACCTTTACTAACAATGACATATTCCTAGTGGATTGGTGGGAGGGGTATGCAATCCTTGACTGTAAAAAAAATTAAGTAAATCTATACTGATGCAAACCATTTATTTAAGTTTAAATGTATCTTGATCTATTCAAAAATTTCAACTTGCTGTCTGTTTCATAGTTGATTTTTTTGTAATTCCCCTTGGAAAAGGGAGCAAAGTATGGGGGAAGCAGCTTCTTTATTTGAAGGAGGACAGTTGCTGTGTATGCTATGCAAAACAAACAAAGAAAAACCCATTTTCTGGTTCTCTTTCATCATGAGGGGAGAGCATGTTAGTGAAGCATCAAGAAGTCTGCGCAAATGACTAAAATTATAAAAGAACACAGTTGCTCTAAAACCATTTTTTTTTCCAGTGGTGAGATTCTGGTTGTGGAAACTTTAAATCTTGATAATAAACATTAGCTTAATAAAATGCCTCCTGAAAAATCCCCTATTATTTTTGGCTGAAAACATTCTAACCTCACCAGTCTCCAGTATTAAAATGTACCTTATTACTAAACAAGTGAAGAAAAAAAAAAACTTACTTGAACTTATTGGTCTAAGACTAAAGAAAATTTAGAAATGGAGTCCATCCTTCATAAAATTTGGCCTTAGAATCTTGCCTCCTCCTACCCCCTTGGGGACACCTCCATGGGTATCTTCTAGCCTAATGGCCTTCTCAGCAGGGCTCTACCTCTGGCTATTTCCAAGAACGTAGAGATCACTGTGGCACTCCAGGGTTTGGTTAGGTTTGATATTTGGATGCTTCCATACAGCATGGCTAATGCCATTGGCAGAATCTGAAAGGTGAAAAGTCAAGTACTTCTCCAGAATAGGATTGTGGAGAAAACAGCAGAGCCACTCCAGGTAAGATTTTCCAACTCCCGGGTGACCAACTGCCCAGCCCAGAGCCAATAAGTGGATACTTGACCACCTACGCCTTTCTGCTTCCTATTCTGTTGCCCCTCTCTTCACCTCCCTCATTCCCTTCCTCTGACTTTGCTCTCCTGAGCCCTCTCTTTTCCCTCTCTTATTTTGTCTCCCTCCTTTGTTCCTTATGTCTGCAAGTATCAGCCATTTGCAAGACTTTCTCCACTAGTGCCCCCCATATATGTATCTCTGTTCCCTAAAGCTAAGCATCTTCATCAATCAAATCTTTATCAAGGTTCTACTACATACCATGCCAGGTATTTGGTAAGGAACGATGGTCCAGCCTTTAGAGCACTTAGGTCTGGTTGGGGAGAGAGTCACACATGATTTGATTATAGATTATCAGATTCAAAGGAATAGAGAGAATGACAAGGATGGCACATCAGCCAAGGTTTGGTCAGGAAACAGAAGCCACTCTCTCTATATAAAAGATTTAATATAAAATCAGGGGACCACAGGCCTGCTAGAAGAGCTGGGACAGCAGATACCAGGAAAGCTGCTCTTAAAGATCAAAGATTGATGGTAAAGATGAAGCTGGGCACGGGAATGTGATGAAGGAATCAGAGCTTTCCAGGAAGTCTGCAGAGGGGGAGCCTACAGAGAACTGTGTGAAGCCCATGCAACCATAAAGCAGAAGCTCAGGAAGAGGTCTAAGAAGCTGCCACCCCTGACTCACACCCCGCTGAGAACAGTGATCTCCACTTCACTTCCACCCCTAACTCTCACAGAAGGTCCTCACAGTGGCAAATTTAAATGTGGAGCTCTTTGAGGGAAGTGATTCTAATAAATACAGTTCCCAGTCTTAGACAAGAGTGGTGATGGTGGTGGTGGAGCTCAGCTGACTACAGAAAATCCACCCCAAGTAGGGAAAGGGTGCTGAGGGAGAAAGGCCGCCTAACCCAGGTGAGAGTGGAAGAGGAAGGAGGCTGAAAAGCTGGGTCTTAAAGAATGAGTCAGCCAAGCCAAGGAAGGCAGGAAAGGAGGGCATGCCAGGCAGAAGGCAAAGCATGAGCAAAACCACAGAAGGGAGCTAAGCAAAGATGTAAAAGGAA
Organism: Ailurus styani; assembly: GCA_002007465.1. Lineage (NCBI taxonomy): Eukaryota > Metazoa > Chordata > Mammalia > Carnivora > Ailuridae > Ailurus > Ailurus styani. Next base: position 3,316,099 of record LNAC01000145.1, read on the forward strand.
AGAATTAATGTTAATGGTAGCGATTTTCTCCTCTAGTTTTTTGTTTTGAATCAAAAAATAAAATGATTTTTTTTTTCTTTCTTTCAAACAGAGCTTATCAGGAGACTCCGAGTACCCTGGGGAGCCTGGGGGACTCAGTCGGTTAAGCTCGGGTCATGAAGTCAGGGTCCTGAGATCAAGCCCCGCCTTGGCTCCGTGCTCAGAGTGGAGTCTGCTTGAGATTCTCTCTCCCTCCCCTTCTCCCTCTGGCCCTCCCTCCCAGACATACACATCTGCTCTTTCTCTCTCTCAAATAATAAATAAGATCTTTTAAAAAAGAAAGAGAATTCAAGTATATACCAAGTAAGCCTTCTTAAGACTTACTCAGCAGGCGACAATAAAACAAAATGGTTAGGATTGGGTGCTCTAGAATCAAACTGAGAACACAGTTCCACCACTTAGTAGCTGTGTAATTTCAGGCAACTTCTCTGAACCTCTATTTTCTTTGTTTGCAAAATGCCAATAACCATTAGACCTCTTTTTGAGGTAACTGTGAGCAATAATTGAGCTATTCCATGAAAGCACTAAAAAATGTTAGCTGTTATTATTCTTATAGTTCTGACACCGCTTGAGGGGGGAGGGAGGATCTTAGCCTTTTACAGTTTCCTATTTTTTAATCATATATTCGTGCTTCCTATGACTGTATGAACATGAATGCATACATGGATAATTCATATGCTCATAATTGATCTCCAGTTAAAGTTCAAAACACAAGGAATGCTGATGTCAAAATTATAATACTAATGAGGAGCATAAAAATAGTAACTTTGCAAATTCATCTCAGTATTATCTTCATCACAAACTCCATTCCACACCATCACAATCTTTATGGTATATGAGAAGAAATCCCTGGTACTTGAACAACCAAAGTTACAAAAAAAATTTAGTGACAAGTATTACCTGATTTAGCTTTCATTTACTAGCAATAAAGACTACCCATATTTGAAATGTATTATTTGTGCAAAAGCAATTTACCAATAACAGCCTCCTGGTTTCAGATTTAGGAAGAAAACAAGAAATTCATAAAATCAAAGCAGTTAAGCTCTTAAAGCACCAAAAGCAAGAATTACAAACATCAGACAGTAAAAGAATTTTTGTCTAACTTTTATGCCATTAAATAAATGTCAACATACATTTTCCCGTGTATGTGTCCTCATACCCAAATACAATGATATCTTCAGTGTATTTATCTTATGCTTTTTACTTCATAATTTATTGAAAGAAAATTAAATCATATTCATCACTTGTGAAATGAGGAACAGGCAAAAATAGGTCTATCTATTATGGTTATTATTGACACTGGATTGAAAATAAAATTAATAATAAAATAATCTGGGCGCCTGGGTGGCTCAGTGGGTTAAAGCCTCTGCCTTCGGCTCAGGTCATGATCTCAGGGTCCTGGGATCGAGGCCCACATCGGGCTCCCTGCTCTGCAGGGAGCCTGCTTCCTCCTCTCTCTCTGCCTGCCTCTCAGCCTACTTGTGATCTCTCTCTCTCTCTGTCAAATAAATAAATAAAATCTTTAAAAAAAAAAAAAAAAGAAAACTCCAAGGAAGATCAAGAGCTTATATAATTTTAAAAGGGGAAATAAGTCAGAAAAGATTTGGAAACCCTCTGTGGGCAATGAGGGCTTTTATGCAACAGATGGAAGGATGGACTAAAGGAGAACAAGACTGAAACAAAAAGAATAGTTAGGAGGTCCTTAGAGGAAGCCATGTGAAGAGGGGTGAAGAAATGGTAACAGGGTTGGCCTGGAGAAGAGAGATTTGAAACAATACTAGGAAGCAAAATTGGCGGAATTTGTGATGGAGTGTGGGGGTAGAATTCCTCAGTAAAGACAGAGGGAGAGAGAGAAGTCATAGGTGGCTCCCAATTACTAGTTGTCCAATAGGGATGATGGTGCCACCAACTTATGTAGTGATTGATTGGGAAGAAACCGATAGGAGAGAATATAGTGAGCTCAATTTTAGGCAATCAAGGATGCCAAATTTTTTTTTTTAAGATTTTATTTATATATTCGACAGAGAGAGAGAGATAGCGAGAGAGGGAATACAAGCAGGGGGAGAGGGAGAAGCAGGCTTCCCAAAGAGCAGGAGAAGTAAGGTGTAATTTCTCTACTATAAAGGCTAATGGCTATTCTCAACCTGTAAACATTGCCTTAGCTGTGATCAGAAGAAAGAGGAAAATTATGTTTCCTGTTTCAGGGTTTTGGAAAGTGCTATGCTTTTTTAAAGGAACTCCCCTCCCAACCTCATCTGCCTGGCCAATTTCTATGCTTCCTAAAGCTATCCCTTGAAATGTCACCACCACTTAGAGGCCTCCCAAGACCTTCTTGGTTGAATTAGGTTCCCCTTCCATCTGCCTTCTGGATGCATTTAGATTGCTTCAATCACTGAAGTTCTCCAATGTCTAACTCATCAGACAGGGAATCTTTCGATTGTAGCTTTGGTTGGGTTTGTCTCTGAATTCCTTGGAGCCAGCTAACATATGGTAGAGACTCGATATCTAACTGAAATGGAAGACACCTAAGAAGAATAGGAAGAAGTCATGGAGAGAAAGGAAATAAAAGGAGAAGAAGCTAAGGGAAAGAAGAGAGGAGGTGGGTGAAAGGAAGATAAAGATACTTTGAAACTCTAACAACCCAATCAATTCAAGGAATATTTCCAGGAAAAATACTCACTGACGTGAATGAAATTTATCTGCCTAAATCTCTTCTATGTCAGTGATGTGTGAAGTTAAGGACTTAGGATCTACCAAGGCTGCAATTTGATGAAAAAGGAAGAGCTGAACCAATGTGAATTAAATGACTTAAAAATAGTTTTGTATTGATAAAAAAGAAGTAGAAAGATGTAGACCAAATATGCATTACATGGGTATTAGATTAGATACTATGAAAAATGCCCTGCTGTGGGGATACTATCAAGCTAGAAAATATCACTAAGGGAGGTTTTCAACTCTATGCATAGAATTTACAGAAAAGCCAAAAGGAAAAAAAGAAAAAGAAAAAGACACACTGATACGTATGATGTGATATGTAGAAATAAGTAATTTTATTTTTTATTTTTTTTTAAGATTTTATTTATTTATTTGACACAGAGAGAGATCAGATCACAAGTAGGCAGAGAGGCAGGCAGAGAGGAGGAAGCAGAATCCCTGCCGAGCAGGGAGCCCGATGCGGGCCTCGATCCCAGGACCCTGAGATCATGACCTGAGCCAAAGGCAGAGGCTTTAACCCACTGAGCCACCCAGGCGCCCAGAGATAAGTAATTTTAGAGGTGATTTGAAGGCAGTCCTGCCCCTGTGTTTCATTTCTCAGGCAAGATTACTTCTTTGATGACCTTTTTTCCCTGAGCTCAAATGATTCTGATTAGGAACTATGACTGAGATTATAAATTCATCCTTTTGAACAAATTTTAAAAATTGAAAGCCTGTAAACATCATTCACCAGAAGCCCTAATTTTTAAAAATCCGTACCAAATGAAGTTCGAGATCATGATGGTCCACATTTAGCAACTATAAAACAGCTCAAAAGGACATGTTATTCAAAAGGAAAACTTGGACGACATGATCAATTCATGGCACAAACACTCCTGCTGTTCTCTTGGTGTTTTCTCTGTGCTGCATCCCTGGCCCTGGCCACGTCCACCAGATGAACCCAAATGCAGTGAGCAGACGACAGAGGGGAAGGCCTGCAAATTCTTAGTAAAATGTTACTCAAACAGAAATAAGAAGGAGAACAGAACAAGTTAAGCAGGACTCCCTTCACCAGGGATTCACAATATATTTCATGACGAAGATACTTCAATCCTCTTAAAAAAGGCATCCTCTCCGGTGCCAAGTTCAGCACCTGATCTTGCCGCTCGTGAAAACACTTTTCTGGTCCAATTCTCTTGCCCAGCTTTGGAGAACTCTGCACAACCTGACATGTAAAGACACCAAATCCAAGCCCAGATTTTCCCATCTTTGACTTTAAGAACAATGGATTACACAGAATCATCAAGGAGCATAATTTCCAAGCAAACGGCTCTTCATGGAGGGGGGGAAACTCTCAATGCATTCTGTTGAAACAATTATTTGCAGCATATCCCAGATTTTTTTTTTCTGGGTCCCTCATGATGAAGGTTTTGCCCATTCACATGTAAACTGTAAACAGACTGACAGATGGAATTCTTTTGTATAAACAATTTCAGATACACTACTCCTCCGTGGCTGTGTCAGTTGTTTACAGTATCAAAAAGCCACAGATACGCCTAAAAGTAAGGAAAGTCCGTATTTCTGCCAAACATTTGCACAACATCTATCCATAGTTTGTACCCGGGTGCTCAGAGTGTGGCTGATGAAATGCAGTTTCTCGAGTGTATTTATGAGAATCATGTCAACAGGTCTCCCCGGGAATTTTCTAAGAGCACCCCCCTTCCGAAGAGGCCCCTGTCTTTGTGAAGAGACCACAGAGATGGCCGGACCAATCTAGACGCCAATCTAGACGGAAGGGGACCCAGAAGAAACGCACCCAATGGGCAAGCAGAAAACGCTCTCCTCCTCACTTGGCATGCTTCTCTCAGGCTCCCTGCCACATTCTCCAAGGCAAGGGATTCATTTCTCCTCTTTCTGGAAGCCCAGTTTCAAGAGTCTTGGGGAGCTTATTCTGCAAACTTTCATCCCCATTTTAGACTTCACTCCCTTACCCCCTTCAGCCATTAAGCACCTTAAGTCTTAATTCCATGTACTTCCTCCAAGGCAATCCTCTTGCCTGACTGTTTGAGCTATTTGGAATCTCTTTTTCCCTTTTTTTTTTTTTTTTTCCTGTGCCCTCCTCCCCAAAGTTCAGCTTTTCTGAGAAAAAAAGGTTTAGTTTCACAAACTCTGCCTAATGGTCTCCAAATCAGTAGAATTCAGACAGTCTATTCTTATCTAGCTCATGTGCAGAAGCTGGTTTTGTTTTGTTTTTTTCTCCACAGAGTGAAGTTTATTCCCAACAAATTTCCCCTCCTCCCTCCCGGGTCCAGAAGATGGGAGGAGCCTCTTAGAAACGGGGAAGGGCCCTGGCCCCCCAGGCCATGCCGTATCTGGCAGGTTCTAATGAGATATAATTCAATGCGATGTAATTCATTTCTTTAAAGTACATAAATCATCTGTTTTTAGTATTCACAGAAATGGGCAGCTAATACCACAATCTATTTTAGAACATTATCATTACTTCAAAAAGAGACTTTGTAACTATTAACAGTCACACCCCAGTCCCCGCCCCACTTCCACCAACCGCCCCAGTTTTAGGAAACCACTAATCTACCTTCTGTCTCTATATATAGATTTTGATAGTTCAGACATTTATATAAGTAGACTTATATAATATATGGCTTTTTATGACTCTTTTCTTTCATTTAGCTTGCGTTTAAGCTTTATCCATGTTAATAGCTTGTGTCAGAATTTTCTCTTCTTATTGCCAAGTAATACTGCTTTGTACGGGTAGATCATTTTATTTATCCATTTATCAGTTGATTGAACATTTGGGTTGTTTCCACTTTTGGCTATTTTGGACAATACTATCATGAACATTCATGTACAAGTTTTTGTGAACATATATTCATTCATTTATTGTGTGTGTGTAGCTAGGAGAATTGCTGGGTAATATAGAAACTCTATGATTAATCTTTTGAGGAACAAGCAAACTATTTTTCAAAGTGGCCACACCATTTCACATCCCCACTAACAGCATATGAGGGCTCCAATTTCTGTACATAATTGGCAATTTGCTATTATCTGGGTTTTTATTAGAGCCATCCTAGTGGGTATGAAGGTTTTGATTTGCATTTTCTTTATGGCACGAACATTTTTTCATGTGTTTATATGCCATTCGTGTATCATTTTTGGAAGAATGCCTTTTAAGTCCTTTGCCCATTTTTAAATTGAGTTATCTTTTTTATTATTGAGTTGTAGAGTTATTCATACAATCTGGATATGATTTGCAAATATTTTCTCATAACCCATGTGTTGTCTTTTCACTTTCTTTGTAGTACCATTTGCAGCATGAAAGTGTTTAATTTTTATTGAAGTCCAGCTCATCTTGTCAAAAAATGCAAATACTCAGAGAATAAAGACCCTTAAAAAATAATAAAACTGAAGCTTCCAAGTGACTTACAGGACTGTGGGGACTTAAAGTCATTTCTATCATACATTAATGTAGAAAAAAAAATACAGGTAGAACAGATGGAAACTGAGGCTCAAAGAAGTTAGATACATCTATCAAGATTGGATCATTTGATTTCCCATCCACTTCCATTATACAGGGCCATCTCCCCTTAACAATGATATTCAAATGTGTCTGGCCAGCACTTTATAGTTTTCAGATCACTGTCATATATATCATCCTGCTTTATTCAGTGGCCTTTTTCCAATGCCACCTGCCTCATATGTCAGTTATAAACAGATGCTGCATGAGCCCTTATCTCTTCAGTAATGACATTGGCAGGATTTAGTCTCAAAATTATTAAGAGTTGTATTCCATAGTTTACATGTAAGTCAGGGTAACAGAAATTTAACTTAAAATATGTGATTCACTGCCCTAAAATGTTAGTAAATATAGAGGGATAACCTATTAAACAATAAGCTACATAAATCTGGGTTGCTTGTGGATAGGAAGAACTATACAATGAATGGAAACCAGTGTTTTTAATCTGCTGCTTAGTATAATATAAACATAGTCAGATATTCATATTGAACTAAAACACAGGGAGAACATTTACTAGTTTGTGGTAGTAACCAGGACAAGCTGCATCATTTTTTTGACATCCTGTAAAAGGTTTTGATACGCTAATTCAGTATAGAATGAAATTCATCCATATCTACCAGAAAGAAATCTAATAGGTCACTGCAGCTAATAGCCTAGTACTATAAGGATACTGCATGGATGGGAATGGGGTCTTTTTATTAGCAGTCTTTTTCGGTCTTTTTTATTAGCAGTACAGTGTAGAGAAGAGTGTACGGTTGGAAAACAGTCATCTCAGATCCTTTGGAGAAAGATTATGGGTGAATGGATGGAGGAAAAAATGAATGGGTTTATTACTAAAGGACCTAGAAATTTGGCTAAATTAGATATCTTTAGGCAGGTGAATTTTTTGGTAGGCTTCCGTTTCTTACCTAACAGCTGGAAATAACCATATTGGCCCTTTCTCACAGTTTACTCTGAATTTGAAATGAGATAATGCTTCAGTGTAATTTCATAACTACAAAATAGCAAATAGATACAAAATAGTATTGTTAGATGCAACTGACAATTTCAAGACTGCGGCAGGAAGCTAAAGGGGATAAAATGAGTTGGAGGAGCTGGGAGGGATGTGAGAAATGTATAGCAAAACTGGTTCTTGTTGAAGAAATCCAAAGTATTCCAAACTGAAAAACTCACAGAGATATTAAGGAGTCCATGTAAAATAAAAATCCTTCTATTCAACTCCTATTTTGAATGTTACAAAGCACTTTACAATAGTACAAACCACTCCAAAATGTATTCATATAGTCTTAAGAACAAGATTAAACGGTAACTTTCAGCCACTTTCTCCCTTTATTTTCCTCTTATGTGAGTGTGTTGAACTTTAATTAAAGCAATCTTGTGGGGCACCTGGGTGGCTCAATGTGTTAAGTCTCTGCCTTCGGCTCAGGCCATGATCTCAGGGTCCTGGGATCGAACCCCACGTCGGGCTTTCTGCTTGGCGGGGAGCCTGCTTCCCCCTCTCTCTCTGCCTGACTCTCTGCCTACTTGTGGTCTCTCTCTCTCTGTCAAATATGTTTAAAAAAAAAAATCTTTAAAAAAATCTTGTGAAATATTTTTTAATCAAGATTTATTTATTTATTCATTTATTATTTTTTATTTTAGAGATCGGGGGTGGGGGGAGTCTTAAGCAGATCCTGCTGCTGAGTATGGAGCCCAACATGGGGCTCAGTCTCTCAACCTTGAGATCATGACCTGAGCCGAAACCAAGAGTTGGCTGCTCAACAACTGTGCCACCTAGGTGCCCCAACCTTGTGAAATATTTTGAATGTAAGTTTTAAATTTAAAATGTGAAGCAGGTGGATAAAATAGAGGCCACGGGAGCCAAAGAACTCCAAAGAAAACAAGTAAAATACTAATTCAGGAAAAGTGTTTACAGTGTGGGCACTTGTGTAATAGAAAAGAAGAGCTGCATGCAAGGGCACGGAGAAAAAGAATCAGGGAGAGTTGGGAAATAGTACTTAAGAAAATACCCTAAAAATTTCCTTCACTTTAAAACGAGTAAACGTCCTTTGAAAAGGCTGGACAAAGGTTCAGAGGAAGGATGGGGGCACAGAATCCTACTGAGTTCTAATATTAATCAGCTATTATGTTGATAGCATCAATCGACCAAATTTATTAAGGCCCTCCAGAGTATGTGCCCAGCCCTGCTTTTTGAGATAGACTCTTCTCTTTATAGTGTGAGTTTCAGGGTGCACCTTTGGGGTCACTGGGAATCCCCACCACTTTAAACTATTTCTCTTCTAAAACATTTGCTTGAAATAGCATTGTTTGGAATGCTTGAGGCTTACCCTTCATGATTACTACAACACAATCTGAATTATTACTAAGCATACAAGGCAAAGATTAGCAAAACAACAAGATTTAGTGTCCTTGGTTCAAGTTTCACAAATACTGATAAAACCTGTGAGGTAAACAAATTTATTCTGTAAGCTTCATTGGCATTTCTATTACAAAGTAAAGAAAGAACATTTGTATTTGTATTCCTGCCAGGACCAGGCAACTATCTTCAACCCTGTAAATCTTTTTTTTTTTTTTAAAAATTTTAGTTATTTATTTGACAAAGTGAGAGAGATCACAAGTGGGCAGAGAGGCAGGCAGAGAGAGAGGGGGAAGCAGGCTCCCCACTGAGCAGAGAGTCCGATGTGGGGCTCGATCCCGGGACCCTGAGATCATGACCTGAGCCAAAGGCAGAGGCTTAACCCACTGACCCACCCAGGCGCCCACAACCCTGTAAATCTTATAGGTCTTCTCGTTTCTGATTTCTAAGATCTTTTCATGACAGTGTACTAATTTTGTTTTATTTAACATAAACGCATTTAAAAATCGTAACACTATATCTTGAAATATAATCCTAAATGTGAGAATTCATATTCCAAGAACCTTCAAAAGAGTAGATGCCTCATTCAAAGGGAAACCAAAAGTAATACCCCCTTCCCCCAAAGAAGTTCACATGATCAAGAATCCAAAAGGTAAGATTCATCCTGGAGAAACAGAAGCTAAATTACATATGTGTGAGAAGGAAGCACTTAGAATTATGGCAGATTTAGAGAGCACTGTCCAAATTGATAGCCATCAGCCACATTTGAGCACCTGAAAAGAGTCTAGTGCAACAAAGGAATTGAATTTTCATTCCATTCCATTTCATTTCATTAGTTAAAATTTAAATTGAAAAACTGATAATCTGAGGTACCTGGGTGGCTCAGTCAGTTTAGCATCCAACTCTTCATTTCAGCTCAAGTCTTGATCTAGTGTTGTGAGTTCAAGCCCCATGCTGGACTCCACACTGGTGAGGAGCCTGGTATAAAAAAAAATAAAATAAAAACGTAATTTAGTTATTGGAGAACTTTTAAGTATGTTCAAAACAACTTGGTGTGTCAACCTACTTCTTCAACAGTAAATTTTATGAAATCTAAATACAGATTGAATACTGTATCTCAATGAACATATAGTGTCAGAATTGAGGTGTGCTGGAAGTATAAAACACATCGATTTCCAAGATTTAGTAGAAAAAAAATAATTTAAATATCCCATTAATTATTTTTAATATTGATTACATGAGGAAATGGATATTTTTGATATGTTAAGTTAAATATTATTAAAATTAATCTCAGGTATGTCTTTTTACTTAATGTGACTACCAGACAAGTTAAAAAACTACATGTGTGGCTTCCCTTTCATTTTTATCAGACAGTGCTGATTTAGAAAACAGCATGTTCCCAGACACAGATGACAATGTACAAAGAATCAAATAAGAATTTTCTTTACAATGGCAATCTTATAGCCAAAGTAAACTCATATACCACTTGTTGAAAGCTCAGGCAAAAGTAGCCCATATTAAGAGAGATAATACCGGCTTCCTTACCCAGCCCAGAGCAAGACCACACTCAGCAGGAACCATTCAAACTTTGGGGACCTCACAGTGAGAAAGGTGCACAGTGTGTACAGTCCAGTACAAGTCAAAAAGAATTACTGAACGGCTAGAACGGGGGAAGGGAGGAGGAAATAAAAGAATGAAATCCAAGGAAGGACTAAAGATGAATAATTGTCTGCCAAAACCGGGGAATTAGTTGGCATGACAAAGGAGGTTGTAACTAGAAGTAATGGGATAAAGGAAAGAAAGGACAATTTGGGCTCAAGGCATTTTAAATTGAGGAAAAATTAGAAAAGGCTCAGGGGGTGGGAGACTGTTTCAGGTTTGACGGAGGAAGGGAGGACTAGATCTAGAGGTCTTTTCAGCTCTGATTCCTAAAATCCTTTCTTGGTGGTGCATTATTATGCTGATGGAGGTGAGCTTGGCAGGCAAAGGAAGGAGCTGGGACAACAAATGGGTTGGTAATTTGAATCTGTGACAGCACAGCAATGACACCTGCCTCTGTTCCTCTGGCTTCCTGAAGCATCCTTTTGGTAACATTGGTGTGTGTCCCCTCTTGGAAACTCTAGTGTCCACTGGATACCCATTTGTGTCTGCACAGAAACATCACCACGAAGACTGTGTCACAAGGCAAATCCACTGAATGACTTGCCGGGCTGGATATCTGCAAACCAGATACATGTATTTGTTCCTAGCTGTTCCTTTCTCCACTATGCTTCCTTCATGAGACAGAGGCAGAAGGAAATGAGCCCAGGCCTGAAGACTGAAAAAGACTGACATTGACACACAGGCACCAAATGTATTTCTTCCTCAACAGTCTTCCATGGACTGTGCAGAGACTCCTCACAATTACTAAGGGTCAAGTCTATGGGTCAAGATAAATCACCCACTTAATTATGTGATAAATACTAGTTATCATCAACATTTTCATAATTTCACCTATGCTCCAATAAAAGTTTACAAAAAAGCCGTATGTTTCCAAAATCAATAGAAAGGAAATGAAGACACTGTATTAGAAAGGAACTCTTCATTACTATCAAAGGTATCTGTGTGGTGGGGGGGGGTACCACATTCCTCTTTCCTCACTTTAGATAATCTCCTTACTATTAAAGAAAAAATATCAAGACTAGAAAATGATACTCCAAGCTCCCGCACAGCCATCTGCAGCAATTTCCCCTTGTTCTGTGCCTTTCTTGAATGTGAAATGTAGATAGGCTAGCTCTCATTTTCAAGAATTAGCATAGATGTGGGCCTTTTTAATTGGTACTCTAACTAAGAGCATGGATTAGAATCAGAGGGCCAGAGTCCAAACCGTGGCTCTTCCACGTAAAATGTATAGGACTTGGAAGCAAGTTACTTTCTTCTCTGAGCCTGTTTCCTCATCATTATACTGGGTATTGTCTCTCAAAATGTTACTTAAAGAACTGAATGAGTGGAAATACATAAAATTCTTAGCATAGTCTCCAGTGCCCAGTACACATTGACACATATTCTTTGTTGTTACTGTTTCTGTTGCTGTTGTCATTGGTGTTATTAATACCAGCGTTAGCATTGATATGGCACCAGACAGCTATTAGGGCAATATAAGCAGTTAAAATAACTGAAAGCTGAGGGCGCCTGGGTGGCTCAGTGGGTTAATGCCTCTGCTTTCGGCTCAGGTCATGATCTCAGGGTCCTGGGATCGAAGCCCGCATCGGGCTCCCTGCTCAGCGGGGAGCCTGCTTCCCCCTCTCTCTCTCTGCCTGCCTCTCTGCCTCCTTGTGATCTCTCTCCCTCTGTGAAATAANCTTACCTGCAAACACACACTGGAAAGGAGACTCCACTCTATTCAGCAAAATGACTCTTGAACCTCAAGATCAGATGGCTTGGATGAGTGTAGTGTATTTGAAATAGCCATTGCATAACTCTGTTAAGGCTAAACTGGGATAAATTATTAGCATGGCCCTGCAACTGTGCTCCATTGTGCAATCAAGAGATTCTGTATGGTTTTACTTTTCATTCGAAAAAAATATATATAAAAAACTAGAACCAGAAAACATTTGGTATTTTATTTTAGTCCATGGCCAGATCTTACAACATCAGTGATTTAAACCAGGCATAGAATATGAACTCAACTAGGCCTCTAATATTTCTGCATTACTTGGTTAGGGCGAGCAATGCAGACACCGGCCGTTGTTGAAACTCCATGGCATGCGACGTCTGAAGGACTCTGCTCGTCCACTGAAGTCTCGGTTTCACAGTTCCCCTCCTGGCATGCTGGGATAACTTAGTACTACAATGCTGAAGTCCTCGGCACCCGGAGTGCGAAATGAAAATATTAAATTTAATAAGCTCGGAGACTACAATCAAAGCCACATTGACGGCCAAAGAAGCCAACTGACAATGATGTGAAGCAAAGAGAAGGAACTCTGTATTCGCCCTGGTTTACACTTCCAAGAAAATGACAGCAGAAGAAAGAATTAGGTATGCAACTCCAATATCCCATGAGCTTTGGCCTCCTTTCCAGCAGTCTTTGAGAAGTACACAAAGGATTTCATGAGTCCATTATGAACCGACTTTCTCAATGTGGCTAGATGCGCCTGGCACTGCTCTTCCTGAAAGAGGAAGCTGCTCATTTGCATCTTCTGCCGCTGTCTTTTTCCAAAGAGCCATTAAGGGAAGCAGCATAGCCACAAACAAGTACCTGAAAAGAATGGGATCAAGGCAGTGGTATAAAGCTTTGTCCCGGGCAATCTGAACGCAGGTGTGAGAGACACACACCAGGTGGCTAAAAGGCTTCTTTGTTTGAAGCTGTCAGTAGGAGAACCTGATTCATCTCGTGCCCCATCCCTAAACTCCCTTTTAACTATGTCAAGACATCGCCTCACATCAGGAAGTCTGCAATGACATGGCTATGTGCTAAGCTCAGTTAATGTGGCCCTAGGTTTAAACACTTCAGGTTGAAAGTGGATAATTGGTGGTAGTGGATTTTAAAAGCTCACACAGGTGCCTTTGAAAAGAGGTCAAAAGTCAAGTGCATCTCTCCTGAGAGTACCGGCGAGCCCTTCCTAAGGAGATCAAAATTCTTTTACACAAACCCCCAGGGTCTTGTAAGAACTGTTATTAATTTAGTTCTGTATGTTCCAAATAATGGAAAAACGATACCACATGTGTATATGACCAGTAACCTGGGCATATTTGTTCCAGAGAGGTAGATGTTAGATAGATTTTCACCTGGCACTTCTGGATTGCTAATGAAGTAATCCACTTTCTACCAGAGCAAGACTGGGAGTTCAGGTCAGGGGAATCAACCTTGAAAATGGTTCGGGAGAGCCTGCGGGAGAGAAGGGCATAAACATAGGAATGCACTGTCATATATCGAACGCATTTGTAAAGCCCAAGCTATAGAGCTTTAACAATAGCTCATTAAAAAAAAAAAATTCCTGTATATGTTCCAACTTCAAAAACAAGTGTGCTATTAAGTGCTTTTTCTCCTTTTCTTTAATAAGTTACAAAGTAACATCATCATAGCATATCTTATGTGTTTTGAAAAGTACCCCAACACCCTAACCATTCATTGATACATTTCAAATAGCATTGGGAAGAGTTTCTAGTTCAGTTTGGAGGTCTTCCACTGTCCATCTTTATTTTTTATTTCCTCCACTTGTTAGACATTTTTATTCAATGTATCTACTAGTCTATTAAACTTAAGATGTGTTATTTACTAAAATAGTATATTTGAAGCTAACTTTACAACAGGGATACATAATTAAGGAAAGTCAATGTTTTGGCATATATCCAGTGCAAAATATTTAATTTTGTCTCTTTTGCATCTGCATTAAAAGCCCACAATAGTTTATCCATAACGTTTTCATTTTTTAAAAAAGATCTTATTATTTATTTGAGAGAGAGAGAGAAAGTGAGAGCGAGCATGAGCAGGGTGAAAGGCAGAGGGAGAAGCAGACTCCCCACCAAGCAGGGAGCCTGATGTGGGACTCAATCCCAGGACCCTGAGCCAAAGGCAAACGCTTAAGTGACTGAGCCACCAGGCGCCCAGATCCATAACATTTTTAAAAGCTTCCTACGTACCCATTAAAATGCCTATTAAAAAAAAAAATACAAACGTTGGTGGGGATGAGGAGAAATTGGAACCCTGAGCACTGTTGGTCAGAATGTAAAAAATAGTGCAGCTGCCATGGGTCCTTGAAAAATTAAAAATAGGAATACCATAAGACTCAACAATTCCTCTTTTGAGTGTATACTCCCAGGAATTGAAAGCAGGGACTTAAGCAAATATTTGTACACCCATGTTCAGAGCAGCACTATTTGAAATAGCCAAGAGATAGTGTGTGTGTGTGTGTGTGTGTGTGTGTGTGTGTGTGTGTGATGGAACATTATTCAGCCCTAAAAAAGGAAGGAAATTCTGACACATATTACAACATGCATGAACCTTGAAGACATTATGCTAAGTGAAATAAACCAGACACAAGACGATAAGTAACGGTAAGATTCCACTTAAATGAAGTGCTTAGTGAAATTCATAAAGACAGAAAATAGAATAGTGGTTACCAGGGGCTAGAAGGGAAAATGGGGAGCCACTGTTTCATGGGCTCAGAGTTTCAATGAAGGTTCTGGAGGTGGATGGTGATGATGGGATGCACAAGGTGAGTGTATTTAATGCCCCAGAAATGCATACTTAAAAATGGCTACAGTGGTAAAAATTTATATGACATAAATTTTAAATAGAAAAATTTTATTTTAAGAACCCTTCATATATACATTAGTGCCCTGAAATGGGCATCTGGATTGGGTGTACTTGCTTGACTGACTGCACTTAACAAGTCTGATGCACTGTTACTAATCAAAAGAAAATGTGCTTCTTTCAAGATCTTAAAGAATCCAACTAGCTGGAGCAAACAGATAAAAACAAGGGTGTAGCTGACATTTTGAAATTGGTACACAAATTCTTGGACCCACTCACTCTATACTTATAATTAGGAAAGAATGTTTGTCAGTAAAATTTTTAATGAAAATCACAGGTTTGTCTTGGTAGTTTTGCCACAAAATCATGGTTTCACTCAAGAAAAGGAGAAAAAAGAGGGAAAAACCCTTCAGAAATGACACTTTAATTCAAATGTAATGTTAAACACACATGTTCATGGTATGTAGCAAAGCAAAGTTAATAGCATAAAAGTAATATTACATTTGATTAACTGGTATTAAACCGAACGTGTTAATTGCAGAGAAGAAAGACTTGCCAAGGCGTGTTAGAAACTGAGCTTCCAATTTGAACACAGAATACAAAGGAAGTGGCTCTAAGATCTGAGTAGCTGCTCTAACATTTACACAAGTCCAAGAAATTCCAAGCGCAAATCCCAGGAACATGAGTCTATTTATTCTACTTAAAGTGTTAACAGAAGACAGTTCAATTAACAGCATGTAACATTTTTTTTGAGAAGACCTCAAAATCCCTTAGCTTGCCAATAATAGTTTAAAGACTCCACCGTGTTTTAAAGGTTGGGAAAGGATTCGGTCTCTACAGAAAAGAAGATTGCCCTTGGAGAGCTTGCTAAAGACTTTGGTTAACCAAGAAGCTATAAAGCCTGATGTTCTCATTATTACTCACATATCTTTCACTGTCGATAGATCACAGTGGTTCATATGATTGCTGGTAATTAGCAGTATCCTCTGGTAGAACTTCACCAACAAGGAGAAAGTTACAGAACCCGAGTCTCCCAATTCCCACTTACCCAGAAAATTTTCACCTACCAGTAAAAGAATGATAGCTATGACAACAATAATAATAACCAGAGAGAGAGGACGGTCAGAGAAAGATTGGGCAGTCACATTTGATTCCTGCTGGCTTTCAATCAGTCTCACTATTAAAAACTTTCTTAAACAAGACGCACATCCACACTCACATACATACATACCCACCAACACACATACACACAACTTTAGTAATTTTAGTAAAATTTAGGACCATAAAGGCTGAAACTTTCAGTAGGGTTAGTTGTGGGACTGCTATCCATTATCCTTAATAAGCATTATTGATAAGTTGCTTGCTGAGCTACTAAGAAGTATTTGATATTGGCTACATAAAAACCTGCTAGATTATAAATTTCATGAAGTCCGAGACCATGTCTGCCATGTCCACAACTAAGTCCTCATCTCTTAACAGAGTGTTGGTCCATGTTAGGCACTCAAAACAAATATGTGTGGAATGAGTGAAGGAATGAATGAAAGAATAGAAAAACAAAAGCAGGTGATGTCATTGACGACCACTGGAAGCAAGTGGAACTTGAGGAACTTAAAACAAATGATGAAATGCTTACTATGTGCCCAGCACCATTCTAAATGGTTTACATGGAATAAGTAATTTTATCCTCTAAACAGTCTTATGAAGTGGTCCTATCATGATCTCCACATTGTAGTTGAGGAAACAAACATACAGAAAGTGTAGTCTGGTTTCAGAAGCTACACTCTTACTCTTACTCATTACACAAAAAATTTAAACCGAGATTGATGATGCAAAAAGTAACAGGAATTCCGGCCCTCCCCTCCCTAAAAATAGACTTTGAACATATAACATTTGAAAGTATAAGGCGGGGGCGGGGGGCTCATTTCAATCAGAAATCCACATTGGCATGGAAATGGAATTACAAGGGAGGAAATAGAAATGTCTTAAGGCGTCAGACAAAACAATGGGTCTTTAAAATCACTTTCTCAGAACCACCAAATATTAGAGAAAGAAGCCTATGGGGCCACCTATTCCTGCTCTTTCCCCTTGTGAGAGTTTAGACCAGTAGCTGGCAAGGTGTGCCGTGTAAGCGTTGTTGTCACACAAATCCCTTCTTCCGCACAGGTATGTGGTCGCATTTTTCATACTTCAATTCCTTCAGATAGTCAAGGGATGGCCAAGTCCATTGCAAGCAACTATAATATCAAAAAACAATTTCTTGCATTGAAATGGAATACAGATTCGTAGTATCCCTGCTTCACTTGGGCAATTCGGAACAACTTTTGTTTGAAACTCTCTTCTGCAGGACAGCACCTCATTATTTGAAGGTACCGCCTTGTTCCCTCAAGTATTCATCTGATATCCTTAGGTTCAGTAACCACCCATTTGGTGCCACGAAGTCAAACTGTCTTCATCAGAATACCCTACTCTGGATACAATCTAATCAGACACTATGCTTCCTAAATTAGGGCATCAGAATCGAACCTAGTATTGCAGCTGCTTTCTGACCAGGTTAGCTTCTTAAGGGATTATTAGGTCTCATGATCTGGAAACTATTTCTATTAATGTGCCCTATTATTATGCTAGCCATTTCTTTGTTTGCATCACACCTTTCGTTCAGAATAAGATGAAGGTCACCTAAAACCCCTGACCCATTACCATATCCCTCTTTACTTGTGTTTGTGAAGTTAATTCTTTAACTACTTGATTTTACTTTTATTGAATTAAATTTCATCCGTTTGGGTCTAGAATTTTGAGATGATTTTGTATTTGATTTCCATGGTTAGATGCGAATTTTACAATAAGGAAAGTAAAACTTAACCTTAGTCACTTGCCCAGATCTCTTCTAAGACGGTGGGAGGGGCCCTCGAAATGTGTCCCTGTGGTCCTAAGTTTTTGTAGAATTAGCATAAGACATTTTAGCTGTCATTAGTTCTGGATCTTTCCACTCCCTCTTCCCCTCTGTCACACATGTCCTATGGCCCTAAGCACAGAAGTATGTGGGAATGGAGGAAAAACAAGATGTGAAATATAAGCAGCCCAAAAGTTAATCTGTGGAAAATTCTTCCAAATTTCACAGCTCACATATGAAAGGAACTTACTGAAGTTTCCCTAAATTTGACAATTCTAAAAATTTACATAGCATTACCAAAACAAATTTCAATTAACCATGCTACAGACAACTATCTTTACATTCTTTCGTTTGAAAGACATTACAAAACTATTACCATACGAAAAGACAACCAAAG
Organism: Ailurus styani; assembly: GCA_002007465.1. NCBI lineage: Eukaryota > Metazoa > Chordata > Mammalia > Carnivora > Ailuridae > Ailurus > Ailurus styani. The sequence continues at coordinate 3,334,245 of LNAC01000145.1, forward strand.
AGTAAGTAGGCAAAACATGAGGGGTAAAAGGGCAATGTGAAGATATGTCCACAAGTTACAAATAAAATTGCCTATTATTCTCCTCTATATTGTAGTGTTTTAGATTTCTAGATCTGTGGTTTGCTGTATTTCTTCATTTACTAAATAAATAGAATACAGATTCTAAATATTGATAAACACTCCAGATATCACAGCTTGGTAAAATTCTATAATAGGTACCGTGTGGTTTGCTAACAATTTAAAAAGAATGGAATAATTCCTGCAAGTCATGTTGTGACAACTTCAGTTTTATTTTGCTTAATCGTGCCAGTTTTGTACATTAGGATAGCTATAAAATGTGTGATGATATTAGCAAGTGATGCTGGATTCAACTGCATCTCCCACAATATACACATGGATAAAAGATTCCTGTGGGGGTAGGTTGTGCATGCGGGATGGTGTGGTGCAATTCTTTTTTAGCTGGTTGAACAACTCAACTCAGATTTGAGCCTCAGAGCCTCAAGCTCTTTAAGCGACATGTACTGCAACATGTAGTGAATAAAATGTTTGACCATAGGTAGAAGCAGATTTAGGTTGTGTAAGGCCTGAGGCTTACCTATGGGGTGGCGGGGTGGGGGTAGGGGGCGGAACAGGAGAATTCGGGAAGAGATCTCATTAGAAAAAGAATACAAGGGGCGCCTGGGTGGCTCAGTCCTTAAGCATCTACCTTCCCCTCAGGTCATGATCCCAGGGTCCTGGCATCAGAGAGTCCCGCATGGAGCCCCCTGCTCCGCGGGAAGCCTGCTTCTCTCTCTCCCCCTGCTTATATTGCCTCTCTCGCTATCTCTGTCAAATAAATAAATAAAATATTAAAAAAAAAATACAAAATTACACATACAAAATTGGGTAGGAATATTTATTTAGAATAAAAAAGGAAATCACAACAAATCGCAAATTTTCAAAAGGTGACTTTCTGGGCACATGGCTGGCTCAGCTGGTGGTGGAACGTGCCACTCCTGATCTTGAGGTTGTGAGTTCGAGCCCCACACTGGGTGTAGAGATTGGTTAAAAATAAAAGCTTAAAAAAGAAAAAAAACTGACATTCCATGAGCATCAGAAAAATCCAGGAAAATAATATCATATTTGTATTAATTAATTACTTGATAGACCTACATATCTATTTTTCTATGGTTTTCTGGTTTTATCCTCTTTGAGGGAAGGTAAAATCCTCTTCAAATAGTGATTTATGCATTGATTAATAAATAAACATAATAAAACTTCAGTTAACTGGAATAATTGGGTCAGGCTAGCCTAAGTGGAAAATATAAAGTATAAAAATCTAAAATTATATGAATTTAACATATAATTAGTAAGACACAGCTAAATTGTAAATGTATAATTTAAAGGCAAAGTTAAAGTTTATAATAGAACTATGTTATTATAAGTATCATATATTACATTATAACATATATAGCATAATGTAACAAAAGTATAAAATTTCTTTAACATAAAAATTAATGAATGTAAAACTGGGTTTCCCAAGACATTTACTTTGACAGAGAAATAAGGTTGGGGTTGAAATTACTTTTGAATGCTTTATTTAATAAAATCATATTTTGTGATGGAAATATTACTAATATTAACATGAATTATAGTTTTTAATTAGAAGTTTATTGCATATCAGGATGGATCAATTATATTTTCTAGAGACTAGATTTAGAATATAAAATTAATTTTATATGTAATTATTTAATAGTAAGCCATTTATTAGCATATACTGATTTAATGTAGGTTCATATAGTAACTAAAAGAAAAGTAATTTGAAGATAGAGTTTAATCCATAATAATAAATATCAGCTGTGAAAATTAACATCTATTCACAAGCACAGTTTTCACAGAATCTTCACTGTTGACAATGGCAAAGAGCTAAAAATTCATGAGTAAAATCTATAACCTAAATATAACTTAAAATATTTGGGGAACTGACAATATACATAAAAACTACGACCACTTCTTCTGCACACTTTCCTCTAAATGTGGAATTTATATATTTGTACATTGTATAAAAAGAGATTCATGCTCAGAGAGAAGCGACTAGATTTCTTCAGTACCATCAGGGGTTCTTCATTCTACTATCAATCAAAGACAATCCCAAAGACCTTGGGTCAGCTGAGAAATCTTGCAGATTTCAAGACTGCTATAGGGCAAAAGGATACAGGGTTCCTTCTTATTTCTTAGAGTCCATCTGTTCACCAGCAAATCCTTTGATCTGCTATTTCTTGTGACAATTACACTCTTTTTGTTTCATTTGTTTGCACACCAGAATTTGCCATTGTTTTGGTTCAGCAAATTACTCAATAAAATAAAATTCATGCAAAACACCAACTAGAGAAGCAGTTCTTAACCCAGCTAGCACATTCCAAACACCAGGGGAAATATTTATAAAACTAATGCCTGGACTCCATCAGAATCTCTAATGTTGGGTCCCAGCATCATAAAAAGCTTCCAGGTGACTCAAACATGAATCCAAGATTGAGAACCAGGCAGCAGAATAATGAATGACCCTGTCCAGATGATGTAGGAATGGTAGAGCAGCAGTAAAATCATCAATTTATTCTGTTATACTATTTTGAGTGCAGTCAAGTTAGAAATGGTGACCATGAAGGTTTGCCAATAAATTCCAGTGACTCCAAGGAGTCTCAAACTCAAATCTAGAGGGGTTGGATATAAAAAACAATAGGGATTCCCCATTGTGGCAAATAGCAGAGAGTGCAAGCTCCATCAAAAGGGGGTGGCTGTCAAAGGAATGTTGAAAAAAAAAAGCAAAGTTGGCGGCATCACAATTCCAGATTTCAAGCTCTATTACAAAGCCGTCATCATCAAGACAGTATGGTACTGGCACAAAAACAGACACATAGACCAGTGGAACAGAATAGAGAACCCAAAAATGGACCCTCAACTCTATGGTCAACTAATCTTCGACAAAGCAGGAAAGAATGTCCAGTGGGAAAAAGACAGTCTCTTCAACAAATGGTGTTGGGAAAACTGGTCAGCCACATGCAGAAAAATGAAACTGGATCATTTCCTGACACCACACACAAAAATAGACTCAAAATGGATAAAAGACCTCAATGTGAGAAAGGAATCCATCAAAATCCTCGAGGAGAACACAGGCAGCAACCTCTTCGACCTCAACCGCAGCAACTTCTTCC